>BQMF02000108.1:600000-1005737 GCA_027922465.2 Turritopsis dohrnii | reverse complement strand
ATTCAAAAAATCCTCGCAAAATTTTATGATTTTATTTGCTCATTTTTTGGCTCTGTGTACCTTTCGTATATTAACTATTTCCTTGTACTTATATCAAGCACCCATTGACTCTGCAATGTGGCAGGCATGGAAATGGTGATTTTCGCTGCTACTACTAAGCTATAAATTATAAAATACTCGCATTGCACTTTGTTCACATTCGCAAAAATAAATCCAAACATTTTCCTTGAGAAGCTCTGTCTCGCAAAAATAAATCCACGCAAAACGCGCTAAAACCGCGTGGCTCGCAAAAATTAGTCCACACAAAAATAAATCCCCTTAAGGAAATAGCAATTGCCGTGTGTTATTTTATATGAAAAAGTTTTTTCTGTTTTTTCTGTGTCTTTTTTTTTAGCTATTTCCCTCTAAAACATCACTAGAAGAACCAGTCAAAACGTTTAAACTCACATCTTCGATCCCTGTAGAATTTGATGTTAGTCAGTGACAGAAGAAGCTGAATATTTCTTTATTATATATATATATATACTATTTTTATTTTTCCAATTTCCATCTTTGAGACATTTTTATTTTTGAAAGAAAATAATCCAAACTCAAACATTTTAAATTTCATTTCTTGCTATCAGTGGTCACTGACTTATAGTTATAATAATGTTATTGTTCTTGTAGTTTTGCATTGTTTGACAAAAAGATAATTCTAAGTGTTCATTATTGTGTTCTTGATAACCAATAAGTTATGGACAATTAAATATTTTGGTGTTAGAACCCAGGTTTCATCATGTGTCCTGGTATTGGGGCCTTTGCTTTGTATGTATTTCATGTGGGTAGGGCTATTAGACATCTGTTTTGCAATCTTTAACAGTGACATAGAACTTTGTTTTATCACACAAATATCACTTCAGTGGTACTACGGCCTGAGTCTAGTTGTAAGCGCCACAATCAAAATAATGGAGACATGGATCGAAGCCTTGGTCTTGGTGGTAGGGACAGGTCATAAACAGGTCATATGAAAGTCCATGGGGTGTGGCATGTATGTTACTAGTTAGCATTGTATATAATAAAAAGAAAGATAACAAAATAACAAGATAGGAAATTAACACTCAGAATTGTGTCCAGGTTACGGGGTCTTGCTCTACAAGGTATATAGTTCTAATGGGTGTGGCTCATCAATGTCTATTTGAAAATTTTAGTGGAGTAACATCGTTCAAATAAGATTCTTTTCCAAACAAGCCTCTCCTGATGTGCATTTTCCAGTCTTGGTCAGGATTACGGGGTCCAGGTTGCAGGGTCTTGGTATATAAGGTACATATTCCTAATGGGCGTGGCTTGGTAATGTCTATTTAACAATTTTTAGTGGACTTATATCTTTCAACCTTTCTTATCCAGCATCTTCTTTGTAGTACTTTGTAGTTTTTTAGGTTTTGGTCCGGGTCCGGGTCCCGGTCCTAGGTCCCAATCATTAAAATCGTTGAGGCAAAATGGGCGTGGCATTATATAACATGGATTTAGTAAATACTGAAATACACTTTAAAAATCTTATATTAAATAATTCTGCGTCAAAACTATTGTGTTATTGCACATTTTATGTGACATGACCCCCGTCTTTATGCCAAAAATCGCAGCAATTTCCATTCATCAAATTTATGTCCAAAATTACCCTAAATTAGGCATACAAAAATTGAAATATCTCCAGTTCTAGAAAGGCTAGAAACTTGGTTGACCCCTCGTTGGAAAGCTGAAAGTCTGTAGAATACGATGAAAATGATTTTAAAAAGTAACCCACACAAATAAAAAATGACTTCCTGCTTTGGTTATCGTTCTATGCTTTTACATTTGCGAAGAAAAGGCTACGTTACAGACAAAGAAACTGTGCGTCTTGTGATTAAAGCTTTAGATCCTGACGGAGTTGAACAAAGGAAACGGCATAGACTAGTGAGACGAACATACCGTTGTCGTGGACCTAACTGGGCATGGCATGTCGATGGATACGACAAGTTGAAACCGTATGGATTTGCGACACATGGTGCCATAGACGGCTACAGTCGGAAAATCTTATGGCTAAAAGTGGGCCATGGGAATAATGATCCTAGCTTAATTGCTACGTATTTTTTGAATACAGTCACCTCTCTAAGTATAGTTCCTAGAATTATCAGAGCAGACAGAGGATCTGAAAATATAATTCTTGGGGGGTATGCAAAGATTTTTTCGACGTAACCAACTAGATTCGCTTTCACAGTGGAACAGTTTCCGATACGGGACATCCACAAGCAATCAAAGAATAGAAAGTTGGTGGTCTCAATGTCGGAGGTCGCGAATGAATTGGTGGATAAGTTATTTTAAAGATCTTCGTGACAGGGGCGTTGTTGATTTGTCATTGAGTTACCATCTCGAAGCAATACGCTTACAAAAGGAACTAGACGAATATGTTGCTTTGTGGAATAGTCATCGAATTCGCTTCAATCGAAACAGTGAGTGTCCTGGTGGACGTCCGGATGTTCCATTTTACCTGCCATCAACAGCAAACGGGAATCAAGGTGGTCTCTCTGTTCCCATAAACGAACTGTCGTTGGCCTCGAATTGGTGCTCACCACCATTGCCATTTGGATGCAGTAATGAGTTTTTGCAACTTGCGACTGTCATTATGGCCAACAACCAACTAGGCCTCCCAACTTGTGTTGAAGAATCAGAAATGTTATTAAAAACTTTGATAGATGAGATCAACAATATATAACAGACTCACAGTGATTTCAAAAAAGAAACAGAAACCTAATGAACAAGATGGTTCCCGTTCCAAGCTCTGACCTTTTGATATTTTGATTCGCATTAACAATGTCTTTGTCTGATGTATAGTTATCGTAACATTTTACGGTTGACTTATCTGGTTTTTTTTGTTTGAATCACGTATAGTCAAACGGGGTAATTAAGAGACGAATTCAACGAACCTTCACTTATTTCGGTAGTTTTTGCAATTGAAGTTATCATCTTGCAGGCATTGGTCCTTTTCCTATAGCTGAAATGGCCTTCCAAGTAGTTTGAAATAATTACTTTTAGTTCCGCGGAAACTTTCAACAACGAGAGGTGTCCCATAATTACCCCAGTTCTTTGGGGTAAATACGAGACCTCCCTGGGGTAATAGTGGGATGCATTCCGTAATTACCTCACTCAGGCCTAAATCTACATAGGTAAAAACGGGACATAAGATGGGGTGTGCCTCAAAATGCCCTGGTTTCAGAAATAGTCCGACATAAACTAGCGTAGTGTAGGTTAGAAGTAAAATTTTCTGAAGATGAAATACAAGCTGTTAGGAGAGTAGTTCAGTTTTTCTTTAACCGTTTAAACAAAATGTCACCCCAACAGTTTTTCAGTGACTTGAAGACAGAAACGTCCAGCGGTTGCAAAAGATCAGTTGTATGGGGAGGCAGCTTGATGATGGTTACACTTTGAGTACGAGCGAGTTCTATCGTACCGTACCAAAGATGCGAAAGATGGCCGTCGTAAATCAGCAATCTGGGTTCCAGTTCTTCATTTTCACCTTCCTTGTAAGATCTGGTTTGAATCTCCCACTCTTCAAACCATTTATAAAAGGTTTCGGATACCATCCAGCCAGAGGAGTTAGCATATAACCAAGGATAGTTCTTGTTGTCTTTGGAAATACTCGGCCTCCATGTTGTTTGGACATATTGCCCTTCAAATACTATCATGCATAATACTCGGTGTTAACGACATCCAATCAAAATATGTTGCTTAATGGTTAAAACATAAAAAAACGCGTCTCACATTTACCCCAAGCTCTGAACCTTACCGGGTAATTACGAGACGCATCTCATAATTACCCTAAAACAAATTTTTTTCCAGGGATAATTACAGGACGCCCTTTTTGTATTTAACGCCGGGCTACACGGGAATTTCACTTCAACAACTTCAAAGCGAGGTTGTTTACATGCTTCGATGACCCAGATATAAAGATTAGTCAGTTAATCGAGAAATCAATTCTAAGTGAGGAAAATCGTCTACTAGATACTGACTTTTCAGAGGCTACAGAAATAAGCAGGTCACTGGGATCGAAGCCAACAAGTCTCCATATTTTGTTTTGTGTTTTTCAATAGCATAGAGGCTCTGGTTTAAGGTACAATCTGTATTCTAACGAATTTTATCATTTTACCTGGATTTTTCATGTGTCCCACATTTACCCTTCAATTTTAAGTGTCTCTTAATTACCCCGTTTGACTATACCCGGGATCCCGTTGTCTCATGACATAATTTTCATCATTATATTGTGATACTTATCAATAGTTTCCCGGGAAATACAGAAAGCCAACACTCAAGGAGCAAGCGTGCAATTTGACTCAATGATTGATATTCTTCGACGCTGAATGTTAGCATGTTTGATATCGAACAAGAGGTGGTGAACAGAAAAAACTCATATCAGAATAAAAGTTATATCTCTTAATAGAATTACAATTCTAGATATAATAACATAACTAACAATTTTAGACATTTCACTGCAAACTAAATTCTTCTTTTTCCGCTTAAATCATCTTACAATAATCAGGTGCAGAGTGAAGAATGTGCCAAAGGAATATCATTATTGCAAGCAAAAGCAAAAAAACAAAAGAAACTACCCTTTTCCTTTCAAGCGCCAGGATCATTTCTTAACAATAATTGAAGATAGTACAAAACAAAACTTCCGTTCAAAACTTAAACATGAAATATCACTGGTAGCCAATAACAAAAAAAAATAAACAGGTAAAAATAATTCTGACTTGGAAAAAAGAATGAACTCTAATTCCAATAAATAAATCAAATGTACTAGATAATCAACTAAATTAAACAAAGTTTGTGGTTTCATGTGAAGGACGTGTAATCTTCATTGAATATTAACATAACGCAATGGGTTCAAACAATTATTAACTGCAAAAGAATAAAATTCAACAGAGCTGCTAGTCAAAAATAAAAATAAACAAAATACTTTTTTCACACTTTAGTATCTGAAAGTAACTTTAAATAAACCCTGAAAGTTCTGAAGGGAGGTATGATGAAGAGTCAGTGCTTATGCTGTCCATAGCGGCAAATAAAAAAAACTGGGTCATTCAACACTCATAAGTAGAGATCATACTCTACCCTGAATACTGGAAAATAACTTTCACGTATAACTATATGTTATGTATAATGTTACATGTTATTATATGTTATGTCAAAAACATTTCACGATAAAACAAATCTGTTACAATGCAGATTACAATGATCAAACTTTCACAAATCAAAGTCCAAATTAATTATCGTGCATTGCCCAATGACTAGAATTAGACTTCATGATGTAAGTTTCCAAATTGTCTTTAAGTTGATACATCGAACTGTATTGACGAGGTAAATACAAGATTTTGAAACAAGCCTTTGAGGTAGGATATAAACTTGTGTGTTGATTAACGTATTCTACACGGATTATAGCACCAGGCAATAAAGAGGGCGACCCCGAAATGAACCTAATGAATTTGATTAACTGATCACCTGAGCACCCACGGATAAAGCGATGTAACCAAGTAGTTACCTTCTGATCTTGTGCTCCCTTTTCATTGACTTCCAAAGATTTTATGATCTTATCAGACGTCGGGATAGTTGTAGCATACAAAGATTCAAGCATGCTTGCAGTGACACGATTCCAAAATTTGCCCATGCCATTAACCAATGCTTGGAAGTTGAAACACGGTTGTTTAATTAGAGTTATTTTAGCTGCCTTGCTTATCAATTCAGGTACATTATCCACTGTAGGTATAGTAAATATGCCAAATTCACTAAAAATGTCAATCACAGCCTGTATATCAGTTGATGTGTTAAAGTTTGATAGAAGTTCCTCCTCATGAGGTGGAAGATATTCCAAAAAACTTCGGGTTAAAATATCATCATCTACGGTCCCTATTAAATATTTCATCAATGAAACCTTGCACAATTGAATTAGAAATATTCCATGCAAAAGATATGCGTGAGTGATAATCTTACCAATTGTAGTTAGTTCTTCTTCTTCAAAATTGGACAATGGTACTTTAGAGAAACTACCATCCATTCTTTCATATAACTTCTCAAAAAATTCAGAGTACACATCACGATTTACTCCATCTCCAACAGCGTTTTCATTACTGAATGATAGTTTCAGGAAAGTGCTAGGAGGAAGCCTCTTATTATAAATTGCGAAAACATCATTGTACACGTCATCACGATTAACTTCCAAATTGTGTGTTTTGTGTTCAAAGTTAGACATTGCAGCACATCTTAGATTTTCAATGTCACTGTACTTATCAGACGTAAGTCTTATAGGAGAAGACGTTTCTTCTGTTTTTTCATTTGTGACCCCAAAACCTTTAAAACCAACACTGCCACTTGGAGTCATAAGAACAGGTTGCAATACTTTAAATACATTGAAAACACCTGAATAAACTTTCACGAAGGGTTGCACAGTGTTATTATGACAATCTTTTAATTCAAAGTGTTCTGGTTCAATCGATAAGCTGCCAACCCAATCGTAGACGTGAGTAAACATGTCAGCGTCATTGAATAACCTAACCTTGGAATCAAGTGTGGGATGGCGAATTCTGACTGTAACATGAGGGTCACATAACGCAGGCTCAATTCCAACACGATTTTTTCTCGCTTCCATCAGTTCTGTTAAACGGTTTTTTTCAAGTTCAACATTTTGCTGCAACGCTGAACTATCTGGAGAATGTATCTGTTGACCATTTGGAGAATTCATGTCACTATTGAAAGATCCTTGACTGTCTTCAAAGTCCCCTATACCAATTAAAGAATGGTCAAAATCTGGAATATTGTTGGAACTTGATGCCGACTTTAAAGATGGACTATTATTCAAGGAAACTTGTGAATTATGTTTTCCAGAATTTAGGGGACACGTGATATTCACAAAATCGTCATCATCACTTTCACCAATCGTGTCTATCAGTCTGATAATTTTATCAGAATTTGACAGTGGTTTTGACAGAAGATAAATTTTATTTTTCTTACTCTTGCTGTATCCATTACTTTGAGAAAAATGTTCCTCCACTGTAGTAGACAAATCAAAATCAAAAACAGCACCGTTGTTATTGCCAAGGTTTACTTCCATAGAATTGAGATTTCCATTAAGTGACATTCCACCAGGGAAGAATTTTTCTTTTGACAAATCCAATTCATCTTTTAGAGTTTGAGAAGGTCAAAGGGTGTATTCCACCACCACGACTTTTTCTAACAGATGTATACTTTCCACTGCGGGTATTGTAATGCATCCAGCCTAAATGTATGGACTTTACACCTTTTCGGTACTTTAGCTGTTGTACGCTCTGCTGTAGTTACTTTTACAAAAGTGGCCAATTCGCTGCTCAGTTCTTCTTTATTCATACTGGGCATACAATAGCTCTTCAACTTTATGAGATCTCCTCTTGATGTCAAACCAAGTGCTGCAAAGTCTGATTCGGATGCTTCCCAACATGCTTCTTTGTCCATCTAAAAAATGAATGCAACAATAGGTGCAGATAGTAAGAATAAAAATATTTGTTCTGAACTTCATCAAATTTACAACTTAATTGCCTTAACCCGTTTGTGTTGTTCTATGATTAACTGGATATAAGTGCGTTGAAAACAGTTACAAAAAATAAAACTTCATTAGAGAACCTTTCATTTTATAATCATCAAAATTATGTTTAATGGCTTTAAAATGTTTTATAAGTATATACCTTATTTTCCCTAAAGTTTTGAATAACTGCTTCAGCAACATTCCTGGTCTCTAGGTAGGCACATATCTAGCATATAAAACAAAACAAAAAGATTAGAAAATATGCTGACAGTTCAATAAACATAAGGCTGACAAGTAAGTTAGTAATCTGTTTATTCTGAGACTACAGTACAGCTACTGAGTGATGGCCACCAAAAGAGAAATAGACCAGCTAAATGTAAAATAGTTGTGAGAGATGAAATAATAATAATAATAAAATAAAATAAAAATATATTGGGGGAGAGGGAGGGGGGGGGGGGGGGGGGGGGGGGGGGGGGGGGGGCTTTAAAGTTGTTAGCATGACTTTTTGATCTGAGACAGAAAAAGAAATTGCAGCAGTGATGTTGAGAGAAGAAATAGAAAAATGGAGTGAGTGTCCGAAAAGTGGAGAAAACATAACCCAGCAGGATAATAACAGTAAAATCATATTTTCATCTCTCTACCATTTCTTGGCTATATTGCATTGTGAAAGCTATTCCATTGCAGAAAACAAACAAACAACTCAAGAGCAACAACAATTCACTAGATAAAAAGTATGAAATTAACACTCCTTCCCTGAATTTCATTGAAAAGAGACAATAGCAATAAAACACTGTTTGTTTACCTCTTCTACATCATCACGGACCGCCATCTTGTTCTCTTGGAATACTGCCACCTGAATATCTGCCAGCTGCCGGCTATAACTGGCGGGAACTATTTTCCGCCAGTTATAACTGTCGGCCGCTAGTTGTAACTGGCGGGAAGCGCTTTCCGCCAGTTATAACTCACGTTCGTTCAGATCAGGCGCGGTAGAAGAAAAGAAGCCATTGCATTGCGCATTGTATTTTTTTCGATGTTGACAACAAATTTTCTCGTTTTCGATGAGTCATTAATCATGACCTAACGCAGTAAAATGTTCTGAAACTCATTTCAAAATGTTTGTATGATGTAGACTTTAATTTCTTTGGTAAGAGGTATAACCAAGGATCGCCGAAATCAAAAATTTGTAACCAAGCATTTATGTAAAGAAATTTTACGTCATGCCAAATTGTCAATTATTAAACTACAAAAATCTTACTTTTTCATCCCATTATTCCCAAAAATTGAACATTAGAAATCCTTTGAAATTACTTTTATTGCCTAGCTATATCATTTAGCTTTCAGTCACAAGTTATTTTGTTGAGCTGTCAGCTTTTTTAAGAAAGTTATGGGCGTTTTCATTCGAGTCACTTTTTAGCGACTTTAGCATCAATGTGTCACGTGTTCAAACAAGAAACAAAACTGTATATCTCCCTAAAGTTTCGATTTTATCAGTAATTGTGTACATTGATAACCAGAAGAAAAATGTCTCTAATATATACAACTGGTTTAACAGCCATCACCCTGATACTTAAATAAAAATGTACTTAGGGCAGAGTGTAATTGAATTTAATAAAATAAAAGAAGTTATTTTGAACTTAATATGGATGAAGATGTTCATAGTCAAATGATAAGGCTTCACTTGACAATTCCTGCTGAGGTGTTAAATAAAGTGACTTAGAAGTTACTATGGGTATAGCTAAAAGATATATGTCGTAAATGTTTCTCATCTAACAACTGAATAGTAAGCAATAAAGTAAATAACTATCTAATCAAAAACCAATCACAGCATTTCAAATATAGGGAAAAAATGCGGAATTATCAAAAAAGGGTAGGGGCTAAGACAGAACAATTTATAAAATTAAATTCAAGTATTTAAAATAAACATCTCTGATTCAAAAAATGTTCATACACACATTTCTTCAGAGTACACTGTCAGTGTGATGAATAACCTTCCTAAATCTCAAATGAAAAACAAACAAGCAGATTTTGGTGTGAAAATACACGTTTTTTCTTTTATAAGCATATGGGAATTTGAGTTCAGCCTCAATATGCTTAGTAAAAGGTTAAAATTGAGGTTGAAATATGCTTACGATATGCTTATTCACACTTCTCTTATTGGCACTTCCCTAGTTTAAAAATAACACTTAAAGAGTCTATTGACGGATGAAATACAATAGAATGCACAGCGGTTTAACTTTTAACTCGATTACTATTCTCAAAACCGATGATCAATTAAAATTCTAAATTGGTAAATCGAGTTAATGTAAACAAATCTTTCGAACAAGAAAGCTTCGGAGTCAAAAAAAGATTGTTTTTCTGAAAAACGGATTCTTCATTGCCTTATTTATACACTTTATGTTGAACTCAGAACTTATACATCTACTTTCTGGGGTTGATATTTTATCTAAGAAGAATCAGAAATACGATTTAATCCCTAACAAATGCTGATTGCGAAGATAATGATGGATGCACGACAGACGATTTGTACATTTACAATTTCTGATTGTCGTGGAAGATGTTTATACAATGTTGTTTCGTTGTATTCGTTGTTTATAACGCTCCAATAACACAATAAAGATAAAAAACATTCAATATTAAAAGTATGGAAAGTTTTGAAGTAAAATTTCAGTTCACAGGTAGTATAAGCACAAGAAAAAAGGAATACGATGTCTGAACTCTATCTTTGAACATCAAGATATATCAGAAATATGTGATTCTTATATTATCATCGAAGAGAAAACCGTTGAAGAAGCAATCGTTTCTAAATGTATATTGTTGATGTAGAGAGAGAATGCTGAGGAGGGAACTGCTGAAGAGGAAGTAACAATCACTGAAGATACACTTGTTGATCCAGATGTATCAAATTATAATGACAATTCCTCACTTGTTTCGTTAAGAAGTGACAACAACTAATGGAGAAAAATGCACCTGTATACTATCGACCAAGTTTTTGTATAGTCAACTTGATCTAGAAAAACTTTCAGGATTGTTGAAATCTCAAACTGTAAATACTGAGTTCAGTTTTTACTTTATAATAAATAGTGAAACTTTTTGAAGATATACTGAAATCTGGCTATAATTTTTAGGTAACATGATAACAAGGTTTGGAATGAAAATAAATACTTTGAAATAGTTTTTTATGGTGCAATTATACATAATTGAAACAGTTTTTAGTCCTTGTAAACCCCATCATGACTTATTTTTCCTAACTGCTAAAGCTACACATGATAGCACAACATGTCTATTTCATTTTCCCAAGTGGCCCCATATTTCCACAGAATTGCCTGTAGGGTGCTTTCCTATAATTATTGCCATTGAAATACCACTCCTAAGCTCTTGTGTAAAATCTTTCACTTTTATATTGAAAAGCAAAGAATCTCTGTTTAAACAGCAAGTTGCGAATTTTGTGAACATGCGCTATACACATCTCTTTTCTCTTTTGTAACAAAATTACTTTGTTTATGCACATAAATAACTTTCTTTGAAAAACCAGCTGCAAAAATGAATTTTTTTACCTGTAGATTCGTTTTAATAAATAAAAGAACTGAAACGCATTCTGCCACGTGGCTAGTTTTGTTTTTATTTTGTGTTATGATCACGTGATCATAATATTTACATTTTTCATCCGTCAATAGACTCTTTAAGTGTTTTATAAATAACATGAGTCCCAAGAGAACAGGTATTTTTCAAACCAAATTAACAAATGTGTCATTAAAGAAAGAGAAATTGACAAAAGAAATTTTCTTAGGAAATTCTTTTGCTCGTACTTGAAAAAAGCTTACAATTACGTTATAATTATTCTGACTTTTATATATATTTTGCCCCGATTTTAAAATTTACCCTTGTAAAAAAATTTCAGGTTAATGATAAATGAGCCTAAGGGTATGCTTATGGTATGCTTAAATTTTTGCCGATTCTGAGCCTTGATATGCTTATAGGCGTTATGCTTATAAAAAAAAAACGTGTATACATCGATAACCAAATCACTACAGACTGTTATGTTTTGATTTACTTTCGTTGTTCATAAGGAAAATTGGCAGATGTGACATATGCTTCTGTTGTCCGATTAAACTACTATCCAGAAAGCACAACATATTCACTCAAGTTATCTAGGTGTCTCATGTGTATTAAAAAGTTACATATACATCATTGGGTTTCTGAACTTTTTTTCGTATACAAAATCAATTACTTTCTGCAGTTTTCGTTATGTATATAACTTGCTGTTTCACCACATAGAAAGGGCTTCCCATGACTTCCTTCGTGACTGTATAAATCATATGTTTTCAGTTGGGCTACATTATCAAAATGTCAAATGTAAAAGTGAATCTTCAGCCTTCCTTTTAATAATGATGAACTTTAACATTTCACTTCAACTTGAAGATAACACTGTTATCAACAAATAAAACATACACGACTTTATGTAGTAGAGGTGCTGACAGAAATACATCCAACATTTAACAGGGTATATGGAACATATTGCCACACAAAAGCAAATACCAGACGATTAGAGGCCAGTACATCTAACAGCAGTGAATCCACAAGCCCAATGTTTAAAACCTCGAATCAAGAGGACCAGACTATAAGAACAAATCTTCCTTTCCTTGTTTACGTCCTGTTGGGGATAATTAGTTTATTATCATAGCGAAGAAACCATGCAGAATATGCAACATACAGTTGTCAAAACTCGCATCTTTGGAATACGTTTGAAGACCAACAAAAACTGACAGCTCAATGAGGTTTTCAGGAAAACATACCGAAATGGTTCCACAGTAAAATAAACCAAGTTTCAACGAAATTCCAATACTAGATTTTCTTTAAATTCATATTCCCTAAGTGCTATTGTTACGCATGTAGTAAACATGCTTTTTTTCAGCTCATGGTAATCAACATTACAACAATATTTCTGTTATGAAACTTGTACAGTGTGATCGAAAGAATCATGAACTTCATAAATCAATAAATTAAAACCATCTTCGTTCCCATTTCCTTCTTCTTTGCGCCTGTTTTTGTTAGTAAACAAATTAAGAAAAAACACCCATCCAAGCCGCCCTTATGTATTTCGTTAAAAATTCCCGTTTAGGCGACGCATGCGCAAACTAAATTTAGGATGCTGAATGAACGTGAACTGTCGGCCGCTACTTATAACTGGCGGGAAATGTTTTCCGCCAGTTATAACTGTCGGCCGCTAGTTGTAACTGGCGGGAAGTGTTTTCCGCCAGTTATTACCGTGGCTGATTTGGTACATTTGAAATCCTATTTTCATTCATAGGAATCCCAAAAGTGTCGGCCTTATTTATTTATATCGGCCGACACTTATAACTGTCGGCCGACACTTTTGCAATTAAATATCGGCCGACACTTTTAACTATCGGCCGACACTTATAACTATCGGCCGACACTTACAACTGTCGGCCGATGCTTATAACTATCGGCCGACACTTATAGCGCTGTGTGGGCCGACAGTTAAGTATTCTATGGTCTGTAGAATAGTGACCAGCCAATTCTTGTTCTGGTCTGTATTTTTTGAAACATTTAACCACAGCGTGCGCAAATGAAAAGATGGCGGAGGAAAGTAATGTGGTAATGGTTGAAAATGGATACGAAAAGGTTAGTTTAGATGATAGATTTGATTGATCTCAAAAGTTGAAACACCTTCCTCATATCTTTTTTAGTTCACGTGTATGTGTGTGCTCATGCTTTGGTTTGTTTTGTGTTTGGTTTTGTTTTGTTCATCATAAAACTCGTGTAATTAATTTCTATTTCAGATCGCCAAATTTCTCCAAGACAGACATATTTTAATGACTCTGCCATCGTTTGTTACGGTAGCAGCGATAGCGAATACCGTATTAAAACACCCGTGGACTCCTACTACTCCTACTCCTCCTCCTACTCCGGCCGAAATGGCAAGTAGTCTGCGATTTAGAGTCTGCGGGACTCTACCAAAAGCGCAATGTAAATTCTAATGAAGGAACGCAGCCTTCATAATTTGGAAGCTTTTTCATATCAAACATTTAAAAGTACATTACCTTTTATTTTAAAAGTACATAACCTGATATTTTATAACTTAATCCACGAAATAAGAATTCATTCGAATTCTAATCAAATAGGCGTACATAAAAATGAGACTTTTAGCTCATTACGCTAACTGAAAATACTTGATATGTTGCTTTCCTTGTTAGTAAAGCTTATCAGTTCAAAATTTCTTATTGGCCCTTATTACCTCGTTTGTTAGCTGCTACACTGTGTTTGTGTATTACGGCTTTCAAAGACCTAGTTCAAAAAGGCAGTTATTTGTTGGAATTCAATTTTGGTTTCATCAGAAATTATTATTATAAACAAACTTTTTTTTTTCTACATAGGCTCTTATGAAAAAATTTCTTATAAAAAAACATATGTTACACAGCTCACGCATGTATAATTCTTTTGTCTTTAAATAAATAATTAATGCTGGTGTTTTATGATTAAACCCTATTTACACTAATTAATCATTCTCATCAAATTTATCGTTAATGCCTGTTTTCCACCAGTGAGATATCCCAGAAAACACCGTAAAGAAGTTTTTAGTATACTTTGTAAAATTTCGAAAGCGTTTGTCTGAAAAGTAAACTTGCTGCTACCGTTTTGCGCCATCTGGCTCTTGTTTGTTATAAGATTGATGATGCAGTTGCAAGTAAAGTATCGAACGATAAATTAATGGAAATGGGGTTGGCTTATGGTGACATACTGGCCTACCGTCAAGTTTTTGCTAATTCTAACGATGTTGTTATGTCGTACGAGGAAAGGGCTAAGGAGTTGAAAAATCGATTAAAAAGAAGACATGTTTTTGGGATAAATAAAAATAATAAACCAATCAAGGTTTTGGAAACAATCAAGGTGACATTTGGTTTGAAGTGTTGTGAGAATAAATAATATATTTCAAAGAGGAAAAAATTCTTTTCTTGTGATGTTAAACGAGATGCCACATATGAAGACCCTCATAACATGTGTAGAAATCACTATGGTGGGGAAGAACATATTAATACACACCTGTCTTTATATAATGGAACTAAAGTAGATACTTTTAATACAATCATAAGTTTTTTCATTGCTTTAAATTAAATGTAAGCTCTTTTTTAATTTTATAAGGATAGGTCAATTTTGACGTGAATAAGTGGCGAAACACCAAAAATATTTATTTAAAGCATGTTTTAATAAATCACTTGCGCCTGGCAATTTACAGAGGTTCAAAATAGACTTTTGCAAACTGTTTGAAAGTGGAGGGCAATTGTCATTATTTGGTATGTTAGCAAAATAAGCACTGCGAATGGACAATATTCACAAGGTTGGACAGTTAACGAAGAAATACAAGATGAACAACGATTTTAGGCATTCTTGCTTACAGAGAAATCTAGATACGTGTCATCTAAAATCTTTTTAAGGAAAAATCTGCCAATAATAAGTGCATTGAATGAAATCTATTAAATGAATGATTTAGCTAAAACATAGAAACAAACAAACAAAAAAAACAATGCATGGCTGGAAACATTTCAGCTTTCAGGCTGTGCTTAAAAATCCATGTATGAAGAATTTTTAAGGAAATCTACGATACGAAAGTCCTAAATAATATAGTGTAATACAAAAATAAATGAAGATAATTCAAACATTCTGCCACCATGTTTGGAAATGGGAAAAAAAAGAAAGGTCGGCTAGTTGTATAGCACTGCGTAACAGCAACACGAAAAGTTTGCTGCTACCGATGACGATGACAATGACAATGACAAACAAAACCGTAGAGTGACTTTTGCTTATCTTGTGAAACTACTATGCCTCCTTTCTCACTTGCGTTCGCTGTGGGACCAATAAATAAAAGTTTAAGAAAGGAACGGAAAAATCATTCAGTGAAATGAAAACGAGATAGAAACGGGACAATGCTGTTATCCAACGTGTTTTCCAATCTTCAACCTGTTTACCATTATACAGCGTGAAATAAATGTCCAATATCCAAACTAAATGTAGTTTTCGTAATATTCTCTTTGAGCCCAATATTCTCTTCCTTTCGTCTTTTCATTTTCAAATCGTTTCAATATTGTAAACCATTTGATAAATTCATCACCCAGTTGTTCTTTGAAAACCTCATCTGCTGCCAAACACTCGAGCGCTTCCTCCATATTAGATGGTAAAGGAGTTCCAGATGGATCTACAAAATTTGCTGCATTACCTTCATAAGGCAGAACGTCAAGACTCAATTTCTTGTTGACGCCATCCAATCCTAACACGTTAATGAAAAACAGATTAAAATTACCAAAATGCACGGTAGGAAACAGCTATAGGACTAGGAGAATAGCTGTTGACACACAATAAAACCGGAAATTTACCACATGATTTAAACTGTTGAACTGTGCGATAAGAACATACTTACCAGCAATGATTGTGGCCGCCATTGCCAAATAAGGGCTCCCAGCGGCACCGCCGATTCTATTTTCAACATACGTTTGAGAAGCATCATAATTCATTATTCGAAAAGCGCATGTGCGGTTGTCAATTCCCCATGTGTTGTTAACAGGCACAAATTGACCAGGACAAAATCTTTCATAACAGTTTGGTGTTGGAGTTACTAATGCGGTCAATGCATTTGCATGCAACCTCAATCCTGCTATCCAATGCTCACAAAACTCCGACAAACCATGTGGTCGGTTGGGATCATGAAACAAATTTTTTGTTCTATCTGTGCTCCATAAGGAGTGATTGAAATGGCCAGACGATCCACTAACTTTAGCAAATGGTTTGGACATAAAAGTAGCGAGATAACGTCGGCCATCTTCATTTTTAACGGTCTCCTTTACGACATGTTTAAAGCGTGACGCATTGTCAGCAACTTTTAATCCAAATTCTGGACAGATGGTTAGCTCGTACTGCGCAGGACCAAACTTTGCTCGAAATGTTTCCGGAAAGATATCCATAGCTTTCAAATACGTCATTGTGTCAAATATACGTTTTTTCTCTTTTATGGCAGTTTGAATCGATGCGAAATTCATTTCTTCTCTGGAATTGAATAAATAGAATTCATACTCAAATGACCCATGAAATGTCATACCGAGTTCCGCAAGGTTCCCGAGCTGTTTTTTACAAGCTTGACGTGGACTGACATCACATGCTTTACTTGCTCTATCTCCACTCTTTAAATGATAATCCACCAACACACTCGCTTCATTTTCAGTCCAAGGTAGTTTTCGAAATGTTTCCAAATCAGGATACATGAAACTGTTAAAGATATCAAGTTGTTCCGGTACTCCAGGACCTTGAATCATTTCACCCTTCGGCGTAAATAGACATGAAGGATTATACATTTTAAATCCTTTTTCACAACGATCGACAAACACATCTGCATCCAAAACTAAGCCACGTGACACTCCATTCATGTCGTCACATTCAAGTCGAACAAATTTAATGTTCTCAGAAGCAATAACAGATTTGACCTGCTCCATTATTTTGGATTATGCAAAACAGACTGTTCGATTCCTTCGAAAGTATTTCTACTATAGAAAATTACTTCATTTATTTTGCTAATAACTCTACTGAAAACTCTCTTACGTCCTCACTTAAGAGAAACTAAAATTTAATCAGTGTCTATATCGTCGTTTGTCATTAATTCGATGTATTTTCTCCCATATCATGACAATAGTTTGATTTTCAATATGGAAATAAATAGCAAATTACTCATGCCGAAGAAGTGTACAGGCTGTTCTTGAAAAAAGAGACTGTGATTTTTAAATAAGTATAATTTTTAGCATATTGTTTTGTTTTTTTACCAAGATTGTATAATTTGGTCTACGAAAATGAATATTTTAAAAATATTTTAAATCATTTTTTTTCATCAGTCTCTTAATCATCAATTAAAAATCCCTTACAATAGACATCAAAAGACCAATCATGTCATAACTAACAACAAACGTCAACATTTTCTCTTACGTTTCCTCATTTCATTCGTTTCTTAGTAGTGACAGTGTTCACAGCATTCCATTTTTAAGTACTTATAGTTTTCAACAATTCACTAAATAGTTCTTAAAAATCGGCTTTTACTGATGATTATGAAACTATTGACTGTACAGGAGAAAAACAACATTTCTAACCTTCAAAATATTTATTTTCATGGACCAAATTATATATGTTTTGGAACTTTCCAAAAATATCTGTTACATTAATATTTAAAAAGACATGCTCGTTTGAAGTCTTTTTTTCTACACACCAGGTTGGTCGCAACCAAAAACGACCATCAACCGACGTCTAGAAAATGTCGGGGCTGGCCGCAAATAATTGCGACCTGAAAAAACATTTCATTTGGAAAAACATTTCAAAATCCTGCAATGGTTGAAAGCTTTATGTCGTGACTAGAGTGGTATATACTGTAATTTTGTATTTATGCTATTAAAATCATTTATTTATTTACAGTCAATTATGACGTTCTTTCGACGTCAAAAGAACGTTGCATTTTATCTTCCTGCATTCCGTATGCAATTTAGTTCGTAAGGTAATCATCTTGAAAACCATGAAAAATGTGTCTTCTTTTATTCATTTGTATCAAAGGATAGAAGTATGCCTGAATGAATTAATACAAGAGCCAGATGGCGCAAAACGGTAGCAGCAAAAGTACTTGCGACAGAAATACTTTCGAAATTTCGGCTATTTCTTGAGATATCTTACCAGTGGAAAGCAGGCATAAACGATAATAATGTTTAAAATTACTAACTCGTGTAAATAGGGTCTAATCGTAACACGCCAGCAACTTAATACACTTGTCCCGAATTCCGAGAAAAATTTTTTCCTTTGCGTGAAAACGAGGCCGTACTGAGTAAGCTTGTCAACAATCTTGAAAATGGCTGAAGATACTGCAGATATCACACAGCTGCTGCTGAATAATATTGAAGAAAAACTCCCAATTATAAATGATATTAATGAAGAAAATAGAGAACCGAATTGGGGAAAATGTTTGAAAGATATGCCAACGATAACAATCAAGGAAATTAAGCAACACTGTGAAAACAGTGGTAAATCCACTTCTATAATAAAAACACTGGATAGGGGAAGAAAGTTTAAGGAGGAACGTTATAGCTATCTCAGCAGAAACAATATTTACAACTGTTATTGGGGACGAATTTTGTGTGAAGGCAAGGTGTAAAGCCAGTATGAAAAAAGACATCCGTTCAGTCCAGGTGAATTTGTCATGTACATTAGGTACTGTGTCGTCAGCCAAATGCTCATGCCCAGCTGGCAATAGTGATGGCCAAATTGGAACACTACCCAGTGAAAAATACAAAAAGTTACCCCATGTTATAAGATAACGAGAAATAGTTGGTTTTGGTACTTTAAAAAGCCAAGTTGCATGTGAGGAGTATCCATTTTTTAACCAAGTGAGGCATAAAAATAGCTGATCTTGTGGATTAGTTTTGGGTACTGGTCCAGTCTTCTGTTTCTTTTTGCCTTGATTTTCAGAATCATCTCTTTGTTGTTTAGTTATAGCTTCATCAGCTAATCTCTTAGAAGTCTCATAGTATTTAAGATTGGAACTTTTTGATCCAGAGTTCAAAAATATAAATAAGTTATCAAATTGCTCAACTTGCAAGCCTGTAGATTTTTTAAAGAACTCAGGATCTTGTGATATATTATCGTGGTTGTATATATTTTCAGTTTGTAACTTTTTTACTTTTTCTCGTAAAAAGATCAGTTCGAGTGACATACTGTCTCTTTCATTTTTCACCATTTGAATCTCTGCCTTCAATGTTTTGATTTCACTTTTATATGAATCGCAGTCACTGCAATCGGTCTCTTTTTTCAGTATAAGAACTTTCCCCAACCTCCTGACAAGAGTGTTCTATATTACTAGCACAATTTTCATCATCTACACATTCACTGCTCTCAGATTCAGATTTGATAACTGGACGTTTGGAAGGTATGGCAACTAAACGTTTAGTTGGACTTTTTTTGATACAACTGGCTTGAATTTAAAAATACTTGGCACTGAGCCTTTCACCAATGTTTTCCTGTGATTGTTAACACTTACTTTGATACATTCAATTGGGAAATGAAACTCGCAAACTTTAGTGTATCTTGTAACAGAAAATTTATCTGCTCCTCCTTTCCTTCTGTAAGTTGATACAACATTTGTCCAAGTTTTTCTAACTTTTGAATCAGAAGGGAACGAAAATATCCCAATTCCAGCCTTTGATTTATTTCTATCGTAAGTCGAACTTTTACATAGTGGTATACAGCAATAATCTCCTGAACCACCAGTCTCTAATTCTTCAGGACGACGTAAATTAGCTCCAGGATAAAACTCCCTCTCGTTTTCCTTCTCTTCGATAAACGACATAATTTGTAAACAGTCGAAAAAAAGACACATAACTCTTATAGAAAGAATATTGTAGAATAAAATAACTGGTGATTTTTCAATCTTCTTCAGCATTGAAAACTCACATAAACATGCATAATTATTCCATTCTAGAAATTCTCATCCATACAAGAAAACTCCTCCCAATAAGTATAAAACATTCAGTATGGAATAACTTTCTCCCACCGAAAGCTTTCGCTTTCGCTTGTTTGTTGTTGTTTTACTCAGTACGGCCTCGTTTTCATGCAATAGAAATATCAGATTCTCGGAATTCGGGACAAGTGTATTAGAAGACAAAAGAATTATACATGCTTGAGCTGTTTATAACGTACGTTTTTTTTATAAGAGCTTATGTAGAAAAAAAAAAAAAAAACGCGTTTCTTCGAGAAAAAAATGTATGTTTTGAATTATAATTTCTTGAAACCAAAAATGAATTCGAACAGATAACTGCCTTTTTTTAACTCGATTTTTGAAAACCTTGATGTTCAAAGACAGTACAGATAGCTAACAAACGTAGAAAGTAATAAGAAAGTCTGATCTGAGCTTCCGACACGAAAAACATATCTATTTTCAAGTGCCAAAGTACATTGATTCAGTACCATAAGTAACTAAAACTCCCAGTTTTCTGTAGACTTTTTTGATTAATATCAATTTTCTCATCAATTAAGTGATAAAATATCAAAGAAACGTATTTTAAATGTATGTGATGTGAAACCTTCGAAAATTCAAAAGTCTGCGTTCGTTCATTAGAATTTATAAATCTAAATCGCGACTAACTGCCATTTCGGCCGGAGTAATAGTAGGAGTAGTAGTAGTAGGAGTAGGAGTCCGCGGGTGTTTTAATACAGTATTCGCTTGCGCTGCTACCGTAATAATCCAAGATTAAGAAAGAAACGTAAAACGATGATTTGTGAACTGTACATTGCAAGCAGTAAAGCGATGTTTTAAAAGCAAGCAAAAATTATATTGCACTTTTTCTTTCATTTCGTCATTTCTTTCTTTTCCATCTTAACCTAATCGAAATTAAGAGTTTGTGATTTTCATAATAGTCAAATACATTAACTCATGTTAAGGCGCCGTAGTGTAGTGGTTATCACTCTTAGATGTCATGGGAGAGGTCGGTCGGTTCGATTCCTTGGTGACTTTCCATTTGATGTCATTACCCTTCGTCGTTAATTTGACCATGCTACAAAGTCAATGCAACGTCATTTTCGGTCATTTGACCGTTGCACAACATCCGTCCAACGTCATTTTTAGTTATTTTTAATTATCGTTTTGACGTCAAAATCCGACGTTGTTTTGCTGTTTCCATTTCGACCATTAAACGACCGTCAAGCGACGATGGAACACGACGTCGAAACAACGTCAAAACAACGTTTTTGTGCAAACTGGGTAGCTACGTTAGATTAATTAAGATGTTTGAGAAAACAAGGGATCTTTTGAGAAAAAAAGAAAACGTGCCAGTAAAGGATAAAAAATCAAAAATCTAAGATAGAGAAGCAAAATTAAATTTTTTCAAGATTAAAAAAACATTAAGGTAAGTAAACGAATGATGAAGTATTAAGCGCATAACACTATTGTCCTGTTTGCATGATTTCAAAGAAAGTAAGTTAGTTGGTTTGATAGTTTGATTGGTTAGTGGAATATTCCACGACGGAAAAGTTAAACTTAATCGTACTTCACTTCAGAAAAAGCCATAATTACGTTACTGGAAGCGGAGTATTCCACTTAGTGTAAACAACCCCTTAAATTAGTTGTATATGTGAAACAAGATACCCTGTCAAGCATAAGGATTTCGAAAAACCAGCTACAGCTTGAAAAATGAAAGGCTTTGATATTCTTGAAATTTGTAAGTTGAATGACTTCTACAATGCAACATCAGATTTTTCATCACATAAAATAATGTTAAGTCTATGCTAATCTTTTCAGATTTCAAAGTGATTACGTACATAAATCATATGCTTCAAACATTACCAAAACCAACAAAGTGTTTTAAATTTAAAAACAGTTGGAGTATGTTTCACCTTATTATCAAGATTAGGAAGGCCATTCGTTGATAACCATTGAAAATAGGTAGTAAGATAAATTGATGTTGAGTAGACAGACATTTGGAGCTGAGGAGGAAACTCCAGCTGAGCTTTACGTATCCAGATCTTTACAGCACCCACCCATGAAAGTGTGACACACACTCACCAACAAATATAAGAGTACTCATTACGAAGAAATGTACAGGCTGTTCGTGAGAGACTGACTATGAGTAGACTAACAGTATAACTTTTAGATTATGTTTTTGTTCTTTGCAATTTATACATCGCAGTAACAATTATCCTGGAATTAGACACAATTTCAGAACAAACATATGAGAAATTTGTCCAGAAAGTCATCAATAACGATTTCAGTGCTGTTTTGATCAATACCAAAATTGAACATTGTCACTGATGCAGCTCTCTTTCAACAGAAGCGCCTGCTGTGGAAAATTATGACGACAACACAGTCTTAGTTGTTGCTATGGTTGACGTCATCATACTCCTCTTTGACGTTGTTCTTTTGTAGCTGTTGTGTTGGGCATGAAAAATAATGGCATAAAACGAAACCGCAGACGCCTTAGTAATCAAGTTCATTAAACGGACTAACTATTTTAGTGACGTGAAAAAAAAGTTGGACACGTAAGTACGAAGAACGTACTTTTCACTTCTTGTTTCCTTTAATATCTTCCTAATCAATTTATGAATGAAGTGTTAAAATTTGTAAGTACATTTCAATAGAGTAATTAAAGTATCTGAACACTCTCTTTACTTGTTGTAGGTTGGTAAACATTTGAAAAAACCTTGCAGTTGCAGATTTTCTGAAAATGTTTGAGATCAAAAAGATTCCGATCCTCCATTGCTCAAGTGATAGAGGATGCCGCTTTTGTGAATTTGTTTGATGCTTAACGGAAACCTGACCAAAATTAAAATCAAAGTATTAAAAATTATTAAGCGGAAATCCAAAATGATCCAAAACAGATATCTAAGAAGATGATAAATTTTAACAATTTCAACTTTTTCTTCTGATCCTCCTGTTGATCATGAGCTGATGTATTTTTAACCAATGAATATTTCTTTCACCTAATCGCCAGAATTCAAAAGTATTGCTGCTCGTGTCTTCAGTGAAATTGTTTTAATCTTATCCTGTTCGGATTTGTAGAAATTGTGATTTTCGTGGGATTCTAGCTTTCCACAAAAGTCATTTAAAAATACCATCTCACTGTTTCAGTATATACAAGTTGCTCCAAGATACCATCAAATGAGGGAATCGCCATCAGGGATGATTATATTTTTCATATGGCGTTCTTTACTGTCATACTTATTACATTGCTCTGACTTTACTTACTTATTTGTCCTGCGATGGCACGTGAGTGTGTTCGTTAACTTCGGCAAGAAAGTCATCGTGTACATTCTAAATTAATTTTTGCTTTGCAGTTCCCTTTTCTTCTTCTTTTTTCCGTTTCGAAGTAACTATTTGCCCCATTTTTCAGTTACAGTAAAATACATAGCTTTTTCAAATTTCAGATTTCAAGTTTTTCAGTTGCAATCGAATGTATAGACTTTTTGAAATACTTTCTCAAAAGACTTAAATATCTCCTTCCACCATGAGAGTATTAGAATGTGTTAAATTTTGTGTGAAATTTTGCACGAAATGAAAGTGAGGATAGACAAGACCTTGAAATTGTTTTAAAATGTTAAAACTAACATGCCTTATGTAAATATTTTCACAGTGATAAATTCATGCGATATTTATGTGGCTGTCTAAAGTCATGTCGAAATCCATATCCAGCAACAATACTTGTACAAAGTAACTCCCGTAGTTTTGCTGAATTTTACCTAAACAAAAGTAACTTAATTCGATACGGCCATTATGCAGCCCTGGTGCAAACGAATGCGTTTTGACATATGTTTCTTGCAAATTGAAAACATCTTAAAGGAGAACTAAACTAAAAAAATTACAAGTTCATTTTTTTGCCCTATTTGAAACAGCTTTAAAAATGATGAAAGTCAGTTTTTGAATTTTCAAAAAATCTTTTTTCGTTCTTGAGATATTGCCGTTTAAAGTTTTTTTCCGAAACATGATCTCCATGGCAACGTGACATCACAACGTTCAAGAAGATATTGCTGACATATAAATATGTGAATAACTCAGAATGTTTTAATGATTTATTGTTAGAACATTGCATGTAGAGTGGTAAATAACTGCAGTTGTGAAAACAGCAAAGAAATTTATTGCCACTGTTACCCCGACTCAGTTCCAGCTCTCTGTCAATTTTTGCTGACAAAGCTATAATAACATCATCCAAAACTATTACTATGATGAATTTCACTTTAACTTATGCCCAGTGAAAACTGTCCCATTTTCTAAAATTTCGTTTCCCTTACCTGAGTAGATCTCCATTTGTAGCTTTGTCAGCAAAAAACAGAAAAGGCCTGGAAACAAGCCAGGGTAACTATGGCAACAATTATTTTTAGTGACTTGATACCTGTACGGGTTTGTCACTATACATACAAAATTTAAGCAGTGCATCACTTATATTTCTTGAGTTATTTACATATTTGTATGTCAGCAATTTCTTCTTGAACATTGTGATGTCACGTTGCCATGTGATGAGATATCTGATCATGATCCTCTCATCATGTTTTCAACTGGTCAGTTGAGTCGGATACACAACCTCTCCAAAAATGATGTATTCGCCGTTTACAGCAACACTACTGAGATAGAAAGAGTCGCTGATATAAAAATTCTAGGAATAACTTTTGATGAACATCTTACTTGGTCCACTCACATCAATAACATAGTAAAGTCGTCTTATGCAACGATTGCTACCTTGAAGCGGCTAAAACGTTTAGCACCGTTTCATGTGAGGAAGTGTTTGGCTGAAGCGCTCATTTTATCCAGGTTAGACTATGGTAATGTTATTTACAATAATATTCCGAAATACCAATTGAAGAGATTACAGAAAGTTCAAAATGTTGCTGCCAGTTTTGTTCTCAAGAAATACGCTACTACAAAAGACGTAGTATCTGTTCTCAAGTGGTTACCAATACAGGAACGTTTAAAGCTATCCATGGCTAAGATATGCCATAAATCAATTTATGACGACAGCTCGCCTGAATATCGTGCTCTTGAGTGGCTTGGAAACAAACGAAGTCTGCGTTCCAATGCAAATAATACGTTTAAATTGAAGGATGATGTGTACCAAAATACCTTTAAGAACAAATCTGCCATAGTGTTTAATAGCCTTCCGGAAAATGTGAGATCGGAGGTTGATTATAAACACTTCGTTAAAAAGGCAAAGCAATATATGTTTGATATGGCCTTAAGTGAAATCTTATCCAAAGAATAGCTTATTTAGCTTCTTTATTTATTTATTTATTTATTTATTTATTTATTTTTTTTTTCTTTCTTTTACCAACTATTATTTAGTGTTTTTTTATATCCTCTAGCATAACTTTTCTTTGTTTTACGCTGGTTCTTGTTTGTTTTGTTTGCTTTTCCTTAGCTGTGTCGCACCCAATTATCTCTTATAGCGGTTTTAAAGTTTTTATATACTATAAATATTTTATATCTATATATAATTGTATTTTTATCTTAGGCAGAATAACCATATTGTACTTTATGGAAGCCAAATATATGTTTAATAATAATAATAATAATAATAATAACAATAATAATAATAATAAGAATATTCTTAATTCGTTTTCGGATAGTTTGGCGTCCTTTTCGGATAGATCAGCATCTCTATGGGATAGATTAGCATCCTACGGATAGTTTGACATCCTTATCGGATAGTTTGACAACTCAATCGGATAGTTTGGCATCCTTTTCGGATAGTTTAACATCTGCTTCGGTTGCCGTCCAGTTCACAGTCTCTTCGCAGTAAAGATGGCCACGAGGCGGGAGTGTATGGGAAGAGTCTTTTTGCAGTTTCTTAACCAATTTCTTTGCAGTTAATTTATATTTTTTTGCTATTAACAGTCCTTAAGTGTTGTGCTGTATGTTGTTTTGCATGTAATTACATGGAGTTTTTTTATTTCACCAACATGGTCGTAGAAATTAATAAATAACCACCTGAGATTAAAGAGAGAGTTCAGTGTGAGTGATGTGGAAGTTTATTGTACATTATTTCACAAAGGAATTGTCTATATTTGTAGGTGTTTTTCATTCAATGCTTTAACTGAATGAGTTTTTACAACAATCAAACAAGAACAAAGTGTATATAATATAGATTTAATCTATGCAGCAAAAAATACATACTCTCTGCAGACTCTGGTAGTGTTTGTTAATTAAGGTTAAGAAGTTATTTCTAGACCCTCACCTTAACTGGGAAGTTTATTTTAACTATCCTGCTCTCAAACTAAGGAAAACTAACAGTACACCTATCGATACTATGACACTATTTTTTAGCCAGCAATGGCTTTGCCTCATGGTCATGCGTTATTTTCTTCCAATACCACCAATTATATATTTGTAAAGAGCCACCAATTTAAATTTCAACCTAAAGATGTGTCGGAAGACACGAAAAGCTTTGTATGAATAAATATAAAAAGAAACTTGCGTTTTTTAGTTAATTCACCAATTATATATACTTTTCAAGTATATAGAGTGAAATCATAAAAAACAACATCGAATTATCAAACTTCAAAAAATTGATCTTTGCCTTTCTTATTTTAGATATCCTTCAAAACTGCTGCTATATTATATTCTTTAAAACTTCTTAAGGTTTCTGAATATGTAAATCTATCAAAGTTACTTCCTGTACTCGAAATCCTAAACTCTCTTGCTCCTATTGACTTGTGTAATCTTTTCAGTCTAAA
Source organism: Turritopsis dohrnii (assembly GCA_027922465.2). Classification (NCBI taxonomy): domain Eukaryota; kingdom Metazoa; phylum Cnidaria; class Hydrozoa; order Anthoathecata; family Oceaniidae; genus Turritopsis; species Turritopsis dohrnii. The sequence goes on along the minus strand of BQMF02000108.1, from coordinate 978,928 downwards.
TTTCCTACAAACAGCTCATAACACTTGCATCTCTTCTACCCGCCTCCTCGCCAGACCTTTAATCAGAACATCCATCTTTGGTTTTAATTCGATTCATTATCAATGTTTTATTTCTTGGAACAACATGCAACACCAGTTGTTACAACATGACCTTTCTTCACTCACCTTCATTACAGCTATTTTATTTTAAAAAAAAACAGAATTTATCAGCTGAACTTGTACTATTTGTCAATTGTTAATGGATATATATATATATATACCTGACGAAGAGAATAATCTCAAAAGCTTGACATTTAAAATGTAGTGTTTTTGTATTTTTATATATATATGTATATATACACTGATCTATTTCTACTTTGGTGGCCATCACTCGATTAGCTTTCCCTATTTGGTGTTTGTACCATAGTTTTCAGAATAAATCAAATCATCATCACATTCACTACTATAAGTTTAAGAGATTCCTCCTGCTTCCCAAACATTGTTTACAGAATATGGCAGAGCCAGAAAAGCATCTGAACCTCTTAAGTATGTTGTAATTGTTTCTAGATTTTCACATACTTGTATGATACTTAAGTGGGTGAACTGTGGTCAAAAGTATATATAAAATTGTTGAAACTTTTAAGATTAACTTTTAATGGCCTTGTTTCAAAAATATGACAATGGATGGCTGATATGATGGAAACATGATACATAATCAATATGTGTTTGTATTTAGGTATGGTATATAAATGGTGCAATAGAACAGAAGAAGTTGTTTAGAATATTTCTTTGTTTAAAAAGAGCATCATATCAATGTTTAGTAAATGGTTCAATGAAAAACGAAGTGAAAACGTTGTCTTTTCGATTTTATGGATCATGACATCAACAACGAAAGCTGTTATAAGGACTGAACGATAGTCTGATGAAAAACATACGTGAAGCTGTACTGAAAAGTTTTCTATTTTTATTCAAACAGTGGATAGAACATAGAAGTTATACAAAATGTTGAAATGGTATGAAAATAATATGATGGAATTTATCTGTGATTTACTTGCTTTTGTAGGTACTAAACAATATTCAAGCTGTTGTAGCTGTGTGTTCCAAAAAATTTTAATTTTGATTTAGTGACATTTGTGGATATGTCGTATGAAATTCCATTAACTTCCGAAATTTTAGTGTTTTGTTGCATGAAAATAAGAAAGCCATTAAGTCCATTTTAGAATTTCTAAGTATATAAATCAAGTTTTGAAGTTTTAACTTGTGAGAATGGTAGAAAATTCTAAGAAGTACCTCCTTGGATAATAATAATGAACAATTTAAGGATTTTTAAGATACTTTTTGTGATAATAGTTTGTATATCGGAATGTATATCTGAGCTTTTTTAAACTTGCAAAAAAGCAGATGGCATTTTCCATCAAGATGTAAGTGTAATAATGTTTAAACACCTATTTTAGGAGGGTTAGGACATTTTTATCTCTTTTTCAAACATGGACTTATGGATTTCTTATTTTCATGCAACAGATATATTTTTTACCAATGACTTAAAACTTGGCATTTATTGTTTACACGTATATATTGTTGTTTTAATTGTTACGTATTATTAATTTTTATTTACTAACATTTTTTTTATTATTTTTTATTAAACGAATATTTATTTACAGGATTGTCACTTGAACAAATAAATGCTGTTATCAATTAAGTCCTGCATTAAAAAAAAGGAAAAAAAAGAAAAATATAAATAAAAAAAATTGATAAAAATTGTGGACGCACGCACTGGCAAAGATAAGAATAAGAAAATACGCATACACAAAAGAAAACTTGGTATCAAGGACTTGACATGTAGCAGGGTTGCTAGAATCAGGGAAAGTCAGTGAATGTCAGGGAATTTTTTTAAAGTCAGGGCAGGAGGAAGAAAAGTCTGAAATTGGTAAAGTAGCCTGTTTCTGGTCGTTGTGGGTCCTCATTCTAGCCTGTTTTTGGGCCCAGTTTGTTTGAAATTAGATGAAGTTCATTGTTATATTGTGTTTCAAATAATGAATGTTTGCGAAAGTTTTTGTATTTACTCCTGTTTGTATTGTTTTGAGCTTGCGTTGAAGTTTCTTTATGTTGAAAAATGTTTCAGGAGAAGTAACCCAAAGTCAGGAAGAAGATTTTTTCCAGGAAAATGGTATACTTTCTAGAAAAGTCAGGGAATTTCTAAACCCTGTTTATGTAGAAGAACATTTTGTATAAAAATCTGAAATATGTTTGATGTATGTACGTAACTATATTTAAGAAAGACTGACATAAGCCCAGTTCTTTACTGGTCGTTTTCGAATGTAACAGATATTATAAATCATCACCTTCATCATCAACAACCAACCTGAACTGTCGAATTTATTTCTAAAGAAGTCAATTAGGAACTTTATTTATATGTTATTTATAAATATGTACTATATGGTAACGTATTGTTGTAAAGCATTAACTTTTAAATATACTGCTGCCTCAGCAATGGAAGTTTTTTTGAAAACCTATAGATTTTATATTTGTGACTTTTTTAACTTGGAATATTTTTTAACTAACTTATTACACATACTTTCGATCTACGTGTACATCAAGTGAATAATAAGTGAACAAATCTTTGAAAACCTTCTTTCTTTATCTATTTATCCAAGATATCTGTTATTGCAGATGACAAGGAAGTCGTCCCTTATTTTCGAAAGTAAAGCAAGGAGGGTAAGCTCATCTGTCAATAAGGTTCATTCTTTAATGGTTTGAACTTCACAACATTACTACATTTGCATCACTACATTTCGTGGATGCTTGTAGTTTCTCTCTTCTCAAACGATGACGTCAACTGAGGGGGAGGGGGCAACGCAAAGTTGACGCAGGTTGACAGAAGGAGGAGGGGAGGGGGGTCAAAAAGTTTGAAAAATTGGTTGACCTCATTTGTGAACAATCCCCTATGGAAATGTCAATACAGTCTACGGTCGATTTTGTGGAGTGTGATAGTAGTAAACCGATGATGATACTGTTTTCACTGTTTTTCTGTCATTTTGCTTCAGTTTTATTTCCGTCTAAAGCTTCGTCCTGCATTAGAGGATTCAAAGTTTGATTTATCCCGGGTTGCTTGTTTAGGCTCCACAATAACTTGCAAATGCCGGTCATCTGCCACAGTAAACAAGTATGATGTTAGTAAATCGGATCATTGTCATAACTTAGCTTACCGTAAATCCTCTAATAAACGCCTTCTTCTTTTAAACGCCTCCCTTCAATAAACGCCCTCCAACAACTCAAAATTTGAAATAAACGCCTTCCTCTGTTAAACGCCCCTTCGTTTATTAGAGTCTCTTAATTCCCTAAAGGGGGCGTTCATTAGAATCTCTTGAGATATGTACGGAGCAAGAAAGAACACATTTGGTTTGTTCGCTTGAATGCAATTTTTATTCATTCTTTAAATACGAGAAACGTTCTGTACACTTTTTCCTTTTGATGATGAAGCTCACCTAACTGAAAAATTCAAATGCTTAAGAAAGATTTGATCGTCAATTCGTTTCATGGATACGCAGTCAATCTTAAATCGGTTGGAAGAAAAGACGACAAAATTCATTGTTTCAAAGAAAAGGGACCATGTTCCGCTGCGCTCTTGGAAGACCCCTTATCGAGGAAGCAAATGTTGGATTCAACCTTCTTGATGAAGATGAAGAAGATGACGAATTTGTATCTGTTGCTTAGATTATTATTAAGAGATGGAAGGAAAGAGAATTCCTTCATTTTGATATAAACGCCTCCCTCTTTTAAACGCTTCCCTCTCTAATATCTCTAAAATTAAATAACTGCCCCGGGCGTATATTAGAGGATTTACGGTATTCGATAAATTATGGCAAATCAAATATTCATACTATTTTATTCATATTTTAATCACCAACCACTATAGGATGTTTGGATATGAAATCCTTAAAAATCAAAGTATCGTAGTCGCAAACTTTCTGAGTCCCTTAAAAACAACTGCTAATTTTCAAAACCGTAATGTTGCGAAACAGCCGGATATTTGTTATGATGCACTACCAGTTTGATAAAATTACTTTTAAAGCTTCGTTGGTTTCAGCTACACAATGGTCAGACCGTGTGGAAGTTATGCAGCATCGATCCCTTTAGGACCGAATCGATGACGTAATTTTCCGAAAAGATATACACGTTTTTTTTATAAGCAACCAAGGTCAGACCTTAGTAGTAATGTTGCTTAAAAAATGACCATTTTTTAGTGATAGTGTTACTTAATTTGTTGCTAAGAATTAATTGAAAAAATATGTATTTTCAGTCTTGAATACGTTTGTGTAAGCTTAAGTATTTAAGTATAAGGTGTAGGACACAGTACTGCAACCTAGTGTAACCACCTAGTGTGGTAATTTTAAGAAATGTGCTGTAGCTATGCTAGTGCTGCATTATTTCAAAATTTTTTTATTGCTAATTTATGTAAGATCCTTGTAGTACTGTTGCTTAACTTTTTGAGAAAATTTACTAGTGTTGCTTATGAACGTGTTGCTTATAAAAAAAAAACGTGTATAGTCCAAATCCGCCACGGTAACACACATTTCTGAAATTCATATTTGGCGTGTGCTCACAATGTTGTTTCCATACGAATCTCGTTATTGCATTGAAAATTAACGAAAAATGTGCGCCTGCTTTGCAACATACATTTTCAACATGAACCTGTCTAACGTATCAAAACAAGGTCTCCTAGATTATTCGGTAATTTCAAACTCTTTGTTCATTGTTTTCCTCTAGAAAATACTATTGTTTTAGCTATTCATCAGAGGAAGAACGCAATATTACACGAATTTGCTATACATTGCAATCTGTATACATATTTGGAAGATATTAGTATAGGCTTAAGGTAACGTTTTGTTTTGTTTTTACAATTATCAGAATGTTTTAAGGTCTAGTATTTCTAAGGTCCAGAAGACCAGTGGTATGAGGGATCTGGTTCGGTAAGTTGGTGAGGCCCAAAACTATCATATGAAGATGTTGAACTATCCTATTATACTATCATTTACTAAATTGCTATATTTTATTGTGACATTTAGTTTTTTCAAATTAAAGACCAAAGCAAGTAGTAGGAAGTCTTCTTTATTATTGTTGCTACAGTAACTTGACTCGAAAATTTTTGTTTCGTATAAAAAAGAGCTAATATGATGATGAAGAAGATGGAATATAAAATTTGTAGTCTATTGTAGTCTAAAGTTCTATAAGAGGAAATTGTAACCACTTATATTTGAGAAATCATTATCAGGAAAATGAAGAGATATTTTGAGTCATGCGGTATTCCAATGAGGGCAGATTTCAAAACAGTTTGAGAACGGATACTTCTAGTGATCTAGTAGTTGAGTCTAGCGTTCATTTTTTTGAATTTAGTTTGGGTTCTGCTTTATTGTGGTATTATGAACTCTTAGTTATTTTTATGATTTCTAGGTTTCTGTTGTTTGAAATTATGGATGATAAACTACCTATACCCGACACGCCATTGACGGCAGAAAAAGCGTTAAAAGATGTTTTACAGTGCAAGGCGGCCGTCAAAAAAGAGAAAAAAAAAGGAGAAAAAAGTTCGTCCCTCAAAGCGGGAGAAGATCATTAAAAACATAGCTACGAGATCACGCGATAAAATATCTCGATAGCTGACAGCAGAAACTTTATCTACTGAGATCCTGCATAAACCCTTGCAATTAATAGAGATAGTTTTTCAGAATCACTCCATATTACGCATGCTTTTAACGGGATTTCTAGCCCACCTTGAACTAAGGGCGATGGTATTGGTTTCGTTTTAAAAACTTCAACATTGTATTTTGCTCCTTCTTGAATAGAGTACCAGATATACCGAGAAAACTCTCTTGATTCATGCCCAACAACGGTTAGACCAAACTTTCCTCTCATAGTAACTTTTCATGCAACCGCAAACTTGTCATGGAAATTATCACGCTCTCTTTTAAAGGTTATTTTTTCTCTAACATAAGGTTTCCACGATACAGTGTTTGAATAAACATGGAACCCTCTCAGTCCAGTATAAAATTCGAATTGGTTGGCTATCTACAAATGAATTGAAAAATGTCCAAGAAAGTTTGAATAATTGTCGAACAACTAAAGTGAAGAAAGAAAACGACGTACACAGAGAAAACCAAGCAAAAAATCGCCAAGTATGCTGCAATGGCTGGAGTAACATGTGCTTTGAGAAAGTTCAAAGGAAAGTTTCCTCTTTTGACGGAGAGTACCATACGACCATGGGTGAAAACGTACAAAAAGGCATCCAGGAAAACAAGAAAACGGGGGTTGATGGAGTCATAAAGACTGGTAAACCTAGAGGTCGGCCTTTAATTTTAGATGAGGAACCTGATAGCAAGTTACGTTCCATGATCACAAGCCTACGATTAGCTGGTGCCGGTATCAATATTCATGTGGTATCAGGTGTTTTAAATGGCTTGATCCGCGCAAATCCAGATAGGTTTGGTAAATACTTGGACTTTAAAGTAACGCGATCCTTTGTTCGTTCGTTGTATCAAAGGATGAATTTTTCACGCCGTATGGTAACAAATTCCCGGCCAGCAATTACAAGATCACTATGGGATGAGGTTCGAACTCGATTCCTCCATGAGATCGTTGAGAAAATTCTTGAACATAAAATCCCAAATGAACTTATCATCAATGTTGATCAGCCTTCGAAATTCGTTGCAACTGAGAATGTCACAATGGCTGCGAAAAGAGAGAAGCATGTATCTCGGGCTGGTTCAAATGATAAAAGAGCAATAACCGTAACCCTTCGTGGGACATTGGATGGTCTTACTTCCATTCCAATACACCTTTCCCGAATTTCTGTTTAAACACCGTGTTATGGCCTAGCTTCTAAGTTTCGCCTCGTTTCTATGTTCTTTATTGTTTTTCTAATTGCATAATGTGTTCTCAGTTAAGCTCGGTTCCCATTAGAATCGAAAATGTTGAGCAACAGTCGTACAACAGTAGCACGCCACTTACGATATTAATGGAAACAAATGTCGTGCAACAGAGCGATTGTTGTACAACAGAAGACATGTTGCACAACACATGTTGTAGAGATAGAAATTTTTCTATCTCTGCAACAGTCGGCGATAGTTGTACGACATTATTGAAGTGAAAGTTCAATGGAAACACAGCAGAGAGCAGTTGCTCAACAGCGCACGATTTTGCTGTTCTGTAAAGTACATCATCTTATACGTTTTCTTGAATGAGTGTAGAATTTATCAAAGATTTAATGGAAACATGTGATTGCACAACAACAGTTGTACAATTGTAGACAACACTTGTTGTACGAATGTTGCTCAACATTTTAAATCTTAATGGGAACCGAGCTTAAGTAATAGTTACTCGTTTTTTCAGTTCCCCAGTGGAATAATTAGAAGTGATTAAGAGTTTGAAAAAGAGACGAAACTTAGAAGCTCGGCCATAACACGGTGTTTGAACAGAAATTCGGGAAAAGTCTATTGATTTACACCGGGAAAACGACACGATGTCTTCCTAATGTTGACTTTCCAACAGGCTTTTGTACGGCGTACAATCTAAAACATTGGAGCAATGAAATCGAAACGATCCGCTTAATCAAAGAAGTCTTGGTTCCTTACACAAATAAGATCAAGAAAGAAAGGTGTTTGCCAGCAACTCAAAAGAGCCTCTTGGTATGGGATGCATTCAAGGCTCAATCCACTGATAAAGTAATGGGAGTTGTATCTCATCATGGCATAGAATCATTCATGGTGCCAAAAAACATGACCCATTTGCTACAACCACTAGACCTAACGACCAATGCATCTTTCAAGAAGCACGAAAAGAAAGCTTACGGTGATTATTTCACATCTATCATGGAGGCTCTGAAAATCGATCCTAATCGTGACGTTACATCAATTCAAGTTGATCTACGCTTGTCTACGCTAAAACCCCTACATGCAAAATTGATGAAGGAGATATATCAGCACCTCCAATCACCTGATGGAATAGCTATTATAAAGTCCGGATTTAAGGCTGCAGGTATACCGATGCTTTAGAAGAGTCCAGGAAACAGAAGAAGAACATTATCAAGGATAACCCTTTCATATAACTTCATGTAGAGTTTTCACTTTAACTTAAAGAAATTTTTGAATGTACACAGAAAAAGAAAAATTATTGTCTATTACTCTTTTTGAAATTTCCAGTTTACTCAAAATCATACTGCCTAGAGAATTCGCGTTAATTACTGCACACTTTTAAATCTTGACGACGATTCGCGTTAATTTCTGATCTCGTTAATTTTTTGACCGTTAATTACTTGCCTGACACATTTCATGTAATAAGATAGTTCCAGAAACTGAAGAGGCAGAGTTGATTGAGACAGGTTGGGAAAGTGAGACAAGATCAAAAAAAGGTCGACACAAACGTTCAGTGGCCGAAGCAATACCGAAAACTTTTCCAGAAATTGAGATGATACAATCGAATTAGTAGGACCCCCGCAGAAAGAAGAAAAGAATTTAATGAGGCAAAGTTGATTGAGACTGGTTGGGAAAGTGAGCCAAGATCAACGAAAGGTCGACACAAACGTTCAGTGGCCGAAGCAATACCAAAAACTTTTCCAGAAATTGAAAATGATACAATCGAATTAGTAGGACACGCTGAAAAGAGAAAAGAATTCAAAGAGGCAGAGTTGATTGAGACAGGTTGGGAAAGTGAGACAAGATCAACAAAAGGTCGACACAAACGTTCAGTGGCCAAAGCAACACCGAAAACTTTTCCAGAAATTGAAAATGATACAATCGAATTAGTAGGACACGCTGAAAAGAGAAAAGAATTCAAAGAGGCAAAGTTGATTGAGACAGGTTGGGAAAGTGAGCCAAGATCAACAAAAGGTCGACACAAACGTTCAGTGGCCAAAGCAACACCGAAAACGTTTCCAGAAATTGAGATGATACAATCGAATTAGTAGGACCCCCGCAGAAAGAAGAAAAGAATTTAATGAGGCAAAGTTGATTGAGACAGGTTGGGAAAGTGAGCCAAGATCAACAAAAGGTCGACACAAACGTTCAGTGGCCAAAGCAATACCGAAAACGTTTCCAGAAATTGAGATGATGCAACCGAATTAGTAGAACCCGCTGAAAGAAGAAAAGAATTTAATGAGGCGAAGTTGATTGAGACAAGTTGGGAAAGTGAGACAAGATCAACGAAAGGTCGACACAAACGTTCAGTGGCCGAAGCAATACCAAAAACTTTTCCAGAAATTGAAAATGATACAATCGAATTAGTAGGACACGCTGAAAAGAGAAAAGAATTCAAAGAGGCAGAGTTGATTGAGACAGGTTGGGAAAGTGAGACAAGATCAACAAAAGGTCGACACAAACGTTCAGTGGCCGAAGCAATACCGAAAACTTTTCCAGAAATTAAAAATGATACAATCGAATTAGTAGGACACGCTGAAAAGAGAAAAGAATTCAAAGAGGCAGAGTTGATTGAGACAGGTTGGGAAAGTGAGACAAGATCAACAAAAGGTCGACACAAACGTTCAGTGGCCGAAGCAATACCGAAAACTTTTCCAGAAATTAAAAATGATACAACCGAATTAGTAGGACACGCTGAAAGAAGAAAAGATTTTAATGAGGCGAAGTTGATTGAGACAGGTTGGGAAGTGAGACAAGATCAACGAAAGGTCGACACAAACGTTCAGTGGCCGAAGTAATACCGAAAAGTGTTCCAGAAAATGAAGATGCAACAAGCCAATTTAATTCGAAATTTTCTCGGAAAACCAAAACAAATGATTATCCCGTAAAAAGAGTATGCCCAATCGAATCTTCCTTACAAGTTAATTTTCAAGTAATTTTGAGCCCAGAGAAATTCAAACTACTGAAGACGTTTGTAGACATTGCAAGACCACAAACCAACCCAAAATCTGATAATGTTTTCTTGAGTTGAGCTGGAAAGAAAGTGTCATCAGAAGACATTAGCAAATGGCTTCATCTTTCATGGGAGCGGGCAGGAAACTTTGAGAACAAATCAATTCCAAAGAGACAGGTTGGGAAGTGAGACAAGATCAACGAAAGGTCGACACAAACGTTCAGTGGCCGAAGTAATACCGAAAAGTGTTCCAGAAAATGAAGATGCAACAAGCCAATTTAATTCGAAATTTTCTCGGAAAACCAAAACAAATGATTATCCCGTAAAAAGAGTATGCCCAATCGAATCTTCCTTACAAGTTAGGAGTAACTTGCCGGAACATTTTTTGAAGCATCATAAACTAGAAAAGCGCAAAATTTATTATCAGCTGTTAAAGAGAGCAGTTAAGTATGTTGAACAGGCAGTTCCAAAAGAAGTTGTACATTCTCCAAGAAAAATATTTCGCAAGTTTTCAAAACGTTCTGGAAAGTCGTTAGATGAAAATGAAGCCAAAAGAAAATAATATCAATATACATTGCAATCTGATGGCAAGTTACGTTCCATGATCACAAGCCTACGATTAGCTGGTGCCGGTATCAATCGAAACCCTTGAACAAGCTTCCATTAACATTGATGGTTGCCGAAATTGCCAATCCAAATCACATTCAAGATTGATGAACAGAGACAATTCTATGCCTACAAAAGAAGCCCTTAGTCATGGATTTTCTAACTTGCGATTACGTCCCAAGCGAAAACTAGAAGCGACTACTGAAAAGTTTGGAACAGATTCGTACATTGATTTATCCATTTCATCAGATTCACATCAAACCAATTCTGAGTCTGCCGTAATGATCACGGGTTCACATTTTAAAGACTTTTCTAAAGGTACTATTAGACAGAATCAAATGAATCCACAAGAAGAGACAGTACAGACAGAAAAAGAATGGAATTCAAATACTGGTATCTACAATCTCAAGTTAAGACCAAAAGATAGATCACAAAAAATGCATGAAGGGACGGGAAGTAACTCAGAAATCAATTTGTTCAGTTCAAGCGATTCAACATAAGTTTCGTAGTTCCGACTAAGTCGCTTGGACCAAAAGTCACTGCTCTTAACAACAGACTTGTAAGTTATATGGCTGGCCCAGATAGAAAAAAAGAACGTGTGAACGTAGAAGCTGGGGAACTGCGCAGGATGTTAGCATCCGTGAACGTCAAAGATGATATTAGCGTTATTTTTCAAGACAATGAAAGTCACTTTAGAGAGCAGTATGTCGTAGAATATTGTCATGAAAAAGGAATCAAAGCATCAAGCATAAAAAAATACCTTTTCACTTTGAGGGAATTTTGTGAATTTTTGATGGTTGAAAGAATTGCAGTTAACAATACCTCTCAGAAAGATATAAACACCATGGTTGAGAAGATGAAGCAATGGCCTCAAAATTACAAACGGCATGAGAGATACGAGAGAATGATCACTGAAAACGCTAGTTGATAAAAAACAAATCATTACTTACAATACCGGTGAAAACGCTAAGAAGGCATTACAACTTTTAGAAATGATGTCTAAAAACTAAACTTGTCGGCTAACTCAAACGGAATATTGCCTGATTAGAGATCATCTGTATACGATTTTCCACTTTTCTATTGCGCAGAAATCCGGAGTTACAGCGAACATGAAAATGAGTGAATATCAGCGGGCAAAAGTCACAGATAGTGTTGTGATGATAGATGTTTGGGATCACAAAACAGCTGCGCATTACGGGCTAGCTAAGATAATTTTGAGCCCAGAGAAATTCAAACTACTGAAGACGTTTGTAGACATTGCAAGACCACAAACCAACCCAAAATCTGATAATGTTTTCTTGAGTTGAGCTGGAAAGAAAGTATCATCAGAAGACATTAGCAAATGGCTTCATCTTTCATGGGAGCGGGCAGGAAACTTTGAGAACAAATCAATTCCAAAGAATCTTTCTGCCAATATCATCCGGAAGTCTGCAAGTACTGGATTAAGGAAAATAGATAGTGCACATATCCAAGAAGCGGCTAATGTCATGACACATAGCAAGAGGGCAGCTGACGACCACTATTATTTGAGACAAATGGAGAAAGATTCCATCATTGGGCTGCTACTGTGACTGAGTTATTTCACGGTAAAGAAAATAGTATTAGCTCAGAACTTCAAAGAACACCAAAAAAAAAGAAAGCTGTGGTCTGAGGCTGAGGTTGACGAATTAAACAAAATGTTTGACGGGGATAGAATTGATTACAACACTGTGAAGGAAAAATGTAAATCATCATACAATAAAGCTTCACCTAGACAAATATATGACAAACTGCGTCGAATTAGTCCTGAAAAGTTTCAGATTTCACCATTGAAAAGAACAAGTTTATTTCAGACCTCAGATCTGTTTAGCTTTGAAGAAAGACGGAAGAGAACTTCTTAAAGGTGGACCTTTGACAGCCAAAAAATCAACAGTGAATTCCTATCTTTTACAAAAGTTTACCATTCCTCAATTACGCACTCGGGTTAACTACGAGCGCGCAAGTAATTATTCAAAATTTGCAAAATATATTTTTGACTGATCATTTCATCGATATTTCTCTGAAACGTAACTTCTACATTGCCGGTTTCCATTTTTTATAGAACAAAGAAACTGATCTGAAGATACCAAGAATAAGATAAGCTGACCTAAAGTTTCCTGTTCATTATTGGCATCAATACATCGACGGATTTTGTGCGAGTGCTGTTATGGTTCAGTTCGAGAAACATTCTTCAGTTTTTATTAATACGCTTGATTATTGCCTCTTTCAATAAAACGCCCTGTTGAGGTGTTTAAAGCTGATTCTCTTTCATAATAGTCCATAGCAATGAATCAAGCATTTCCTGTGCTTTCTGATGTTCTTTTGAATTTTTTGTTTTATTTAATGGTTTTTACGCTTCAGTTAAAGAATGCATATTTCGTTGCCTACGCTGATTTTGTTACGTAAGAAAAAACATTCCGTTGTAACTACTGCAAAGGATCTTATATGTACATTTGGGTTCCAAAATTTACTATATCATTATATGTATTGCTGATGCTGCGACCTTGTCAAATTGAAATCACTTGCAAAATTGATTGTAGCTGATGACGTCTTGCGTAGTCGGAAATAGAAAGTTTCTCTTTTTCTGACTACGCAAGACGTCATCTATGTGCATAACGTCAACTAGGGAATTTAACATTGTGCTTTGTTGTTCAACTAAAGGGTAAAAAGTGAATTCCAAAATTGGAGTTGCATTTGATATCACGTAGAACTTTCTGTTTTTTCTGTTTTTTGTATTTTTTTTATTCACTGTTAATGTTTATTTAGGGAAGCTTTTTCAGGTTTAATAGAGCTGCTATCAATGAACGTTGCATGGAAGGTCTTGGAATGTTTAAATATCCTATTTGTACTGTGGAAGCCGCGCGTCACCCGCGTCACCTCACTCTTAAGTAAGGGTACGAAATTTTCTTTGAGGGTGATTCTCAGGCGCCGTTCAGTAGCTGGGTTGCGGGCAAAATTCTTTTCAACCTAAGGTATGACAAAAAACGAGCCCATTGTTGTTATAAAACATTTTTTTAGTTCCTCTTTGTTTCCATTTAATCAATTATCGAAAATAATCCAAGAACCCAACAATAATCGTCAGTTAACCAGAATGACACAGTTGAAAAATGACAGGACATTTTAGCCTACTTTACTGTAATCTAGATTAGCATACGAAATACCAGCAGATTCCAGACTGTGTATGTTGACAGAACAAAAATTAATTTATCTATCTAGGGAAGTAAGTGTAAGAGTAAGGTATGCTTAATTTTTTCAAATGATTGTTCAGTGGTGGTTCTTTGGTTAGTACCTTCGAGTGAAAACGCTGCGAGCTACGTACAATCTCTAGTCATGTTACCTGGATACTCAACTCCGTGACGCTTTAAAAGCAGCACGTCCACCCTCTTTGCAGCGATAAAGTAGTGGTTAGCAGCTTTGAGTGCGACCGCTGTGACCCGTGTTTGAGTCCAGTCATGTCGTATCTCGATACTCCACTCCGATGCGCTTCAAAACCAGCGTATCAGCCCATTGGGAGCCATTGACTGACTGTGCACTGGCCTTGGGCAAATTAGAAAAATGTTATACGTATTTGAGATGTTAGCTTAGTTGCAAGTCGGTGGGCGAAAGAACCAAACGTTACGGTACCAAGAAGTAAAAACCCCAGTTACTCACTTAGTTGCTTACCTTAGGACCGCGATCGGAATGCACGCTGACCTGCTATACGTGTGCTAGGCGGTTAGTCACCTACTTGTTGGAAGAGCCTCTTTTTGCGATTGTAAGCCCAAGGGCTAAAAACTCTCGGTTACTTACTTACTAGAACTTAGGAAGTTTTTAATTAAGTTTTGTAAGGTTTGTAATCGGTAGGTATACGCAATCTTGAGTATCAAAACAGTGAGATAACTCGTTTTTACATGATTCCGCATCTAAATTGGTAATAGTTTTTATGCAGTTATTAAGACCTTGAATCGGGTCAATTAGCTTTACTGGGCTAAATTTGTTCATGTTATCAATCGTTTGGGATACTAAACATTGTTCGAATTAAGCAGTGATAGTGAATGGCTTTTTGTATTTGGTATACGAATTTAAATGCACCAATTTAGAACGGTGTAAAATGCCTCCAAACTCAACACAATTAAGGTGAAACGCAATCTACAGATTTAGTCAATTAATATTACATTAGTCAATTATTATTAAATCGGCAAACGGCTAAAGAAAAAATTGTCAATTAATATTTTGTTGACTCAACAATTATGTTCCGTCAGTTGTTGACATCAGCCAAAACTTAAATTCAAAGTAACTGTAACTACCTATACATGACTCAGTTCAAGAAAATTTCTTCCTTGTGGTCTGTACTTGCGAATAGCAAAAAATATCAATGTGTAAAACGCTCATGTGGAAGCCGCCCGACAGCCGTATCAAAAGATCGAAAAGGATGTCAAACTATCGTATCGTCAATAATGAATATTCTAATAATAATAATAATGGAGATCAAGTTTTGAGGAAAAACTTTAAATGACAATATCTCGGAAACGAAAAAAGATTTTTTGAAAATTCAAAAACTGACTTTCATCATTTTTAAAGCTGTTTCAAATAGGGCAAAAAAATGAACTTGTAATTTTTTTAGTTTAGTTCCCCTTTAACACAGAGTGAAAAAGCTGAAATATTTATCTTTAAAAATGAGAATGAAAACTTGTCTCTGTCAGGAAAAACATTTGATTAAAGATTACTCTTTAAAATAAAGCGCACAAAAAATATGCGAGTAAGCAAATTGATACTTTAAACTGAAAATTATTACAGTCGACTCTCGATATCTCGAATACTCATTACCTCGTACTTTTCGGTATGTCGAACAATGTTTCCGTTCCCCTGGCTGAATTATCTCGAACTTTCCCCAAAACTTTCAGAAATTCCAGGCATGATTTTTGCATCTTTTAATGTTTTGATAAAATTCCATTTTTTCTAAATTCGAATTTTCGAAACGTACATGAATCTAGTTTTTTTTGAAAAATTAATTGATTGTCACTACTAAAGAGTTTTAGCCCAAAGGTATGGCGTCCCAAAGAACACAATATCAACCTGGGTTAAGAATAAAAACAAATTACTGATCTCGCTGGAAAAAATGGCACAAAATCTAAGCGAAAGAAACTTCCTACCCTTTTCTCGATATCTCGAACTCTCGATCTCTCGAGCTTTTCATTCTGTCCCCTGAGAGTTCGAGATATCGAGATTCGACTGTATAACATTCTATTTTCTTTGACTGATCTAGTTTCTTCTTGCTACGTCCCTGCTGATCTAATTTCTTCTTTATAAAAGGTTTCTTCCTTCTGTTTTTTATTTATCGGCAACAAAGGCTATCTTTTTTATCTACGTGAAAGAGTACAAACATATCATTATTATCTTCATAGCATGTAATTATTCCTTAAACCCCAAATGTTATTGTGGATTTCAGACTTTTGTCAATAAAATGGCTGACATTTATTTCCATGTTTTTAGATTTTGGCTGCATGCTGCTACACCGACAAATGCAGTTAGTCTGACAAATGTAGTAAATATCAACGAAAAATGTAGTAACACTAAATGTAGTAAATCTACTTCAAATGCCCAGTAAGCACAAAGACGTTGTATCGACGTTGTTTCGACGTCATATTCCATCGTCGCTTGACGGTCGTTTAATGGTCGAAATGGAAACAGCAAAACAACGTCGGATTTTGAAAAAAAATAACTAAAAATGACGCTGGACGGATGTTGTGCAACGGTCAAATGACCGAAAATGACGTTGCATTGACTTTGTAGCATGGTCAAATTAACGACGAAAGGTAATGACATCAACTGGAAAGTCACCAGCGTGAATCAACCCTGACCTCTCGCATGAATTCCGAGAGTGATGGCTAATGTATTTGACTATTATGTAAATCATCAACTTAATTCCGAGTAGCTTAAGATGGAAAAGAACGAAATGACGAAATGAAAGAAAAAATGCAATATAACTTTTGCTTGCTTTTTAAAACATCGCTTTTAACTGTTTGCAGTGTACAGTTCACAAACCATCGTTTTTCGTTTTTTTCTTAATCTTGGATTATATTAATTCATTCAGGCATTCTTCTATCTTTTGGTCCAAATGAATAGATATTGGAAGACACATTTTTCATGGTTTTCAAGATGATTACCTTACGAACTAAATTGCATACAGAATGACGGAAGACAAAATACAACGTTCTTTTGATGTCGAAAGAACGTCAGAATTGACTGTAAGTAAATAAATGATTTTCATAGCATAAACAAAAAATTACTATATACCACTCTAGTCATGACATAAGCTTTCAACCGTTGTAGGATATTGGAATGTTTTGTTTCAGGTCGCAATTTTTTGCGACCAACCCCGACGTTTTCTAGACGTCGGTTAATGGTCGTTCTTGGTTACGACGTTAGAACAACCATAAAGCAACGTTGTATAGAAGTGGTGTGTTAGCTGGGTACAGACTTTAAGATTGAAATGAGCCATAATTTGGCCAAACACATGACGATCTCCACCAGGTAATTTTTCCAGTCCTATCAGGTGGCTGCGAAGCAAGGCCTGACATTTTGCACATGCGCAGTAAGAGACTGCCAATGTAAGCAAAATGGGTCATAATTAAGCGAAACACATGAATGCCTTCATCAATCAGCTTTTCAAGGGCTATCAGGTGACTCTAATAAAGCTCAAAATTGCTTACGCACAGTGCTAAATGCAAGCTAATTGAGCCATACTTATGTAAAACGCTCGGAGGTCTTAACCAGGTAAATTTAAAAGCTCTATAAAGTCACGCTATTGTTTTCCATCATTGTGTTGCGTAATATTTTTTGCGGAATAGAAATTCTTACTAAGGATATGTCAGTTTTCCTTAACAATTACTTTCAAACAAAGAACTTTTCGCGCATACTGGTACTTTTCTTATGGTACTATCCTTAGATAATTTGAATGTTTTCTTTTGTCGTCACTACATCCAAGGACGAAAATGTTTACGACTGTTTCAATAGACAGTGCCGTAGCCACCGGAGGGGCCAGGGGGGTCGAGCCCCCCCCCCCCTCCCCCCCCCCCCCCCCCCAAATTTTCAACCATGGTTTTTTTTGTTGAAAAGGTGTAAATGGGAGCACAGCGACATACGTGTGTGAACAAGCCATGTTTTTTCTTGTTTAAACACGTGCACCCCTGAATGCTAAAGTCGCTAAAAAGTGACTCAAATAAAAACGCCCTTGGCGTCAAATTGAGAGCTTGACAAAACAACTTGTGACTGAAAGCTCAAATGATATATAGCTAGGCAATAAAAGTAATTTTAAAGGACTTCCAATGTTGTATTTTTATATTATATGAATTCATTGACAAATGCGAAACAAGAATAAACATTTTCGGACATTTTAATGCGGAAAACATTTTCTACCTTTTTCCATATTCTTTCGTAATACTTTTCTCATGTACTTCATTTGAACTCGAAACGATAGTCTTATTGTTTGAAAATACACTAATATTTCACGCCAAGTACGGATTTCTTATTGTTTAAAATTGATTTTCGGAAAGGCAGTTTTAGTCAATCTAGAGGGCTAAAAATCCAAAAAATTTCCTAGCCCGTCAGCCCTAACCATGGTAGGGCCTCCTTAGACACTAAAAATATGGGCCCTCCTAATATTTATTTCGTGTCTACGGCACTGATAGAGCATAAGAAATAGGACTAATTTAATCCCACGTTTGGCATACCACTAATGGTTCATTATTATCGCCACATTGTTTCGTTAAAAAGAATAAGTTATTCACACAGTGAGCGTACAAACATAAAAGATGCCAGTTATTCGTAACTGTGGAAGTAAAATATCTTCAAAAAGATTTGCTGCAGCTAAGCAAAGATGGTGCGTTCGGGGATCTAATAAATTCTGTGTTACCAGAATAGTCAACGTCAGGATTAAGGTTTTGTCATCCCTGGGAGAAGACAGTACACATCTCAAGAAGGAAACTGTGACAGTTTACCCCAAGTAATATTGGGACATTTACACAACGGTTTGACACGAAACTACATTTGTAAAGTCATTTGGCAGAAGTGATGATTAAGAAGGATGAGCAAGTTATCTCTGTCAACAAAATCATCAACGTATTTGGCAGAGTAATTGGTGGAATTTTGCACTTAGAGACGTTATTGAAAAGTGTGCAAAGGTCAATAAAAATTGGTAGGCGTGTAAAGTGAAATAGTGCGCTTATAACTCTATTGGCTGCTGGACATGGGTGGTATATAATAAAAGGGATTGCTTGGCCCTAATTTTATACAAGACAATTTTGCATAAGATCATTGTACATGCTCTGACGTCTTTCAATGCAGGATATCCTAAAACTCTCCCAAGCATCTGCTATCATTGTTGAATATCATTAGATTGTATTTGCATACTGTCTCTTTATAAAAACGTTTGAATATTCAAAGAAACAGTAAACAAATACAACAACGCAAAGAAGTAGCAGATAATTAGAATAAGGCAATACATTAAAACCTTTACAAAAGAGACGCGTCCTTCATGCTGCCATTTTAATGAGGATTTCCACTAGATGAATTCACCTGCGAATTCTCAGCGTGCAGTTCATTTGTTTCAAAAAAGCAATTCCCCACGAATTCACTGGCGAATTTATCTAGTGGAAATACGTCTTTATGCAACAGCCCCCATGCATTACTATTCCATAAAAGGTCTATATGTGACCGTCCAGGGGATTTTGATAACAAACGATAAAACGTTATGTAGTTATAATAACGTTATTATTTTAAGTAATAACGTTACTTTATAACGTTATATCGTTATGCATAACGATATAACGTTATATCGTTGTTATAAAGTAACGTTACTGTAACGATAACGATAACGATACAACGTTGCAACATAACGATAAAATGTTAATGAAAACCTTTTCTTGTAGTTCTCACAAAAGTAATTATCATGAAATTTTTTTCAGATGTTTCAGCTTACAGCCACTTCCATATAAACTTAATAAAAATGAGGACACTGCCTCTCCATTTCCGAAATAAACAATGAATTCGTACTCCGGCAAATTTAATATACCATGGGTTGTTTTTCAGGAATTGCCTTACAGTTCTAACTCTCTTTGTGGTAGCTGTGAAGGTGTGTTTTGAATTTCAGGGAACGATGTATTATCTTTTATTTGCAATGCTTACAAACAAAACACAAATAGTCCAAGGATAACTATATATAAAACCAAAACGTGATTTCAGCCAAAGCATCAGAGAATTCAAATCGAATGTTTACATACATGAACAGAGTGTGTTCGAATGTTTTTAAAATGAAGATGCAATGCAATGCAAATAAAAGATCTTCCTAATGTTTTTCTCATGGGTGGAATGAAGCCAAATTTAAACATTTAAGAAATTTCCCATTAAGAGTGTGTTGCGGCCCTTCAAAATCTTTATTAATGCTATTGAAGTATAGGTCTTCAAAAGGTTTCACGAAGAAAATCTCTGCTGAAAACTTTTTCTAAGTGAAAATTAATCTTTTTGAAAATAAAACGTTTTCCCGAAGGGATTGCAATAGCAATTCTGTCGAACAACTTAAAATAGCATTGTAGCGGACGGTTTCTATTAGTTGTAGTTTTTTAAATACATATTGTATCTTTTAACTGTAAATGAATGAGAACCAGGTAATCAGTTCATGCAAATAGGCGAAAAGAAATAGATGTTATGTTAGTATGAAAGTAAAACACAACTTGAGAAAATTTTGAAAATAGAAAAATGAGTTTTTATTGAACAGAATGAACGTTTTTGGGGTTTATACTGTGATCAATACACAAAAAAGAACCCCTTGCATTTACTATGGCATCCACATCCTAAGTTGTTACATCTTTTACAAGCGATATTTTTTGTCGTGATTTAAAATAAGAAAAATTATTATTCAAAGAACGAAAAACTCTCTCTTATTACTTATTAGATTATTTATTCTTTGAAACATAAACGGCATAGTTTTAAAGTGCGATTGCTGTTGTTGCCTGTCGTGTGCTTTATAATAAACAGGAGACGAATTTATTTGTTGTTATAACTATAAAACGATAAAACGTTATAACGTTACTGATAGAAGAATATAACGTTACCAAAACGATATTATCGTTTCAGTGATAACGTTATAACGTTACTTGAGTATCGTATTAACGTTACATAAGAACGATAAATATCGTTATTTCTTTTGTTCTTTTTAACCATAAAACGTTATTTATATAACGTTTTATCGTTTGTTATCAAAATTCCCTGGACGGTCACATATATGCTTCCTATATACACTACACATAAAATGCTAAACAACCATTTGATATTTATGCCAGTAGGTACCGGATTTTTGTTGATGTTATTTTTAAGCAGTAGGATAGCAACTATTAAGCAGGTTAAATACCTTGTGGTATCTCGAATTCTTTGATTTAACTGGGACAAAAAAGCTATATTTCCAGCTTTTAGTGAAGCACACGATTAGCTTATGGTCACTTTTTAATTAAATTTTTCAGTTCTAACCGACTCGTAGTTTGTGGGAAGGAAGTAAAACCTTGAATGTGTGACCTCAATTGAATTCAGGATCCCTTCAAACGAACACTTCTGATGTTTTGTTAGCAGTGCTGAAAATATATGTATACATACATGAATTTTACCACAAACTTAACTTGTAGTGATTTTACCTAAATGTTTTCACTGCACATGGGCGAACTTGGGTTCTATTATATGGCCACGTAATAGCATCAAGTGAATATTATGTGATGAAGAACTTTATGCGTTTTGTCTAAGTGTTACCGGAGTTTTTTCTGCTCATGCACGATCTTGAGTTTCACTATATGGCCACCTGATAGCTCTTGAAAAGTTACTTCGTGAATACCTTGATGCGTTTTGCCTAATTATGGCCCATTTACCTCATATTAGCATATTTCTTCTGCACATGCACGATTTTGAGTTTCTTTTTTTTGGCTTCTTGACAGCCCTTATAAAGCTAATTGATAAAGACGTTCATTATGACCCATTGTGCTTGTATTGACAGTCTCTTACTGTGCATGTGCAGCTAATGTAAACATCATTCATAGAGATCCATCCACTATCCAGGAAATTTTCCATCAAATGTGACAAAATAATTGTCACATTGCTTGTTTTTGAACAGGACTATTACCAATTAGCTAGTCTGCTTTCTCTTCTAAAAAAGCGTTTGAAAATATTTGCAGAGGAAATAAAAAGAAAATTGAGACATGATACACCAATTCAAGAGAGACTTGGAGTACCCTTTTTTCTCGAATTAAAGCCGCCCCCGAATAGAAGCCACAAAATTTCGTCAAGAAAATCTAATAGAAGCCTCCTTTGATTAGAAGCCGCATTTATTTTCGGTTAAACGGTAAATGGAATTACATGGAATAACAATTTTTCTATTTCACCTTCTTCAATCATTATATCAGTCAAATCAGTTGCATCTTTTAAATTTTCGACTGCTATGTTTACATCACCATCATCAAAGGTGGGAATTCCTATAAATTCAAGGTTCCCATCTGATGTTCCTAACAAGACTCGGGCCTCCTTGGTCGGTTGGCCTTCTTTCAAGCAATGGGTTTTGTTGACTTCACTTGTTGATTCAGCACGTTTCAAGTGTCCTTCCTTTCGAATGTTTTTCTTTACACTGCAATGACTTCAGTAGATTTATTGAAAACAGATAAATAGAAGCCCCCTCGAATGGAAGTCGCCTCGATTAGAAGCCGCAAACGTTTTCTCCGAAAACAAATAGTAGCTGTTTTATTCGAGAAAATACGGTGTATCAAGTAGATGTATCATTTATGCCAGTCATGGTCCAGGTAGGCCCATATGCAGTCGCTATATGTCCGTTTTGGTACATGGCAAAACTCTTTAGCAAATGTTGATGGACATGCTGAAAGAAATTATTTTGTTTTAAGTGTCTTGCAGCTGGATAACCCTACTCACTTTTTTGTCCTGCATTACATATCCAAACCCCATATAAACCCACGTCATAGGCAGTTTTGTGAGTGGAGGGAACAAACATTCTTTGCGAAGCGAAAGAAAGTGGTCCCGGTTATGGGTGAATGGGATGCTGGATCTAAGAAACCAGGATGTCCTGCCTGCCTCAGAACTCCCGCAAAACTCTTACTTGGAAGAGTTGGAATGGTATGGAATGGATTGGTTTGCACCTGTGCCATGGACTAACCGCTGTGGAAATGGAAGACATTGATGTACCGTTTAGTCAAGAGTGCTACCAAAGACTGTAACAGATTGATCCTTTGACATCATCATCGTCATATGGTGTTGACTTATATTTGTTAGCCTTAGGAAGCATTAATGAGTAAAAAATCATAAACCTTACATATAAAGGCTTGTCATTTTTTCCTGCAAATGTAAAGACTGTTTGTTGTTATAGCAGCTATAAGGTAATAATGAAGTGCTAAAAAAGTCTCTGCAATTTAATTAAGTCTCACCTTGAGTTTCTGAAGAAAAAAACAAACAAAACGCAAACTAGATTTTCCTCCATCAAGTATCCCAAACATAATAATAATATAATGCAGACGCCCAATAGCGCCTATTTCCTCGCTTAACTTACAATTCCACTGAATCATGCTTTCTTTAATTTACCGGTCACTTGCGTCTAAAGAATGTTGATTTTCTTGTTTTAAGTGACGCGGCGAAAAAATATAGAACTT
The DNA here is from genome assembly GCA_027922465.2 of Turritopsis dohrnii. Lineage (NCBI taxonomy): Eukaryota > Metazoa > Cnidaria > Hydrozoa > Anthoathecata > Oceaniidae > Turritopsis > Turritopsis dohrnii. The sequence goes on along the minus strand of BQMF02000108.1, from coordinate 955,796 downwards.
TGACGTGGAAAAAAATGGAGAATAAATGTTCTGTACGCTTACCAAACTATAAAGGCGGAGAATAAGAAGACGAATATTCTCCAGATTTTGGTAGTGTAGCGGCGTGGCGAAGTAAAGAAAAAGTCAATTGAGAAGAATTCTAAGTGAAATGAGAAAAATGGCTCCAATGGGCTTTGAAATAATCTTGAAATACAAAGAACAAAAATTCTCGAATTTCGGTTCATATCATACATTTTCGCCGAGTTTCTAAGATTAATCTCGTTTTCAATATTAGATTAAAAGGAATCAACACATAAGAACGAGGCTAAATTTGCTAATTTGCCGCATTACGATGTTTAAACAGAAACGCCGGTTTATTTTCAAAACAACTCCATTTGTTACTCACTAAGTTTACAACTAGCATGTAGCTTTAGCTAAAAATGCCCCCGCGCTCAAGCAATCCAATTTGTACACACAGCAAGCTATACATTGCAAGCCTATATAATGGAAACAAAAACAAAGAAAACTTTGTTACTTTTTGTTATCTCTTAGGCCTATGTCACACTGATGCTAATATACTTTTCAAAAGGTGTAAATAAGGCTTAACAAGTAATATCAGAAAGTATTTGCTACAAACAAAAGAAATGTGTGAACTGAAACATGGATACGTATTTTATAATCAAAGTAAAATTTGTTAAAGAAATTATGTAAGAGCCAAAAGAAAAAAAACACTGTTTCAAAAAAAATATTAAAGAGAAAAATCCATCAGAAATTTGCGTTTCAAACTTTAGTTCAAAACAAAAAATAGCCAACGTTTACATAAAATAGCAAGAAAAAAATATAAAAAGGTTTTATTGATCATGAGTGGAGGACAGTTAAATAAGAAGAAAACAAGAATTTGTAATATGGCTTTCTTGCATACACAGAAATCCAATTAAAATGGCAAGATCCACCAAAAATCAGTGAATAAAATTTATTGAACGAAAGATTTAGAGCTAAAACAACATATACAAACATAAAATGTATGCTTGGCAAAATTTCAGATTTCAAGCTGTGCTTCAAAATCCTTGTTGTTCACTTCACTAAAAAAACGTAATATAAAAAATGTTTAATTAATTTTAGCATACGAACTTTTTAAATAACATAATATATTATAATAATAAATTAGGAAAGATATACGAAAAAACATTCTGTCTCCCACTTACAGTACCATGCTTTGATACGGGAAAAACGCAAAGTCAGCTAATAATTGTATTCCACCGTGTAACGTCAACACGAAAGTTGGAAGATGATGATGAACAAAATCGAAAACTGACATTCGCCTATCTCGTGAAACTACTATGCCTCCTCGCTCGCTTACGCTCGCTGCGGGGGCAAAAATTATGAAAACACAAACTTTGGTTTAGGCAAAACACTATAAAAGGCTAAGAATGCTGTACCTGCAAGAACTAAAATACATTAATTTCAAAAATTTTGGGCGGATGGCGGATAAAGTTTGGGGGAATTGATTTTGGGAGTAGTTTTCTTGGCAAGGTCTTGATGATTAAAAATTTTGGGCAGGATCGAAATTTGGGCAGAAATTATTTTCAGTGCGATTTTGTCACAAATCAGTTACACGTTACACTTCCAATGTATGTTAATTTATTTTATTACTTGTTTTTGACTGGTTAGACACATTAAAATCAGTCACAACTTTTAATATACCCAAAGTGAAAGGGAGAAAAAATAAACAAATTGAAACAAAGTCATTTTTTTGTAAAATTTTCATATCAGTTTAGAAACAAAATGGTTAACAGAAGAAATACGATGTGTTAAAAAAACTAAAGATGTATAAATTTATAAAATACAAGGTAAATTTTGTTAGCCAACCAAAGGGTGTTATCGGGCGAGTTTTGCCTGTGCAACTCATCTATGCTGGAAACATAAAAGATGTTTGCTGAAGCTTACATTTCAACGTACTTTCCACGTCACCTACACGAAAAACCACTGGCCAAATCACGTTAAAGTCACAGAGGATTTTGAGAAAGTTATGTTTCCATTCTTTTATTAAATCAATAAACACATAGGGTATCCGAAGAAGCATATGTCATTGGTGATAATGATTATGTTCGAGGGTCAGGACAACGATGAGTTAAGAAAACTTTATATCAGTAATAACTAAATTTCAAAGAGCTGCAAAACATTCTAATTTAGATACTTACCAACATAATTTCATTCTGCGGAAAAAAAGACTAAATATTCCCTTAAATATTGGAAAAGAATAATAAATTAAATGAATGAGACATCTTAAAATTTTTTACAAAAATTCATTTGCAAATCCAGTAAAATATAATTTTTGTTCTTCTTAACTTTTTGAACAGAAAAAAACCAGAAAGTTAATATTCGACTTTTGTGAATTGCAAAGCATGATTATATTGTTAGACTGTAATTGTTTCTCTCTCGTGGAATGTTTGCCACTGAAAAGTTTGGTCTGGAGAAGCAATAACACAACCAAGACGTCGAAATTTAAACGACATATCTCGTTTTTGCCAAATGCAAGCTCGTTTACAAAGTCCCCTGAAGTCACCACAAGGCAATCCACACCAGATCAGTCAATCTCTTTCAAAGGGACTAAACAGAACGATACGGCTGGTAACTATTCAGGAAGGTCAATTCTGAAAAAAAAAGGGGTATGGAATTGGTAAATCAACAAGTGACCACTTCCAGTACTAACCTACAAAACATGTTTCTTTTGACACATACACATCACTCTCGTGTCAGTAGGATCGGCTTCCGGAACTTTATCTTTGATAATGTTTTCGAAACTAAACATTTTGGTGTCAAATGTTTTTAAGTCATTTAGGCAGATTTGCGGACTGCAAAGGAAGGATACGAGTACTTTTGATCTATCCTGTGATATAACCATTTCTTGAATCAGTTGATTTTATAGGTGTCTGCAATACAGGTGGTGGGGAGACAAAGAATTCAAAACTACATACCGTCGTCATACGAAAACAAAGGGAAATTGACCCTAAGGTGGTCTGTATGACTCGGTCATCATTTTATTTGTTTGATTATCTGTGGTCGTCAAATTTATGGGGTATTCAAAGTCATTTCGACTCGTGAAAGGTAGTCAAAAAGACTCGTTAAGGTCGTAGCAATGACTCAGTAAAGGATGTCGTGAGAAGCACTGTAAAAATATTACCTTTCAGTCGTCAATTTGACTCAGTTACATTCCTCAGTGCCGGTGTACCATTCCTTGACTAAAGTTCTGAAGTGTTGAACGATGAAACCCAGCACGCGATTACCTAAAGGATTGTTGCTCACTTTGGTCTCGATTGCGACTTGTTGACTCGAGTCGACTTGTTGCACGGAGAAATAAAGCGACGGATGATTGAAAACGAGGCCATTTTTCCAACATTTCAGATAGTGTTCATCTATTAAATATGCAAGATCAGTACAGTCATCGAATAGGGCAGGCTCAGGATCAATTGGCTTAGCTGTGTCATGTGACCAGTCACGTATATTCGATTTAGGTGTGTCACGTGACAGGTCAAAACATAATTCAGATTCAGCGTCATATAGGTCAGGATCATTTGAATGATATGTGTGACGTGAGAAGCCAGAATCATCAGACCGGCTAGATTGACGACCAATTGAGCTGATGATAGGAGAATCCCAGTTGCTCGCAACCCGGATTCTAAAGATATGTTGTCCGGAAACAACTCATCAACAGTACTACGATAAGATCCAAGCATTTCCTGCATCAATAACAAAGTACGGCTCATGAAACGTGACCAGAAGCCGTATGGTATGCATGTAAAGAGGTGGTATCGAGTCAGCAAGCTACGATCTTCTACTTCTTCTATGTCTTCTTGTAACTTCTTCATTAGTTTAGATGGAACTAAAACTCGATCGTTATCAACTTTGCAAGCAATTTGAAACTGATGCAACAATCTCATGTGTATGTCGTAGAATTTCGGTGGGATAAACTCGTTGTTACCGATAATAGAAAGAATTCGATCAATTTGTGATATTCCATTTTTGAAGACAATGTTATCTGCTTTTATGGTGATGATTTTCGCCATCAGCTTACAAAGCCACGAAGGGTTGATAAAGAACAGATCTTTAGAACCTTGGTAAGGATCTTTGTACTGAAGAATACTCCCTAAAAACAATATTAAAAATTCTTACTACAGCAACAAAAAAGAACTGTATTCACTATTTACTAGCATCTTTGTTAAAATCACCTAATCAACCATATTAATGTAACGTTTGTGTATATCAGATATACTAAAAGTGATCAACAAAGAATGTATTAAAAGAAGTACGAACCGATGTTATGAAGAAAAGCAACAGCTGGCTCGATGTCCTTATCTTTCAGGGTATCTCGATCACAGACCATACTTCTTGCTACCGTCAGGAACTCTTCTCAACAGGAATTTCATTGTTTTGTAACTTCTCCTTTCGTAACTTGTCCATACATTTGGCAAGGTTTCGATAGCTGAGTGGTATTTTTTCCTCCATCACTCTCACACCATCCTCAGTTGTCATTTCTGCAGCAGTATTATAGATCAACATCTTCAGGTTTTCCATTCCTGTGATGAGGACATAATGACCGATGAATGGAGAATATAAGTATCTCATAGCAAAGCTCATGTGCACAGTACATGGCAAACGAAACAAAACAACACTAAGTAACATACGTTTCCGATAGCCTGGATATTTCGTAACAGATGTCACACTGCCAATGTGTAGATCAGGGTCGATATTAAGTTTGGCATAAACGCTGTTTGATAGCAACTTTTTAATCTCATTTTTCATCTTTTCAACGTATTTCATTTTCTCTTGTTGTTCTTCTTTCAGCTTATCTAGCTTTGTGCCAACTATGATGACAGAAGCTTGCGGTTTAAATCATGATGTTGGTTTTGTTGGTGAAGATCATTATATTCATTGAAAGAATTTGTTATTCTGATATTGCATTAGTGGAAAGAAATCATCACTGGAAGGTATCAATTTCTTCATCATTGTATTTTCGTATATTTAAGAATAAGGTGCAGTTATGAAAAGCTAATTTGTATACCTAAGTATAAAGTTATTATGTTGATGTTTGGTTCTTTCCAGAAAACAATCTTATTCTACTACTTTTACTTACTTTTATTGCAAGGATGGATCTAAAATCGGCAATGTCTATTAAAATGTAAAGACACAATAGAGAGCGACGCTTTTACCTCATTAATTATTCATAAGATGCAACACATGCGTCGCAATGCATTGTTGTTAAAAAAAAGATTGAGACGGGGTGTTTAACAACAATTTATTACAGTAATTATAAAAATTTTTAATTTTCTTCGCAATTTCTCTTCTTAAGTTTTTGAATAACTTAAAGAAAACATATATTAATTTAATTTAAATACAAATAAGCTACACTTTAATCAGGCATTCCCTTAATCTTTTAATAGCCCCCTGGTATTAGGCAAGCGAGTTAAAAAAACATCGAGAACACAGTTGCAGTCGAGATTTTTTCCAGTACAACAGCATTCTAATAATACACCCGCGGGCCCGTTATTAAAAGTAACATTTTTTGCATTTGGGAAATTTGAGACTTTTGCAAATAACAGTTGTTGATTGAATACAAATTGTAGATGTTTCATAGCATCCACAGAAGGAAATTTGGAAAATTTGAGATTATACTGCTGCTGACTTTTTTACTATATCTTGTGAAACAAAACGCTTCTGGAAGACTTATTGTCCGTGTCCCTTCAAAACTTGTCAACGCCAAAATTACTTCATTTCATCTATTAACTCAGTCTGCACTACCGATTCTAGAGAAGAATTTTGCAGTCATTCATGCAAACCATTCTATGAACTCATTTAGCGTTAACGAAATTACCTAACAATAATGAAAGATTTTTTAAAATGTACAGAATTAGCGCGGTTTCTGAGAGTGGCAGGGTATTTTAAAACACGCAATATTGACAATACAACCTTTTGTATACAAGGAAGGAAAAGTAAAGTTAAAACACGCAATATTGACAATACAACCTTTTGTATACAATGAAGGAAAAGTAAAGTTAAAACCTGACATGCCATCAAATTAGAAGCAAGTAACTGGAAGGGTGGGCATCACCAAAATATAAACCAATACGATTGTGTTAGTCAAGATGTCTGTGCGATTGGTTTGATGATATATCGATGGAAATTCAAAACGGAAACTAAAGAGAGAGTGGTTTCCCCTTGGAAAAAGAAAGCCATAAGTTCAAATTGTAAAACAAGTAGTTTATCAAGAGGACGAAGAAGCATTTCAGTTTGTATTTAAATTGCGTACACCAGTGTCATAGAGGAGAATGATAGAGAAGAAATATTCGTTGAGGATTCAGTTGAAAGCTGATGAGACAAATAGACCTATGATGTCCAGGATAAATGTTAGAAAACACGTAATGTCAGAAACCTTATTTGAAAAATAAATGTAGATAAATTTAACGCTACCTCAACGTTAATTTTCAAAGGTGTTATATTCCCATAGTAAGGTAAACTGAATAACAAAATTCTTATAGAATAATTAACATACATTGGCAGAAAGAAGATATAATTCATTATGTTTTTAGTATATAGAACATTCAGTAGTTGAACTAATAAAATTTGAATACAAACTTATATGTAGCGTTGAAAATACGCGCTTGATTGATGTCAGAAATTCTATCTTATCACAGGACAGGTTTCATACCAAAATGACTATTTATCACTTCTAAGTGAAATAATATCCTTAATTTTAAAAATTAGGAACAGCCCTACTCAGTTCTCTTATTTGTAAAAGTGGATAAAAAATAATTGCCAATCACTTTTAAATGATGAGAGACGGTTAGCAAACAATGAGTAAAATACCAATATAAAATTGTCGATCCATGGAACTTAGTCTGCAAGCTTCTCGAGTTGGTTGTTTCCATATTTCAGTACTTTTCTTCCAGAATTTAATGAGAATAAATCTTAAAAATTCATCCATATACTTGTAAAAGACCTGCACAAACGAAACAAATATATATTTTTTAACAAATATCTTTAAAACATACAATGTGGTGACGTCATTAAACGAAGCAATCGTGCGACTGGATAAGTTCTCGATATTAATATCCGTCATTTTAGAAATGTTACTGCGACCAAATGAAAAAAATACATCACTTGTGGTATTTTTAACAAGTATCTTTGAAATATATGATGTTGTGACGTCGTAAAACCAAACAAACCTACTAATCGATGAGCTCTCGACATTAACATCCGTCACATTTGCAATTTTCGAGTGTTTAATCTAAAATAAATGACAATGAATACTATCAGGGGGGATATTTTCTCTCGTATATTTTTTTCGTATCAACGACTTATCTGATTATTTTGCATAACCGGTCCTCAGTATTTCCTTTATTTTCATAAACAAGCATGGTTGCAAAGTTTACCGATTACAAAATGCCTGATATTACCACCATGCTTGGTGATGTCGTTAAAACATTAGAAAACATAAGAGAAAAAACGAAAGAAAATGGAGAAAGAAAAGAAGAAAAGAAAACAGTTGAACAATTTTGTTCATTATACTCTACAGTATCTTCTTTTCTCCATAATTTACGATATTTCATTTACAGGACGTGTGCGATTTTCACGTTTACATAAAGCACAAGAAGAGATTCGAGCTTACTCGTAACAGCCAAACTGATGAATTAAGGTGACAGATCGTTTTGCAATTCTTATGAGTTACCATGAGTGAAAGTGAAAGTGGCCAAGTAATAGCTGCCATATTTTCTCTGCTTTTTTAAACTATTTTTAATTTTCTGTATATTAAGGACTTGTTATGTGCTTCTTACTAAATTGAACAAACGAACACTTAAAAGTAAACGAAAGAAAAAATTAGCGACCAATTGTACGAACGCCTAAAACCAACGACCAAAACCAACGACCAATTGTACGAACGCCCGAAACCAACGACTAAAACCAACGACCAATTACGCGAACGGCTAAAACCAACGCCCGAAACGGACGGCGACTTATGACCCGGATCCCCCCTGATAGAATACGTTATAAATTTTTAAAATAGATAGCTAATTGACGCTAAGTTGTGCAATGAAACAACTCCTCAAATGAAAAGATTACAGTGGCCGATCTAGATGTATGTCGAAATTTGTGTAGGAGAACATTAACATAATTTGTGAATTCAATTTATGTTACCAATGGGATTATTTGAACGCTTATGGTTAGATTTCAAACACTCTCCTACACAAATTTCGACATACCTCTAGATCCGGCACTGGATTATTTTGTTTCATCTCGGCTATATTAGGATAATTTAAAAAAAACAGTGCTGTAACAACCTTTATAATATGATATTTTCTATTGATTCCACTAAATTGACATTGTTGAACAGTTAACGAATGTGCTTTGACCATGTTAATTGATGCATCTAAGAATCTGGAATTTCTGATAGTCAATTTCACATCCCTATTGCTGTTACCGTTGATGATTTTAGTGCTGCTTGATATGAATGCGCAATTGGTAATAAAAATGTTTAGATTTTCCTTGCCAACAATTTTGTTTGATTGCGATTGCTTCTTATAAGTGATGTTAATGGCATAAAACTCGTAATTTTGGCTTGTAAACATAGCTAAACAGTTTGTTATAGTAACATTAACAAACTGATGGAAACCTCGACCGGACGACAAAATTCCAACTTCTTTAAATGTTATGCCAGTTATCATCACTTGTACTACGCTCAAATTTCTTCCGATACCAAATAAAAACTTCAGCTCTTTTCCTGTTACCGAAGGCCAACAATTGTTGTTCATCATCCCTTCAATTGTGACATGGGAGACACTTAGGAAAATTGTCTCGCTCACAAAGAATTCGTCGCAGTTTTCGTTTAATAATACCAATTTATCATTCGTCTTCATTTTTTTGAATGCATAATTGACAGATTGACATGGGAAGCTCTTGTTTCCACAACTGTCTTGATTCGTTCCGTTGAGTGAGACATAATAATTGGAACACTCGTTCACTATAATAAAAATATGTATTGATGTAGTGCTATTTGAAAGGTATGATTGTTCATCCCAATTATTTAATTGGTTGTTCTCGTAATTCAGTATTAAACCTCTGTATTACCGTGAAAAGAATGATAACTATGTACTATGATGCAATACTATAATTACTTGCTTCGGAGTTAATTTAAACACTGCTCAAAATAAGTAAGGCTGCACTGATCTCGCAAGAACATTTGTTTCGTTTGTGAAGCTCGTTTACTAGAACATAGAGGAATTCTTAAGATTTATTCTCATTGCATTCTGGGAGAAAAGTACTGAATTACGGAAACAACCAACTCGAGATGAAAGATGACACATATAACTGCTTGCACACTAAATTCTATGGATCGACAATTTCATATTGATATTTTGCTCATAGTCTTTTGATTTTTTATTAAATTTTATTAAATTTTTTCTCATCATTTAAAAGTGATTGGCAAATTTTTTATTATCCACTTGTATAAATAAGAGAGCTGAGCACCATTTGGTAAGTATAAAAATTTGGTGGGCTGTTTCTAATTTTTAAGTTAAGGATATTATTTCACTTAGAAGTGGTAAATATTTATTTGGGGATGAAACCTGTCCTGCGACATCAAGATGCGTGCTGCAATGAATGCGCTCTCTACTGGCTATGGAACATATTCTTCGATGATTTTTGAGAATATTACTGCTTTTTATTGGCAGTGTACGAAAGAGAAATGTTTTTGGCTTTAAGTGAAGCTTTATTTTTAAAATTCCGTGGCTCTGCGTTGTTTCAATATAATCTCAAATCAGAACTGTTTTTATGAAACGGATTTAATTCCACTAAATTATAAAACTTTTCAAGGAAATGAGAAACATAAATCTTTTATAGACATAAATTTATTGAAGTTCATGAGTATTCATTAGATTGGTTGAATCCGCATTTAACATCTTGGTGGTGCTCTGGTGCCCGTGTTGTCTTGTGGATTTGACTTGTTACCAAACGACGTGGCATGGCAAGCTTATAGGAAAGTTATAGGATACAGGCCACTTGATAAAGATAAAAACATAACGACTTTAATGTTGAGAGTAGGGCTACAGGTAGGGTTAGAGTTAACATGACTTTTATTATTGATGAGTGGGATTGAACGCCATTATGTCTAAAAAGTTCGTTATTCATGTCTAGTCAGCAGCGCTATGAGTGTAAGCGAACGAAGAGGTACAATGGTTTCATGATATACCGAAAGTCAGTTTTAGATTATGTTCATTATCATCATTCATCCTTTCCTATTTACCTGATCTTGAGGCATTTTTCATGCTTTTTGTTTAAACACCGTGTTATAGCCTAGCTTTTAAGTTAAAAAAACAATAAAATACATAGAAACGAGGCTAAACTTGATAACTAAGCATTAACTCGACATTTAAACAGAAATTCGGAAAAGGTGTATTAAATTAAACCAAAGACTAGTCGCATATTCAAATAAGCGCCTGTTTTTGAAGGTCGATGAATACGCACTGATTCGACGGGGCGCTTAATTGAGGTATTCTGATATGTATAAAAAAAGTTATTTCGTGCTTGCAGATGAGGTGTATTTATAATTCCTTGATCGCAGCATTAACATACAAATGGATTTGAATTCCTTCTAATTTATATATTTGGTTAGTTTTTCGAGGAGCACACTTGAAAAGTGATGTTTGTTGCATTTACTACGTTACTTTTTCGGCCCAAGTTGCAGTTTAGTCTATCCTTTAGAATATACATAATTACCTTTTACGGAAGTATATATTTATTGCAACGGATGTTTCCAAACTAGGAATTTCAAACGCCTATGAACAAATTCAATAGAGAAATTTGTTTCATTATAAGTACTGCTTATGATTGGTAATATCAAATTGAAAGTTATGATTATGTTGTTAATATTCATATGACGAAAACAATTTTTTTTTAAAAAAATCTATAAAATGTATTTGTAGCAAAGCTTTTCGTACATCGAGTACATCATCTGGGCATGCTTGATGATACATGGTTGCATTTTATAATGTTGGTTTTAATAATTCTTAACTCTAACTTAAAACCTTTAAACTTAAAAAAAGACAATTCTTCTTTGTAATTTGACCGTTTTGGTTACTTTGGTTGCATAATTTCTGGATTGATTCTTATGTGCTATTTACTATTTTTCTCTTTTTTACTCACATATCATTTGAAAAATGTATCCATAGTTACAATGTACTTTCTGGGCTTTGTTAATCAAACCTTATATACACTTACAATGGCGTCAGTGAAACTTAAAAATGGTTACAACTAGCAACAGTAATAATTATGAGCAAAAACGTTGACTGAATGTTGTCACCCCGAGATAAAATGCTATTTCTGTTTTCACGTATTATTATGGCAAGATAAGATTTCATCATCTTTAACGTAGCAAATGAAAAGATTTGCATTAGTTTTTACATGCAAAGAATAACTAAGAACTGGCAAGCAGTTATCGCTTTAGTTATCCATCTAAGTTTCATAGAAAATGTAAAGCAAAAGTTCTTCGACCGTTTAATTTCATCCGCGTTAATTTAATAGAAAATGTAAAGCAAAAGTTCTTCGACCACGTGAAATTCTTTCGCGGTAAAACCATTGCTCGTTCAATTCTTGTAACAAGGTAGATCAATTAAATGTATTACGCTGGCAATTGCTTATGCTAATTCTAAAGCAAGAATTTTCACCATTGCATGACAGTTGTGTAAAATATTATGGAGATAATTGAACTGTTGAAAACATCTCACAAAGGAAGTCAGAAAGCTATCGTCAAGGGATCATTTTGATAATGAAGTAACATGTTTTCTTAACAAATTGACAAAAATTTATACATAGAAGGGTGAGGGAGGAGAGCAAAAAATATCATATAGAACCTCGTGAATAAGAAAAGATGGCAGACGTACTGTAAATGTACTGTAACTTCACGTGTTTGTTTAATTTGTTTGAAGATATTACTTAAACGTAATAAGTGAGTTTTATTTGTGGTGACAGCGTTACCGTTTCCCACAAAATATAAGTACTTTCACTTTAAAGTAGATTTTAATTTAGTTGTTTATACAAAGGAAATGTTGTTCCCACATTGCTGCCATTTTCGTAAAAAATGCCATATAAAATGTAAACAAGAGCAATATAGCACAAAACGCCAGCGGAACTTTCAATATACAAACCAAATATATTCAACCTGATTTATCTGAAATTCTGCTTTAAACTTTGTTACCCCTTGTGATCTCCTAAGCCTATGTTACACTGATGCCAAATCAAATGAAATATTCATGGCGTAGGAACTTTAGCTATGAATACGTATCTTATATCAAAATCAGATTTTTGCAAGAGAAAAAAGAACTTCGAAAAAAAATCAAATTGCAAAGTCCATTAGAAATCACTCCCCCCTCAAATACCTGTTTTGAATCGGGGAAAAAAGTAAAGTCAGCAACTATTGAATAGTAATGCGCAACAGCAACACGAAAAGTTGAATGATGACGAAGACGATAATGATGATGATGAATAAAATCGAAAACTGACTTTCGCCTATCTCGTGAAGCTACTATGCCTCCTCACTTGCATACACTCGTTGCAGGGTCAATAACGTACGACATTTTTAGATTGAGATCTCAGATAAAACCAAATGCAGCAAATAAAAAAGTCTATAGTTTGTTGCTTACAATTTATGGTTGAGAACAAAATCAGTGACAAGAACAACCAATGATAAAAAATATCTTGAAACATTTTCAACAACATTCTTCAAATCTTACATGTAAACACGACCGAACAGAACTACCTATTGGAAGACTTCTGCAACTTTATATTCATTTCAGGATAACAACTTAGTTATAAATCTCCCACTCCTTGTGAAAACTATTAGTCAGAGATTCTGGGTACTAGGTTTTTGATGTTAGTGGTTACATGTGATAACATCTAAAAATGGTTTATAAGCTTTCGAAACAGATTTAAGAGGTTTGTAAACCTCTTCGAAAATATATTGACGAAAAAAACCTCTTTGATAAGGTAGCCAAATACTCCCCATGAAAGAACTGACAATTCTTATGTGCACTAGCTGCAATTCTATCAAAACAAAATGTCACATATATCATTAATAAATAGATGAATAATCATATCATATATAACTCGTTCTTTAAAATATTCTGATAAGAGTTACGTTTGGTATTTATGCAAAAACGACCTTTAAATTAATTGCCACAGTCGGGAAGAGGGATGATCAAAATGAGTGGATGAAATGTTTGTGCAATTCAAGGGGGAAGAGTGGCTTCTTCATTTTTCATTTAAATTGATATTTTTATTTGTTACTTTTGCGGTAATGACGTCTAAAAGAGAGAAAGAGAAAGGAAAAGAGAACTAGAAGTTCCATGAAAAACGCAGCATTTATAATGCTTGGCGTTTTCAATAATTTCTACTGTTTTAAGGCAAATCTGAACCATTGTTTTATAAAATCAGTAAATGATTTATTGGTTCTCTTGTAGGTTTATGTTTAATAGTCCAACAAGACATTTGAAGTTTGAAGATCAGGTGCTTCCTCATCAACAGACAAACCTACTTGTGAATCCTTTAATTGCATGTCACTAAAGAACCCAATGGAATCAAATTTATCAATGACTACCTCTGGTTCAAATTCAGTGAAAGATGCTAATATTTCATCTGGCACTACTGAAATTTCCGAACTTTGAAGAAGAGGATAAAAAAACAATAAACCGATTTTGAATTTTCCTTCTTTCATTTTCGCTGTTTTGATGTCTCCATGATTTCTATAATAAATCTAGGGGGATTCATTGTAATAGAAACTAATGTTTCGTAGATTTCGATGAGTCAGATTCTTAGTTTAATAATATGAACGCGAGATGTCTTGCATTATTCAAATAAGATATGATAGGCTTTCTTGGTCAAGAAATGCAAAGATATTATAAATAGTATTTATAAATTGCCCGTATTGAACAGAACATTAGGGAGCCTAAGTAACTGTGACGTGGATGGTGACGTGAGCAAAAGAAAGAAAGTAATTGGATTGCCAGTTAGTAAAAATTTGAAAAAAACTTGTTTTTGTTAAAGGGGCTTTTCACGTAAAGATTCTTGAAAAACTTTTGTTTTTAACAGGTGCTTTCAGGCTATAACTTTAAATTGTACATCAAAAAGTCAAGTTTCAGCGTATCATGACCAAAACATTGGTGGAAAATCCTCTCTAAATCTTACTTAAGAACTTTTAAAATTCATATGGCCATTCTTAGACCTTGAGACTTTAAAAATTTTAAATTTTGTCCGCTCATTCCTTCATCGAATACCTTATTCTCAATTTCAGTTGAGCTAGAATCTGAGAATGTCTGTGTGTCTGTCCGTAAAACTTTGGGGCAACCTAAAAAATGATCTGATTTGGCTGAACTTTTGCACAGTTGTGAATATCTGGGGGTGTTTTTTCATTTTTAAAAATTTTGATTTTTTGTGCTTGGGACAGGGTTTTGCGCCAAAATGAGGCTAAAATTTTTGGGCAGCCTGGAGACTTCAAAAATGGTCGGATTTGACTTTGGTATATCTGAACAGAGATATGTTCTGAACAACTACAACTGGGCCTTTGAAAAGTTAAAGACTGTAATGATTTCTTTTGATGGGTGGGGGGTCATGATTAACTAGTTTATTTTCACTCCCTGACATTTTTTAATCTGAAATAATGGGGAGTCATTATTTCCTAGGAAATTTCTACTCTAGGGGAGTCATTATTTCCTAGTTTATTTTAACTGGGGGAGTCATTTTTCCCAGGGAGTAAAAATAATCCGCTACACCTGAAGGCATTAAAGAAAACTTGAAAGCGAAAAGTTTTGTTAGAACACTTGATTAAAACAAAACTTTTTCAAGAATCTTTACGTGTAAACCCCCCTTTAGGGAAACAACCACAAAATGATGTCATAAGTGTTTCTCTTTCTTAATATCGAAACCAAAGCTTTTGTTTACATCACGTCGACGTCCTGGTACCTTTCGATTTCTCCTCCCTACTCATGTTTGAAATAAAATTCTCACAGGTTTGTTACTTGGTAGGTGATAAGGTTGTCAATTCGTAGAATAGTATAAAATATTCCAAACAAAAGTAATAAGAAGTAAAGAAAATAAAGAACTATTAAAATCGGTGGGATTTGTAAAAACAAAATGTCGTTTTCATTCACTAAAACCATATACATTCAGATTTTTCCACCGTCACATTCACAATCTTTGCTAAAAAAGCAATGTCAGCAACAGTGCAAGAAAGGCAAAAGTCGTATTCCTCTGAAATACTAAATGCAAGCAACACTTTGTACATTAATATTTTCTTTCTTTCAACTCCAAATTTCCTAGAATAAGTCGAAATATGGCGTGGAAGTAAGTGATTACAAGAAAACTCAAAACAAAAATTGAAAAAGCCTGGAAACTACATTGCAAACATTTACCAAATTTAATTCTTGGTCCCTCAACGATCATTTCATGGACTACAGAAATCATTATTGAGTTACTTTCTGTGACATTTCAATTTCCTGAAAAAAGTATTCTAAAATACAGTAGAATCCCGATAACTCGAACCCCCCATAACTCGATCTTTCAATAACGCGAACCAATTTCGAATTTCTCTTGAGCCTTCACCAATACTTTCTCATAAAATATCCCTGATAACTCGAACCCCCGATAACTCGAACATTCGATAAGTCGAACCAACATTCATGTCCCTTGGAGCAATATTCCCCCGACAACTCGCACTTGGGAGCAAAAATGAAAATCAATTTTTTTTTCAATTACTACTATACTTTTCTTTCAATTTAACATGATTTTAACTGTTCTTTTAAAATGGGTATAAAGTTCTTTTCTCCGGTAAATTTCAATACGCAAGGTACTTGTAAACCCTCACCATCACCATTGTTAAATCTTAGTTACTTTAGCAGCACAATTCGCTTGATTATGAGTTCGTAAGTAATAGGATGTATATAGTATGGTTTTCATGTGACAAAAAAGAAGCAATCTCTTAATAACTCGAACTATTTTCTTTTTTCTGCAAAAGTTCGAGTTATCGAATGCCCCGATAATTGTATTGTATTGTATTGTAACTTTATTTTCTGTTGACATTATCCCTAGTACAATTACATAAGTAATGACTAAATCAAGTCAACAAAACAATTAAAAATTAAAATATAACCTAACCTAAAAAATATATTATAAAATCTAGAAATAAATATACTGACTAATCATGAGCATGATATACACTGACAGTAGAATGATCTTATCTTGGCAATACTGGTTTTGAATGAAGACAAGGACTCTAAATCCTTGAGTGGAGCTGACAAATAATTCCATGCCAACACAGCACGAAACGTAAACGAGTATATCGTGGATTCATTTTTGCCAGGAAGCATCAGCAAGTAACCAGATCGCATTGGAATTGCTGTCTTTTTCTGCCCGAACAAATCCCATAAAAACTCTGGATTTAATCTGTTCACAGTTTTGAAAACCTCGATTAGCATAGTACGCAAATTTGAAGTGTGGATGGATTCATTATCGTACTTAGTTAAAATGTGCTCACTGGGTGTAGAGAAATCAAAATTCACAGCTCGGAGGGCTCTAATCTGTGTTTTACGAATTTTCTGAGCGTCCCCTTTTGAATGAAACATCCAAATCAGGGGACAGTATGTGAAGCAAGACAAAATAAATGCGTTGCACAAAAGGACTGCTCTGCCATATTCAATAAATTTTCGAATGCGCAGTAATGCACTGATCTTTCTATTTGCCTGCGAACAGATTTTTTCTATATGGGCAGAAAAAGTCAGCTTGTTATCAATGGTTACCCCAAGCAAGTTCACTGAAGGCGACGGTTCTAAGGCAAAGCCGCATATTACAAATGACGTGATTTCAGCTGAACTACAGCCTAAAAACATGACTTGAAATTTATCCGGGTTTACCACCATCTCGTTATCTCGAAACCACTGGATAGTTATTTCTGAATCATGCTTTAGCTGCCTGAGAATCCCGTTTAAAGATGATCCACATGCAGACAAGGTATTATCATCAGCAAAGTTACAAATAAGCGAATCTAACTCGCTGAAAAATAGATCATTTAAAAATATATTAAAAAGCATAGGACCTAGAACCGATCCCTGGGGGACACCTAAAAGGACCCTAAGCCAGTCACTAAACACTGAGCCGATGCGAAAGCGCATTTTTCGGTTTGAGAGGTAACTGTAAATTAGTTTCAAGCTTTTACGATCAAGCCCATATGCATGGAGCTTAGCAATAAGCAGGTCATGTGGTAGAGTGTCGAAGGCTTTGGACAAGAACATAAGCACTGCTCCAACTCTACCGCCATTTGCCAAACACCGCTGCCATGCGACGATGAGGTTAAGTAAGGCATGCTGGGTCGAATGACCTTTGCGAAAACCACATAGATATTTTGAAAGTCGTTCCTCCATAAAGGAGGAGATCTGACGTTCCAAAAGCCTCTCGAAAAGTTTTGAGGGAGACCTAAGTAAACTTATGGGTCTGTAGCATTCCCAGTCGGTTCTATCACCCTTTTTAAATACTGGAATTACGTCGGCAAGTTCTAACTCTTCAGGGAAAACAGAAGAATCAATCATCGAATTGAAACACCTAGTTAAAGGGGTTTCAATTTCAGAACAAGACAGTTTTAACACTTTAATTGGCAAATCGCCTCCAGTACTTTTCGACGAGTCTAGTGAAAAGATCTCTTTCCTCATCTCAGCTGCCTCAATATGGTGGAATTCATAGACAGGCAGTGATTTAAACTTAGACTTAATTTTTAGTACGCTGGGATGACCAGCATACTTGTCTATAGCCAAGTCGATAGGATCGACATCACTATCCACATCGAGAGTTAGGAGACCTTTCCAGTGTGGTATAGTCAGACTACTCGTTATATTAGAAAAGTGACTGTTGAAGATTTGCGCAATGGAGGAATCATCACTGACAATACGGCCCTCTTGAACAAGGATTATCTTTTCTTGCTTTATCCCCTTTTCTGAGAAAAAGGGCTTACATGCATCCCAGAAACTTTTACTGCCAACTTTGTTGTCACAGAGATGTGACTTTTTGGAACGCCTGTTTAAATTTACGACAAAATTCCTGTGCGCTTTGTAAGCAGCCCAATCCTCTGCACTGTTTGTATAACTCGAACTATTTTCTCGGCCCCTGGGCGTTCGAGTTATCGGGATTCTACTGTATGTTCGAAAAGTTCTAAATTTTGTTTACTTTAAATGACTTTCTTCGCACGATTTGCGAGCGCAAAGTGAAAGCAGATATTGGTTTACACAAAAGATCCTGACAATCCTGACGTTGATAGTACATTGGTGTAACCGCTACATGGGACTAAAGCATCCATGGTTGGAGCGTGGACAAGACAGACGGATTTTTACTCGAAAACGGTAACTACTTTAAGTTTCACAATCTACACTTTAGTATTCATGTGCCACCTTGTTTTCTTTGATGGAAACAAAGATTCAGAGTAGTATAAAGTCTGGAAAAGATCTGACATCTTTTAGCTGTAACAGAGTTTTAATTACTGGGATGGAGCAACGCCAAGCAGCATCATGTTTTGCTCTCTTGATATCCATTCGTATTATTGTGGGTTCTGTGTACAACGGTAGCCATAGTTACAGATAAAAAATAGTAATGGCCACCTTTATGAAATATCGGTTATATCATCGTATGTAACAGAAGCCTTTCATTTATGTCTAAAAGTTAGTTGAAGAATTACTGTGATTCAGGAACAATAAGATTTCAGAAAATCGTGCGGTGATTTTCTTTCCCCTGATCTACAATGTGCAGCACATAAAACATTTTTTTGGTCTCTTGGCTATCTATAATACTTCAAGGTCATCCCATTCTTATCCTTTTCTTTAAAGTTGTTGAAACAGTGCAATTCCAGTAAACTATTTTGTTTGTACCGCCTGTGTACATCTATGTCTTGTCTGCTTGAATCTCTTATCAATCGCAACAAATATGGCGGATATTGTGAAAATTTCCCCACATTCGAGTTCAGACCCCCGATTTGGAATTTGGCTAATGCAGAAAACCTAATCATACTATGGTAATATTGGAAAAAACAACAAAAAAACCCAAAACAAACAAAAAGAAAACTGATCAAAAAAGTGTATGGGATCGTTTCGCTACGACCAACCGTTGCAGAGATGTCGTCGTTCAAAGATTTTGATGACGTCATAGCCGCAGTACCAAATAATATTTAGGCCCGAATTTTGCGTCACCCCATCACCCGTATCGCCCACCTCAAAAATCGTCAGTTATCTCTATTGGTTGTCGTGATATTTCCTCAAAACCGTCAACCTCGTATCCAGGGTTTCTTGCCTTTTCGATATACGGACGGCGGCGAAGAAGACCCTGGCGAACGCCGATTAAAATTGCAATCTGATTGGTCGAAGTATAAGCAAAGGCCGTTTGTTTGTTTTAAGAACATTCGGGAAATCGGAAATTTTTAGCTATGTCGAAAACATGGTCGAAAGTGGTGCGAAGAAATTGCAAGTGTTTTTAGGAGCAATGATTTGCCATTTTATGACATCTCCAACGCTCTCTAATCTAAGGATTACTGATTTATCTTAGCAACATAAATAATAATTATGCAAACACTTAGTTAGCAACGTGCACAAGGTAATTTTTGTTACTTGGCCAGCTGCTTGCAAACAGTAAGCTACAAATGTTTGTATTTCAAACACGAATTATTGTTTTTGAAAGTCGTTGATAATTATTATTTCTTCCAACTTGTCTTATCTGTTAAACTTACAAAATTCAATAATAACAAACTGTTGTACATATTTCACAAAGCATAAAATTGTGAAAATCTCAGGTAAATCTGATTGAATAAACCAGTATTATATATATTTTTATTATTTTTGTGATTTTGAGTATACATGTATTTTTGTAATATAGGTGTGGTTATTTCAGAATCTGTATCCTAGATATTCATAAATAGCTGAAAAGAAAGTATCTTTGTTATGAATTTTGATAAGTTTTTACTGAATAAATACAAAAGGTTTTTTCCTAAAAGAACATCTAGACTGTGAAGATAGTATGATATATAAGTATTATTATTATGTGAATGTAAACACAACAAGATGTTTTGAAATTTTGAAGCATGACATGTATGTTTTGTATTACAAAAATATGACTGCAACTGACAAACATTTTCACTAAAAATAATTTGAAAAATGTCATATTTTTCTGCAACAGTACGTGACAATATCTAATCCTCACTTAATCACACACAAGTTTTTACTTAAAAGTTTTCAATACATCTTATTACTTTAATACCACCTTTTATACAACACACAACCATACAACAATATATATTACATAAATTACATGTAACAAAATTTTTAATTATAAACATATTTAAATTATGTATGCCAGTTTGCAAATATATCATAAAATAAAAGCAAAAGCTTTTCGATATTATCATCTCCAGTAAAATGTTCATTTAAAACATTTTACTTTTAGCACTGTGGATGATAATATATCGAAAAGCTTTTGCTTTATTTAAAAGATTTGTTGTCTTGTTTTATTATATAAACATATACACATAATTTTTTTATATAAGAGACACATGAGTTTATTGACATAGAGACTGACCAAACAAGAAGATGACATGGAAGTGGAAAACATGGAAAAATTTGAGGAAACGTTTTTGATTTATTCCTTGATGTTAAATATTCTCGCTGTTGTTGAAAATATGTTCATCAAGAGTTCAGCCTAACCATGTTTCTTAATTTTTCTCAGATTTCAGTCTCATGTTTCTTATAAATGTTTCTTATATCACGAAACGTGTATTCGTATTATCAGTATCCTCACAATCATAATATATATAAGAAAAGAAACCTTATGAAGAAGTTGGAGTGAAATATGAAAAATGATTAGGAAATATACTCATACTGAAATATGTATTCTGCAGTTATCATTCTTCAGTTTTCTTATTATGTCTTCTTTCATGCTTACAGTTGTTTCAGCATGAAATTACAAACAGTCTGGCTGTCTCCCACATACTGATTATCAATGATGATGTTGAAAATCGTGCAGGTATGTGCACAGTATTTTAATTTCATGTAAACTATTTTTTGCTGGATAGTGTTCTCTTTGGTTATTTAACTCTACTGAAATAGGTCTTAAATGTCATCATAGCTTTTCTCCCCTTGTTTAGGTAAGTAATCTTTTACCATCATAGACGTTTGTGCAATTTGGATGGGCTTTAACTATTGTTAAATTATCACTCTGGAAAGCACAAGACTTTCTTTAATCTTCCACAACAGCTGGTCATTTGCAGTGGCAGTTACACATAGTGTTGCAACATCATTTAATATTGGTCGTACTACCAAAACTTTGTAGTCAACATGAAAGTCTTCGCCCTTAAAATATATAACAGATCGTATATGAAATTTACATGTTTATATATCTTGGAAAAGTTGTAAATTATTATAGTTAATTTGAATTTATGAAGATATTTTGCAAAACAAATGTATATATCACATTTCTAATAATTAGCATACCATATTTTCATGCAATGAGCTTCACCAATGACATAAAGCAGCAACTCTTTTTTGAAATGGAGGTGAATTAAGGAGTTTTTGTCTGTAAGTACTAAGAAGTGCTTCTGGATGGGTAAACATCACTTCCACCACCTCTCCATTTCTGACTGCTGGAATTTCAATCTCACCACCAAGACCACCATCACCAACACTGTTTACATAGTTCTGTTCAAATAACGATACAGTGTTTTCATGAGAACTAAGATATGGAAGCACCCCTACAACGATTCCTCTTTTCTCCAATGTTTTAATTTGATCTTATCGAGGGAACAGACCACAGTAGTAAAAACAGGTAACGTTGATAATAATTGGTAGAACAATGACTTTCCAAAGCCAGTCGGAAGGGCAGCTAACACATTAATGCTTTCGTATAGATATAGCAAACATTGTACTTGTTGTGGTTTTACAGAAAACCCTTGTTTAAAACAAACCTGATCTGAAAGAATCGGGTTGTTATACTCGGGCCGTCGTAAATTTAAAAATTTCCAGAAATATGGGAAATTTTAATCGGCGTTCGCCAGGGTCTTCTTCGCCGCCGTCCGTATATCGAAAAGGCAAGAAACCCTGGGTACGAGGTTGCAAAACCGTAGCATTCGACTGGGGATGCAATGCAATGGTTCCCCGTGATGATAATAAAATCTGACGCCAAATGCCAAATCTTTCTGTTCACCAGCACGCATGAAACTAACTTTGCAACAACAACTCAAATGCAATCAGCTTTAACAACAACTTCAGGAGAACAGTCAGGAATTACAAAGACCAGCATTGTTGTTGATCATGAACTGAGTGATCTTTCCAAAATCATGTCAAATCACTCTTCTAAAATAACACCCCATTTATGAAGTTATTTTGGCAGCAACAACAAAAATCTCTTTCGATGATCTGTAAATGGTGCTCTTAGAGCATTTAGAAAGAAAGTAATTGGTTTCATTAAAGATAATCAACGAAGCTAAAAGAAGCTAGGATCCTCATTTTTTAAAACTGCTGACTTGCAAATTTTACCGTGATTTCACTCACTAAAATCAAATTAATATCTAAAACAAGGAATCCTTCGTCATTAGTTAAACCAGAGATGGCTGGGAAAAAGATAGAAAAAATCAAAATAAACAAAATGGCGGACGAGGACGGGACCGCTTCTCCCATAAGAAAGAAGAAAAAGGTCTCAGCAAAAAAATATAGAATACATGTGGGTGAAGGTGACGAGGTTTTGGCTTTAACAGAGCGCTTTCTGTTTTTTAAAAACTCGATGAGCTTCCCTAACACATTGTCATGTTTAAAATTTATTATGGACAACATTTAGTTGTTGGAAGGACAAACTCACAGAGAGAGGCTATAATAATATGACTAAAATCATTCTTTATACGATTTACTGTCCGTGTTTAGATATGGATATGTTGCAGGGTGACATAGATTGCTTTATATATGTATCCTTTCTGCTGTAACGCTTTCATAGTTCTTATTCAAAAAATGAAAAAAAGTGCTCTTCTCGTCTGGGTCCTGTGTCTTGATTTTTTTTTAAATTAGGGGAAACATGTTTATGAATAGTCGAGAAAAATTAAAGCAATCTATGCCAATCAACCTGCTCCTTTATGAAAATAGTCTTAATAGATTTCACCCTATTCCCCGTGTTACACTATCTTTTATTTAAAAATTGACAACAACGGAATACTGAAGAGCCTCCCTCAGCAGCATTTTGAGGATTACGTAAGGGCGCGAAGCGCCCGAAATGTAATCCAGATTTTATGAATAAAATAGAAACAAACGATCTAATATTGGAGTATAGCCCGATCTCGCATCGAGGAATCCAGGCTATGGCATATAGCTTAAAGCTATTGCTCATAGCCACCGACAACCTCTCTTCAAAGCCTTTTAGAACTCAAAATATTTCCTTGAAACCCAGATTCATTAGTTATGTTTTTGTGATAAAATTTTTGAAAAGTTGAGTCAGATTTCCATTTCCCTCTTTTAACAATTTCCGTAAGGGAAACCCCAGAAGACAAGGCTTTCGATGTTGAGGCTGATCTGGTCGAGTGTGCTTTAAAGATTTTTGTATCGATACCACACATATCTAGCATATCTACTATCCATCTAGACACAGTGCAGGACCTAACAGGATGATAAGGTCGGACCAGAGATATTAGAAGTTGTTTGTAATTGCCTCTTCTAGACTCAGTTCTCTTAAGATATTGATCTATTGTCCGACAAACACACAGACGGACATCTGTGTCATAAACTTTAAATTCAAACTTAGGCGCCTTTTGGCCTGGTTTCCACGTTTTTGAAACTTCAGAAAAAGTGAAGATGTAAACATCCGGATGTTTCGCTAAAAAGTCGATGTTCAAATTAGTAATTTCAGAAACCCTCGAAGCTGCTATCAATGATAACAAAGTTACTAACTTATAAGTGAGTAATTTGTCAGAAATAGAATCATCACTTGGAAGTGTTTTTATGAATTTCAAAACCATTTCAACGTCCCAAATGAATTTATATCTAGGCACCGGTGGCCTCTTATTGAAAATTCCTGTCAATAAATTTGATACCCTGGGATGTTTGCCAACTAAAATTCCTTCTACAGGTTCATGATAGGCAGAAATTGCCGATCGGTGAGACGCAATATAATTGTAACCGTAACCCTGGTCAAAAAGTTCTGCTAAATAATCTAGAATTATAGGTACATCACATGAAGTGGGATTAGCTTGTTTCCCACTACACCAACTATCGAACTATCTCCAGGCCGATTCGTAATTAGATTTTGTTCCATCTCTTCGTGCATTGGAGATGAGATTGGAAGCCCTTTCTGAAATTCCTTCTGCAGATAGTTTTTTCCTGAGACTTTCCATGCCAGGAGTCTCAAGGAGTGGTTTCCTAATAATGGATGGATTTCCTTTTTTGGGTTGCTTAAGAGATTTTCGTGACAGGGTAGAAGAATTGGAATTGCTACAGCCATTTCCATTAGTTTTGGGAACCAAGACTGAGTTTGCCAAGCTGGTGTTACTAGAATTAGGTTTGATCGCTCCCTCTGAACTTTTGCCAATACCCTTCCTATCAGATTGAATGGGGGGAAAGCATAATTTAAACCCTGGGTCCAACTCGCCTGAAATGCATCTCTGCCCAGACTGAAGGGGTCTGTTTTCCACGAAAAGTACTTTTTCAGTTGTTTTGAAACCCTTGACGCAAATAGATCTATCTCTGGGGTTCCGAATATCTGGCAAAGTCTCTGAAATACTACACGGTCTAATTTCCACTCGCTGCAATCTCTCACGTTCCTGGACTCGAAATCTGCTTCCTTGTTTAATATCCCTGGGAGGTGCTCTGCTGTAAGGGTGATCCCCCGAGAAATTAAATAATTCCAAATTTGCTTGCTTATTTTCACCAGTTCCTGGTTGTTCGTCCCTCCCATTTTGACAAGGTAGGTGAGGGCTACCATGCTGTCCATCTGAATATGTATGCTGTTTAGATAATTCTTGTTCTGAGTGAACGTCAAGATGGCAAAATTTGCCGCTTTCAACTCTAGAATGTTTATGTGTAGGTCCCTTTCCTTCTCTGACCATGGTCCCCCTGTCCTCTTTCCCTGACAGTAAGCCCCCCCAACCCTCTTTTGAGGCATCCGACTTTATTAACAATTGGGGTGGCTTCCAAAGAAGAGACCTTCCATTGTTCAAACGTATGTTGTTTATCCACCATTCTATTTCTGCTCTCCCCTGGGGGGAGAGTACGATTTGTTTTTCGTATGACAGATAAAAATTTAACTCTTGTATCAGTTGTTTCTGTAAAAACCTGTACTGCAGAGGGGCTGGCAGAACTGCCATTGTTGTTGATGATAATGTCCCTATTAGTTGAGAAACCTCCCTTATGGAAACCTTTTTCTTGTCCAGCATTTTTAGGCATTTCACAATTATCTTTTGAACTTTTTCTTCTGATAGGGACATTTCCATCTTTACTGAATCTATGATGATCCCTAAGAATTCTATCTTTTTCTTTGGGGTTAATTCGGATTTTTTCACATTGATTACGAAGCCTAGATGTTGTAATAGAAAAATCAACGTGTCCCTGGCTATCTCTAACTTCTCTTTGGAAGATGCCATCAAAAGAATGTCGTCCAGATATATTATCAGCCTTATCTGTAATTTTCTTAGAAGTGTTATTGGAACCTTCAATAGTTTTGTGAACACTAGTGGTGCAGGAGACAGACCAAAGCACAAACAGAGGAATTGATAAAGCGAACCTTCCCATTCGAAAAGTAAGAATTTCTGTGAATTCTGATGGATGGGTATAGAGAAGTACGCATCCTTGAGATCTACCTTGCACAGCCAGTCGTTGGGCGAAAGAAGTTCTTTTACAAGGAATAGACCTTCCATTTTGAAATGAGGACAATGAATGAAACTGTTCAAATATTTTAGATTTATCACAGGTCTGTTCCCCCCATCTTTTTTGGGAACTGTAAAAATATTGCTCAAAAACTGGTCTTGAGAGGGTTTTACTTTTGAAATTGCACCCTTTGCCAGCATTTGTTCTATTTCCTGTCTCACTAGTTTCTTTTCTTCCTTTGTTAAGTTGCCTGCTTTGGGCAAAAAAGTTTGGTGAGGAGTCTCTATAAAGGGAATTTTGTAGCCTTGCACTATGTCTAGAACTGAAGGATCTTTTGTCAACTTTTTCCAGTTCTCGAGAAAGAAATTTACTCTTCCGGCCAGTGGTATGCCCTGACTTATCCTGACCGGAAACAAGTTTCTCACCAATCTGTGAACTTTTGGAAAGTCCTGAACTGAAAGAACTGGAACCGAATTTGTCATTACATGAGAAAAAGAAGTTTGACTTACCAATTCTGTTATTTCCACTTTGGGATTGGTTGCCTTGGTAGTTGTTGAAAAAATTTTGTCCCCTTCCACTTGAGCTGGGGAAGGGGCCCCCACGAAAGGGCTGCTGGTTCAAACCCAATTTTGGCTGATAGGACGATTGTTTGTTTTTCCCATCCATAATATTAAAGAATTTCTTTGATTTCTTCTTTAACTTCACAAATTCGAGCATTTTTTCATCAAATTTCTCCCCAAAGAGACGATTGGAGATGTCCTCTTGTAAAATGTCCTTATTTTCCTTCATTATGTCCTTCACCTTGGACTTGTCGCCTTTGAGAATGGACATTAGGGCATTTCGGCGTCGATAATAAGAAATTGCATTGAAGGCCTGGCCAAGTAGGGTGACTGTCATATCCATCAGTCTGGAGCAGTCTTTGGCTGTGTTAAGCATTTCAGTAACTTCGTCAGTCATATCACTTTCGTTCATACTGGAAGTTTGCTCAACGGCATTATCTTTCTGCATCTCTAAGAATTCCCACACTTGCGAAAGGGGGCCAAAAACATTGGATACCTTGTCCTGAATCGAACTGAATGCTTTATCAAGAGATAGTGTTTCTTTGGCTTTCATCTCAAGTAGTAAGGATTTAATATTTGCATCCATCTCCTTTTTGTTGTTCAAATTATCGGGAATGGGATACTGATAAAGAATCTCATCCTTCACATCACTGTCTGGAATGTAAGAGTTCATTTGCTTAATAGCATATTCCGCTAAGACAGTTTTTATATCCCAAGCGTTTGCCTTGTCCTTATCGGATATATCAAATCGTTCCACCTTACTGATTTTCCTTGGAACATTCTCAAGATTTTCGTTTATTGGACGTTTACGATTAATTAGCACAGACGGATCCTGATTTTGGTCCTTCGGTCTGGCTTCTGCGTTCAACGGACTCTCGACTTGATCCATAGATGTTGAAGCAGTCTCAACTAAGTTAGATTCTTCAGCAGATGCTTGAATAGTACTCATTCTTAGGAAAAAATTAGAAAAACGCATCTTAGACAACATGTTTATTATTTGTCTCGAAGAATCAGTTTGAATTACATAGTTTTATGACAAGATTGCATTGATTTTTGAAGATTAAAATAACTTACATTTTTGTGGTTACTAAACACGTCTTGATACTTCCGCGAGAAAGAGTTAAAGAGGTTGTCGGTGGCTATGAGCAATAGCTTTAAGCTATATGCCATAGCCTGGATTCCTCGATGCGAGATCGGGCTATACTCCAATATTAGATCGTTTGTTTCTATTTTGTGAAATAAAATTAAAATAAATGTTGCTGTTAAGTTAACACAGGCAGTACATAGGTTGGAGAACAATGTAGACTATTTTCTTTTTGTTTTATATTTCATCTTATATATACGGTATATACCTATTATATTTATATATGTGATGTGACGGTTTGAGGGAAAATCATAACAAGTGATATTACTGATAAATTAATCAGTAATTTATCAGAACTTTATCAGTAATAATCAGTAATACTGATAAATAATCAGTAATTCGTTCGATTTATCAGTAATTTGTTCGATGAATCAGTAATTCATTTGATTTATCAGTAATTCGTTCGATGAATCAGTAATACTGATAAATTACTGATTCTTTATCAGTATTTGCCAATTATTTTATCAGTAACACTGATTCATCAAACAAATTACTGATAAATCGAACGAATTACTGATTCATCGAAATCTATTGTTTTCTAATCAGTAATTTACTGATAAATTTATCAGAAATTATCACTTGCTATGATTTTCCCTCAAACCGTCACATATGCCTTTTATGCTTTTAACTTTTTGGAGGGTCAGTGGATATTTGAAGGAAAGTCTACCATCACACTACCAACCCAGCTGTCTATCCTCTTTTTTCCCTGTAGTAGTAGGCAGTGATGACTGATGTGTGGATGATACCTTGGGGAGTATAGCTCACTTGGTAAGACGGTGGGCTTGTAATACAAGGGTGATAGTTGGTAGTGGTTCAAATCTCGGCACTGTAAAATAATGGCAATGTGATATGAACACTTATAGAAAGTTAATGTATTCAGCAGAAGGCTGTATGAAATTGTGAATGTAATGAACGAGTGCCAAAAATTACTTAAGACCACAATCACCTATCAGTCTAGTATGTGCAAGTTCTCTGCCTTAAAATCTGAGGTATACATTCCTGGTGGAGGCCCACATCAGTGTGTTCACTGCAAAATTCTAGCCTCGGTAAAATAAATTCAAAAAAAAAAAAAAAAAAAAAAAAAAAAAAAAAAAAAAAATTTGCAACAAGTTATTTTTTGTGTTCTCCTACAGTTCTTTAGTGCAGTTAAAAATAATATTTGTAACTTGATTTATATTTGAGGCGGTGAGAATCAACAAAAAATTTAAACAAAATTATGTCACATCTGCCATCTCAAAACAAAATGAAATTTCAGTGTTGTATGTTGTTCTTGTTGATTACCACCACCAGGTACTCATGTACTTTTTTGGTATATAACCTTTTGGTTAAAAATGAGAAAAAAAATATTGCATGCTGAATTGCTATGTACTAGCGAAATATACATTGTTCTGTTGATTTAGAAATACAAATCTCAAATGTACACAAATGTCGAAATCAAATGTTTTTTTTTCTCCCTAGGGTCTAGCCTTTTGAGTGAAAAAAGAAGTTAGGAAGCCCCAGTCATACCATGTTACAATGCTTCAGTCATAAGGTAGAGGACTGTTAAGTTAACAGGGCACCCACTGCTTTCATAAGAGGAAAGTGTGGTCATAATTCAATAGTTTTAAATATTGATAAATGAAATACAGAAAATCTCTTCTAAACCAGTCTGGAGAGAAAGTAAATTCCACGCCATTCTGTGAAAAAGTCATATAGAAATGGAAAATCTTCAACCAACATTTCCACATGGCTTGCCTTCTAAATCAAATGAAAAGTTTGAATTCTTCGCCTGTGTTTACATTCCATCGATCTATATACACAATAATAGGCAA
The DNA here is from genome assembly GCA_027922465.2 of Turritopsis dohrnii. Taxonomy (NCBI): domain Eukaryota; kingdom Metazoa; phylum Cnidaria; class Hydrozoa; order Anthoathecata; family Oceaniidae; genus Turritopsis; species Turritopsis dohrnii. The sequence continues at coordinate 926,398 of BQMF02000108.1, read as the reverse complement.
ACAATCAACCTGTCGTATGCTATTACATTAAAACTTGTAGAAGACTGTACATAGTAATAGTATACGGACGTGTTAGTACATTTCTTATGCATGCGTGAATTACCGCTGTTCAGCTATCAAGCTCTATATATCTTCGTTGATTAACTTTAAGAGAAGGGTAGCACATGGAGTTATATTCTGACCATGAAAAAAATCGTCTTTACGAAAAACTATGTCACTGTAAAATAATGAATACATTTTTCATTATCACTCTTTTTAAAGATGTCTGTTTGTTATTTTCTTAGAATTTTATGGTTCATGTATTTAAATTATGGAAGACACTAGTCACATTTTGAGGATACAAGTCACTTTTGGATAAACTGTGTTGTTTCTTTCATCATCCTCTTTAATTTTAGCAAAGAAAACTGCAACAATCGTTCTCCATTTCATCACCATTCATATGACTTCTCTGGGCATGTCTTCACTTTCTACTTTGCATTACTTGTTACAGAAGTCATACTGGAATTCGCCAGTTTTCAGTTGTACATGAAAGGCAAAATTTAAAACAGAGCCTCTTTTGGATCCATTCTTTGCCAGCTGAAAAAAGAATAAAAAAAAGAACATAATCACGACATTTGCGGCCTTTTTTTGCTTGCTACTTACATAATCAAAAATAGAATCAATAATTTTATGAAATTTAATATCAAACACTCGCACAATTTCATCGAATTCATCATCAAATTAATTTTATTCCCCTTGAGCGTCCGTTTTGGAAAAACACTTATACAGGTTCTCATGTAGGCTATACAGGTTCGTCACGTGACAATTAGTTTCAGCTTCAATATTGAAAACCTTTGATTTCACCGACCATCCCTATTCTGTTATCTATGAAAGGATAAGAGTTTCTTTTCAATTTAGTATCTTATCATAAATTTTGCTATAATTGACTCAGTAAGTTTACATACAATCGATGCGAGGCTGAATGGGCGATAATAAATTGGTTTGTGTCTGTGTCCCTTCTTGAACATTGCAGAAATATATGCGGTTTTTCAATCTTGTGGTATGATGCCATGACTCAGGGAATTTTAACTATTATGGATATTGACAATGAAAGAAAAGTAAAAAGCTCTTTCAACATACGAGGGTGAATATCCTCCGGTCCACATGAGTTCCTTCATTATAATGCTTTCATAAACTTCGGATTCAGTGATTGTGGTGGCTGTGCTTTGTTTTATGGTACATCACCATGAGGTTCCTCCGAGAATGCGCCCAAGAAATGCCGCCACATTGCGGAGAATAAGTCAAGTGTGTGCTTTCTCTTTTATAGCCCACCATCACTGAAAATATGTGCATGCGCGATTCTATCCCATTCTTATTGCAGGAAACGAAACGAAACTAACTTTCGAATATTCTTCGAACTGTCAGAAAATTCGCAAGTCCTAATATGTGTAAAAATAACCTTATCTCATTGTCTTTAAAGGGCTTCTTAAAGACACAACAAGAGCATAGGATTTAGAGAACCGATCGTTAAGTAGATAATGAGTTTTCCAAAATTGTTTTTCTATTTTCCTAAAACACATACATCTTGATGAAGCTGAATAAATGGGCTCTATACCGATATAAATGTAATTGGCAGCTTACAGAAAGTGGTTGTGATTCTTGCTTGCATTCTTTTGAAACACACTGCATTAGTTTTTTGGTGTCTCTTGTTAAGTATTTGTAATGACCGTTTCCAGGAAAAAAATTTATAATTTTTATAATTTTCATTTTCATTGACTAAATTATACATACTTAGAAAGCTTGGAAAAATCTAATGGTATAACAATCTTAATGAACGAATAACGATTGAAAAAGTTATTTCTGGGACAAACTGTATAGTTTAAAGGTTAAATCGATTTAAAGGTTAAATCGATTTAAGATCGTAATTGCCTTTACTAACAGATGAGATATAAACACATGTAATTAGCAAAACAATAGAATACAAAGGATTGAAAAGAATCTTCGACATTGAAAAAGCTAGTTGGATATAACATTACATATTATTACAAATTTCATCTCTACTTTGGATCCAGTTTTCATGTCAAAAAATCACAATTACTTTCTTTGGAAATTTAAAGCGCACGTATCTCTCCAAAACATTAAGAGTTATTCAACGTACTTAATAAGAAAACCACAAGGAGAGTACCATATCTCCGATAAAAAGGTCCAGTACCAATTTAAGAGTGTAAGTGGTTACACAGGTTGGTTCAAAATACAGATGGTGTTTTCATGGTCTTTTAAAGTTTCATATCAATGGCGTTGGATTCATCAGTCTGGATTTTCTGGCAAGAATCACCACAACAAATATTAAACAGACAGCCAGATATATAGGATACGACACACGAACAAAATATTTCACAAATATTACACTGTACAGCGACCCAAATATTCCTCCAATTGCACAGAAATTAGCTCTCATGCTTTCGATAAACGATTGATGAGAAGGTTTTGCAAAATGTGCGCACATGACTGGTACAAATACTCTCTCTCCAATGATATACGCTGATACGCTCACTGCCATGATGAATAGTAATATGTAGATTGCTACTTTATACTTGTTGCTTATCAAAGTTGCACCGAGAAAAGAGTTCAGTAATACGAATAATGAAAACATACTGACAATGGAAAGATAAAACATGCTACTAATTCGAAGTTTTGCTTTGCCGATCATTGCAAGAAGAGCAAAGGTAAAGATATTATTGAACAGTATAAACCAATTCAATAATGAGTATGGAAGTTTCAACTCTCCTATTATTAACACAGGGATGCCTCGAGTGAATGATAGCTCTATAAAACCAAAGGAAAACGAAAACAGAAAGAGCATCGCAGTATCAAAATTTGTGAAGGCATTTTTGACTATTCCTTTCAAAGGTAGCATATCTGTGTTTGTGGCATCGTTCGATTGTTGCATGAAGTGAAGTTTCCAATCAAATTCTTTGGATACATCATAAACACAAAATATTATGAAGATCTGGCCAACTCCTAATATCAAAAATAATTCCAAACCAATAACGTTTGCATATGTGATGTGTATTGCACCTATCCAAAACTGTTTATTGATGAAAATGACAGAAATTAGAGGTCCTATTGCAAAGCCAACCACGTTTGAAGCCATTAACAGTGATATTCTGGTAACAATGTCCTGGGAATTGTATGATCGTCCGATTTCCCCGATTGCCAATGTCATAGTTATCATATTAGCTCCCATCAAAAATCGTCCCAGTAAAACTAACAGTGGTGAAAAAGGCATAATGTAAAAAATACAGCCAACCATTGATAAAAAGTTTGTGGAAATCATAACAAATTTCACTCTTCGATTAGTGTCTGTCCATCTGGCTACGACATTTAAGAAGGAAACCATAAAGATATACGGTGCTGCATTTATCAAGCCGTAGTACAACGCATCGTTGCTTGTTTTCATAACTTTACTCACGTAGATCCACAATGTTGATATACAACCACTAACTTCAATTCCGACACAAACACTCATAATAAGATAAACAACGTACGTCATCCGTCGTTTTCTCTTCCATTTCATTAAAAAATCCGAAGTGATGTGTCTTTCCATGCCTCAGTTAAAATAATGATGTCCAAATCTTTAAGCATGCATTCACTGCAATGAAAAACTACTGACATTAGAGCAGATACACGCACACTCAAACAAATTTTTAAACTAATCAAAATCTTTTTAAACATTGAACTTTATCCGAGTTTCATATCTAATATCCTTATTATACGGCTCCTTGCTGCGCTGATTTCATTACTTAAAGCCTGGTTCAGATCTGGTCATTACGGCGATTATGAAGGTCCACAGTAGAATATTTCGACGATAACTAAATTTTAATAGTTGTGAACGTCTCAATCTCCAGGTCTGAATCAGGATTAATTTAAATGCAATTTGCAATGGCAATGGCTGTATAGAAATTTGTATTTTACCAAATTTTAATTTTCGCACAATATGTGGAATTCTGTTGACCCCCGTAGCAGAAGTCATAACTCGGATCTCTTGTTTATTCATTTCTTTCAAATTGTGGGACTTCAGCTTTTATCAATTCCGAATGAGTTGATAGTAGAATTATTTTTATGATAGCACTACGAAGGCATTAGTATACAATGGTTTGACGACGATAGTATTCGTGTCCATAAGTTTGTCGTTATCAGTAAATATTGAAAACCCTGTTAAAGATTTTGATGATGTCGATATAAATGAAAAGATGACTTTGATAAAAGAGCACTTGCTTATCACAATGAACATGACTGAAGTGGACGATTTCTGATGATACTTTTGTTGAACGAACATGAACAATATCCTCAGGATAAATTGTCATTTCATTTAGCTTTGTGAGAAGAAACAGAGATCATTACTACACTCATAATACCACTCCTTCAACACTTATGTTCTAAATGTTAAAAACTTTGCAAAATAATTTTTGTTACCTTTGATTATGGGAGGTACAGAGTGTGGTTGCTGTTGTTTTAGTTCTAGCGATTATAGATAAAAAGGGAACCATATGATGCAAAACGATAGCAGCATTATCACACTAACTCATGATGTAAACATAATAGATATAAACTGCATGATTCCGAAATAAATCTTTATGTTTACTTTTAGGCTTAGTTACACTTTTTACGTTTTACAATATTTATAGTAAACTAGGTGATATAATCAAGAAATAACACCGTTGCTGTGCTTATGATTTTGTTATATAGATTTTCAATTAATAAGCGCCCGGGCGCTTATTAGAGGAAATAGGGTATATGATATCTGTAGAAAAATATGAGTCAAAAGAGAAAAAAACAACATCCTCTTTGGGAAACATTATAAATCTATATATTAATAGCCAATTCTCTGTCTGTCTGTCTGTTTGTTTGTTTGTTTGTTTGTAAGTCACGCAAAATGGTAGATTGAGTTGTGAGCAAAATTATTTCTTTTTTTGTGTGCGATGGAGTTGGAAGCAAATACCCCAATCGAACGTGACTTTTTTTGGCTGATGAACTAATAGGAATAACGTTTTGTTTTTATTATTATTGTTAGTTTTATATTCCACGTTGACTTGGCTTTGAAAACAATACATCAACTAAATACAAAGAAACTAACTGATTAAACATTTTGGACAAAAAGCAGCAGTGGCAGAACGTGGCAGCATGTGCGGTTTGCCAGTGTATCCTAACGTATCCTTGCCTGACTGTCTGAGACGGGTAAACCTTTTTTCGAGCAATCAAAATGTTTAAAAACTGATAGGTAAAAAAAGAGTATCATGAAACAAAATATTTTTTTGCTTTTCTTTTAATTTAATTTCTTTCGTTAATTGTTATGTGCTTCAGATCGAACGTTTTTTTATTCTCTTTATTCATTTAGCACGTGCCTTTTTTCTCTCCTCCTGTGTGATCTTTTTAAGAAGAGAAACGATTTCCCCCTCACGTTTGACAGCACCCATGTTAGAGCGCGTAACTTTTTTAAAACAAAAGCTAATAAAAAGTTGAAGTTTTCTCTCTGTACGTTTTGAGTATATTGTTACGCTGATAAAAGATTGGTTTTACCAGAGGTTGTGACTTCGAATCTGCTTCTGGTTGAACACAAATTGTACGAGCCGTTAATAAGGAAATTTGACGTTTATTGATACAGTGATACAGAGCAGTTGGACATGGGCGGCGAACGACGCCGCCTTGGCGGCTAGTCTATATATTAATAGCCGATTCTCTGTCTGTTTGTTTGTTTGTTTGTAAGTCACGCAAAATGGTAGATTGAGTTGTGAGCGAGATTATTTCTTTTTTGTGTGCGACGTGAGTTCGAAGCAAATACATTGCAACCTTGTTTGTTTTTATTATTATTGTGTTAGTTTTATATTCCACGTTGACTTGGCTTTGAAAACAATACATCAACTAAATACAAAGAAACTAACTGATTAAACATTTTGGACAAAAAGCAGCAGTGGCAGAACGTGGCAGCATGTGGGGTTTGCCAGTGTATCCTGACTCTCTGAGACGGGTGAACTTTCTTTCGAGCAATCAAAATGTTTAAAAACCGATACGTAAAACAAGAGTATCCTGAAACAAAGTATTTTTTTGCTTTTGTCGTAATCGTTGTCTTAATTTCTTTTAATCGATTTCTTTTAATCTATTTTAATCAGATCGAACGTTTTTTATTCACTTCATTCATTTAGCACATGCATTTTTTTCTCCTCCCGTGTGATTTTTTAAGAAGAGAAACCATTTTTTCACCTACTTCTGACAGCACCCATGTTAGAGCGCGTAAATCAAAAGCTAATAATAAGTTGAAAGCTTTTTTCTCTCTGCGTTTTGAGTGAATTGTTAAACTAATACTTGATTGGTTTAAAATCGTAAATAAAAACCACGTGAAGTTCACGTTTGGAATGCATTGTGTAAAGCAAGAAAGTCTACTGACATTTTAGATGCGAACGCGACAATGAACGGCTGAGTTAAGAACATGCAAGATTTGAAACACCAGGAACGTATTTCTCTTCACTTGCAAACGAGCTTTATTAAGCGATAAAGCCAGCAGCAAAGGAAGTCTTATCGCTGGTTTTAAGTGCAATAATTTGGAGCAGGTGGTGATACAACGCAGGCTGAACATGGACGGCGAGCGACGCCGCCTTGGCGGCTAGTCTGTATATTAATAGCCGATTCTCTGTTTGTTTGTTTGTTTGTTTGTTTGTTTGTAAAACACGCAAAATGGTAGATTGAGTTGTGAGCGAAATTATTTCTTTTTTTGTGTGCGACGTGAGTTCAGAGCAAATACATTGCAATCCCAATCGAACGTGACTTTTTTTGGCTGATGAACTAATAGGAATAACGTTTTGTTTTTATTATTATTGTTAGTTTTATATTCCACGTTGACTTGGCTTTGAAAATAATACATCAACTAAATACAAAGAAACTAACTGATTAAACGTTTTGGACATAAAGCAGCAGTGGCAGAACGTGGCAGCATGTGCGGTTTGCCAGTGTATCCTAACGTATCCTTGCTTGACTGTCTGAGACGGGTGAACATTTTTTCGAGCAATCAAAATGTTTAAAAACCGATAGGTAAAAAAAGAGTATCATGATACAAAATATTTTTTTTTTGCTTTTGTCATAATAGTTGTCTTAATTTGTATTAATCGATTTCTTTTAATCTATTTTAATCAGATCGAACGTTTTTTTTTATTCACTTTATTCATTTAGCACGTGCCTGTTTTTCTCTCCTCCCGTGTGATCTTTTTAAGAAGAGAAACCATTTCCCCCTTACGTTTGATAGCACCCATGTTAGAGCGCGTAACTTTTTTAAAACAAAAGTTAATAACAAGTTGAAGTTTTCTCTCTGTACGTTTTGAGTGTATTGTTACACTGATAAAAGATTGGTTTTACCAGAGGTTGTGACTTTGAATCTGCTTCTGGTTGAGCACAAGTTGTACGAGCCATTTATAAGGAAATTTGACGTTTATTGATACAGTGATACAGAGCAGGTGGACATGGGCGGTGAGCGACGCCGCCTTGGCGGCTAGTATAAATAAAATCTTTGAAACACAAGACATTACTAACACCAAAACAGAAATTTCACGTTGATACTTCACAATAGAGCTGAAATGCCAACTAATTTTAGGACCTAATTGTAAAACAGGAAACATTTATGTTGAATTAGTTTATCCTGGATAAATATTCGAAATAAATAAATAAGTAAATAACTAAATCCTTCTTTTTGTTTATCCTTGTAACTGGTGAATTATAAAGACAATCCATAAAATAACCCACTTTATTTAGTGTAGACTTTTGATAAGCTTTTTGTTCTCAAGTATTCTCGTTTTTAATTTGAAAATGCCAGGTTTTATTTCACGCTATAACGAGTACGTTAGAAATCATAATTATTTCATAATGGACGAATTTAAAAAATCTTCGTAACAAAAGAGTTCATAATAAAGTGGCGAGAAAGGAAATGCCCGGAGAAGTCATATTAGGAGACATTCTCACAACCTTACACTCCTCCACATTTATTAAACTGACCCTGAATAAACCTATGCTAAATAACAATAAATTTATTTCAACAAGATTTAAATAAATCTTACAAGTTATAATTGTGTAAAATGACTGCAGCAAGCATTAATGAAAAATAGTATGACAGTATTCGACCATGAAAACAAAAGCAACAGAAGCAAAGAAACATATAACAAACCAAATGCTTAAAGAGGCATTGTACGGCTGAAATCAACAAAAATAGGGCTGTCGAAAAAAACGGTTGTTGTAATCTTGATGTCCCACATCTAATCTTTATGAAACAATCGTATCTGTATTTGGGTTATCGTGGAAAGCCAAACAAGAAACGATGTCGAACAAGATGAGCTAGTATAAATATAAAAATTGCTGTTTTTGTAATCAATTTTTTCACTTACGTTATCAAGTTGCAAAAAAATAAAAGCACCAAAAGGCTATGAATTTATATAAGAAATTAATTTCGTGGTTCTGATGCGAAAGCCATGTATCATTTTGAAGATATATGTGGATAACATTTACATACTTTTTTCTCTATCATTTGACAATTATGTTTCTCAAACGATATGGGTTTATACATAACATTTGAATACGAATAAGTTCTGTTTTATGACCTTTTCGATGTGAAATATCATTCGTCTGTATCAAAATGTAAATTTTAGATCACGATTCAACGATAGACTCTTATTTTTTTTACAGAAATATTAAATATATGATAATAACAACAACTCCCTTCTTTTTCTTCCCACATTTACATTCTTCTCCACATTTTACTTCCCTTGTCTTGCAGGGGCAACCAGATCTTTTACCATCTTTTCTGCTGCAAGTCGAGTTACATATACAATGCTGAAAATGCACGAGTGAGTCAATGTAATCAAATTTAAGTTTCGTTGAGAACAAACAACGAAGAAAAAGTTTTGTTTTGATTGGAATAGGCAATGAAATAGGCAAATCACTTTGAATTAGCTTCCACAACATTCTCTTATAATGATAAAAGTAATCTTACTTGAGTTAAGACAGCTGTGTGTTGACATGTGTTTCTTCACACCACACACAACGATGACTTATAATTCATGAGAAAATTCAGTAATTACTTCTAACACGTATTGTAGAAGAATGAATTCTATCACCAACATATTGTTTAAAAGGTGTCAAAACTATGTTTCAGGTTGATTTCCCGAAATAAAGAAGATCTCTGTTCTTCTCCGACAGAGAAAGCTTGATTATTTGCCGCCATATTTGTTTATATTTTTCATGTTCGATCACGTGACGATAATATTTACAATTTTAGCCGTACAATGCCTCTTTAAAGAACCATGTGTTTTGTAGCTAAAAAAAATTCTTTTGAGATCCCATTAAAGAGGAAACTATCGCGTATTGTAATGTAAAAGTACTATATAGTGTGTCCACCAGAAAGTGGGCACCTTGTTTAAAACACAAATAACTTTTCGGATTTTCACCAAAACAATGCCATTCTTATACCGTTGGAAAGAGGATTTTTTTAGCTTTCCAAAAATATTAGTTGTTATTTATAAAAATTTTTATTTTAAAGAATATTAAGTATTTTTTGTTTCGAACGGTTGTTAATTTTGTAATGATCAATAGACCTTTCCCAAATTTCTGTTTAAACATCGTGTTATGCTAAACCAACAAGTATCGCCTCGTTTTAAAGACTTTAATTATCCCACTGCAAAATGAAAATAATAAGTCCATATTTCTAATTAACCAGAAATGTAATTAGTGAAACAATAGAATGTATAGAAACGAGGCTAAACTTGATAGCAAGGCATTAGCACGGTGTTTAAACAGAATTCGGGAAAAGTCTATAAAACAAACTTTTATAAGCAATTAACCTTTTGTTTCGTTGAAACAACCGCTATTGGTGGTGTTGCGATAAGTTTGTCACGAATTTTGTTAAAAAGGCACAAACTTTTTTTCATTGTGTAAACTTACCTTAAATTTGTTATTACGCTTTAATAATTTCATATTCCGAACGCATTGCCAAAATCTTTATAAGCGAGAAAACAAACTTTTTATGAAATTTATTCAATCATAAGAATAAAGTTTCAGGACAAAAATTTATGTAGCTGTTAGTCAGGCTTTTAGACAACAGTTTCTGGATAGAAATCCACCATCAAAAAGCACGATTCAAAGTTTTTAAATATTTGTAAAAGAGTTTTAGAAACGAAACTTTTTTCATGTTTCATACTTGTAAAAACGTAAAGTTTTCCTTGTATAAACACAGCTTTATTACAATGTTTTAGCTTTTTGTATTCCTGCGTAAGCAAGGAATACTTTGAAACCGTTCGTGTTTTTTTTTTTTTTTTCACTGTCCAAACCTATTCACTATATTCATTGTATACAAGTACTTTGCTTGAAAAGACTCTAAAAGTGTAAAATATAAGCTCTAGTGAAAGGAATAATTAACATATGGCTAAATCGCAGATGCCAAGGTAGAAATGTTGTTTCATGTGAGTCTTATGCAACGTTCTTACGTTTTCCATAGTTGTTTTTAAAAATGGAAGCAAGGAAGCATGCGTAGATCTGTGAAAGTTTCTTTGTTGAATATATGGATATAGAAGAGGTTGTAGTACGGCTGTAAAACTTAAAAGAATCAAAAACATTTATGATCCCAACTGATAATCTACGTGAAACTAATATTCTTCGTAGTCATTCTTGATAAATAAGCAGTTCTTGATGCTTCAAATCAGATATGAACGACTACCAATAGGGTATGTTTATATCAATTTAATGCGTAAGGTTTCTATTAGTCTTTCTAAATATAATACAATTCTTTAATTCATAATCCTAGATAAGCTACTCTGTTTTTATAAAGCTCTGGAATCATGAAGCACAGCTCATCTTCCTCATCAACTTCTAGCTATTTTATTTATCATTTGATGAACACTTTCTTAATTGACTAGTCGAATTTAAAATGTTCTACGACTTTAAAATGTATATACCATCAAGGTTTTATATGAAACAACAAAGTTTAATAGTTATCGTAGCTAAAAGGTAAAATGTAAAATACTGCAAACATCATTCCGAATTATGCATATGGTTTTAAAGCGTGAGCTAACACTCATTTCTTTCTGAAAAGGCTCCAGAAAGTCTTACAGTCATCCACAGGAATACTTCTGCCATGTAGGGCATCTTTTTTTGTATTCCTGCGTAAGCAAAGAATACTTTGAAACCGTTCGTGTTTTTTTTGTTTTTTTTGTTTTTTTACTGTCCAAACCTAGACCGATTTTTGTCGATGGGAAATAGTCAGTCAAATCCTCTAAGTTCCAAACTTACATTTTTTTTATGCTTTAAATATCTTAACTCACACTACGTTCATTGTGTGCAACTATTTTGCTTGAAAAGACTCTAAAGGTGTATAATAAAATATTCTCTACTGAAAGGCATAGTTGACATATTGCTAAGTCGCAGATGCCAAGGTAGAAATGTTGTTTCACGTGAGTCTTATGCAGCGGTCTTACGTTTTCCGTAGTTGTTTTAAAAATGGAAGCGAAGAAGCACGCGTAGATCTGAGAAAATTTCTTGGTTGAATATATGGATATAGAAGAGGTTATAAGGCTGTCAAACTTAAAAGAATCAAGAACATTTATGATCCAAACTGATAATCTACGTGAAACTAATACTCTTAGTAGTTATTCGTGATGAATAAGCAGTTTTTGATGCTTCAAATCAGATATGAACGACCACAAAAACGGTATGCTTACATCGATTTGAAAAAATGGGTAAGGTTTCTATTAGTCTTTTTCTAAATATAATACAATTTTCTATTTCATGTTCCTAGGTAAGCTATCCTGTTTTTATAAAGCTCTGGAATCTTGAAGCACAGCTCATCTTCCTCATCAGCTTATACCCATTTTATTAATCAATAGATGACCACTTTTTTAATTGACTAGTCGAATTTAAAATATTGTATGATTCTAAAATTTGTATACTATCAAGCTGAGGATAAAAAGGAAACACAGATATTTTTATAATTTCGCATGGCCAAGTAAAAGTTTTTATTATGAAGTTCAGGTACAAACAACATAAAGATTTTCATACTGTATAGTTTTAAAAGGAGTATTTTGAAACGTCCACGGAAGAGTGCTCTCTAATGGATTTTTAAACTGACGGTGTTCCTTTTTAAGCTTGATCTCTGGCAAAATTTTTCAAAGTCTTTTAACTTTTATGATGCTCTCGGGAATGTAATTAAATGAATTCGAAGTTATTACTATTTACGCCACAGGTTTTGAAGAGATTCAAAACTTAATGTGACAAAGTTTTCATTACTTAATTACTTTTTGAAGATGCTTTAGGGAATATAACTATGAACAAAAAACTTTTTGAAAAAATCTCTAAATGATGCAAAACAGTGCAGTTTATATGAAATAACAAATATTACTTCTTTCACAGCTACAAGATAAACTGTAAAACACAAAGAACATCATACCACATTATGCATATTGTTTTAAACCGTGAACAAACATTCACCTGTAAAAGCACAGATTATTCTTAACGCGATAATCTTTTAATTAGTTAATTGCTTCTTGAAGATGCTTTAGGGAGTGAAACTTCGAATGGAAATCTTTTTAAAAAAATCTCTAAATTGATGCAAGACTGAAGTTTTATATGAAACAACAAAGTTTAATAGTTATCGTAGCTAAAAGGTAAAATGTAAAATACTGCAAACATCATTCCACATTACGCATATGGTTTTAAAGCGTGAACTAACACTCATTTCTTTCTGAAAAGGCTCCAGAAAGTCTTACAGTCATCCGCAGGAATACTTCTGCCCGGCAGGGCATCTTGTTTTTTTTGTTTTCTTTCACTGTACAAACCTAGATCAATTTTTGTCGATGGGAAATAGGCACTCAAATCATTAATGTTCCCAACTTACATTCTTTTTATGATTTAACAGTCTAAACTCACACTATATTCATTGTAAATAAACTTAAAAACACAGACACACCCCTTTTACCTGAATGTTCTTTTACCCTTTTACCTGAATATATCCATTGTATACAAGTACTTTGCTTGAAAAGTCTCTAAAGGTGTATAATATAAGCTCTACTGAAAGGCATAGTTGACATATTGCTAAGTCGCAGATGCCAAGGTAGAAATGTTGTTTCACGCGAGTCTTATGCAGCGTTCTTACGTTTTCCGTAGTTGTTTTAAAAATGGAAGCGAAGAAGCACGCGTAGATCTGAGAAAATTTCTTGGTTGAATATATGGATATAGAAGAGGTTATAAGGCTGTCAAACTTAAAATAATCAAGAACATTTATGGTTCAAACCGATAATCTACGTGAAACTAATACTCTTAGTAGTTATTCATGATAAATAAGCAGTTTTTGATGCTTCAAATCAGATATGAACGACTACAAAAACGGTGCTTACATCGATTTAAAAAAATGCGTAAGGTTTCTATTAGTCTTTTTCTAAATATAATACAATTTTCTATTTCATGTTCCTAGGTAAGCTATCCTGTTTTTATAAAGCTCTGGAATCTTGAAGCACAGCTCATCTTCCTCATCAGCTTATACCCATTTTATTAATCAATAGATGACCACTTTTTTAATTGACTAGTCGAATTTAAAATATTGTATGATTCTAAAATTTGTATACTATCAAGCTGACGATAAAAAGGAAACACAGATATTTTTATTATTTCGCATGACCAAGTAAAAGTTTTTATTATGAAGTTCAGGTACAAACAACATAAAGATTTTCATACTGTATAGTTTTAAAAGGAGTATTTTGAAACGTCCACGGAAGAGTGCTCTCTAATGGATTTTTAAACTGACGGTGTTCCTTTTTAAGCTTGATCTCCAGCAAAAATTTTTCAAAGTCTCTTAACTTTTATGATGCTCCCGGGAATGTAATTAAATGAATTCGAAGTTATTACTGTTTACGCCACAGATTTTCCCTTCAAAACTTAATGTGACAAAGTTTTCATTACTTAATTACTTTTTGAAGATGCTTTAGGGAATATAACTATGAATAAAAAACTTTTTGAAAAAAATCTCTAAATGATGCAAAACAGTGCAGTTTATATGAAATAACAATTATTACTTCTTTCACAGCTACAAGATAAACTGTAAAACACAAAGAACATTATACCACATTATGCATATTGTTTTAAACCGTGAACAAACATTCACCTTGTAAAGCACAGATTATTTTTAACGCGATATACTTTTAATTAGTTAATTGCTTCTTCAAGATGCTTTAGGGAGTGCAACTTCGAATGGAAATCTTTTTAAAAAAATCTCTAAATTGATGCAAGACTTAAGTTTTATATGAAACAACAAAGTTTAATAGTTATCGCAGCTAAAAGGTAAAATGTAAAATACTGCAAACATCATTCCGCATTATGCATATGGTTTTAAAGCGTGAACTAACACTCATTTCTTTCTGAAAAGGCTCCAGAAAGTCTTACAGTCATCTGCAGGAATAGACCTTTTCATAAATTACGTCATTACAAGCATGGCCTCGTTTAAAAGTTTATGGATTATAACATGCTTAAAATCATAATAAAAGAATTCGTGAAAAAGTTTTCCCTGAGGTGGCGTTCCTCTTTCTAAACAGCGCAAACGTCATTAATATTCAGTTTGAAAACGAGGCGTTGCTTGTTGTGACGTAATTAATGAAAAGGTCTATACTTCTGCCCGGTAGGGTATCTTGTTTTTCTTTTTTTTCTGCTGTCCAAACCTAGCGGTCTTTTGAAATTTCGTGTGTGCATTTACATGAAAACTACCAAAACATTCTTTATATAAGTATTTTGGTGTTTTGTCACTTTTTCACGAAAAAACAGACATTTCTCCCAGTAAAAACACATTTCCACCAAATCCGAAGCATCGCTTGTAATAAACTTATAATTTTAAAAGTTTGTTGTTGGTAACGTCTTGTGCTTCGAAGCGCTCTTGCTGTTAGCAAAATTCATCGAAGTTGTTCATAGTTAAATTAGTTAAGCTATTTTTAAATGCTTAGTAGCTAGCTTAAGTAGATAGATAAGTAGTTAGTTTAAAACATAGTATTTCTGATGAATTTTTCGCTTTTTTACTTTATTTCTTAATTTTTTTTTCGAAAAAGTTTCTGTTTTTTTTTTTCTTTTCGCTCTTACATAGTTTCTTTATTTTAAAAAAACTGTCATATAAAATATGTGTCCATCGTTACGATTTGCACCTTATGCGTATTTGTTTTCTTTGTATGTAAAAGCTTCTGTTGTTTTAGTTAAGTCCTATTTACACTTTTTGAAAGGTAAATTGCCATCATCCCTGGAAATGATCAAAATTTGACAAAAATATTCTAGCGAGATTAACTATTATAGTTCTATTTTTGATCTATAGCATATATCAGTTATGTTTTCATGGATTCCTAGGGAGTGTGTGATCAAAAATGTGATGTTGTATTGTAGAAGTCATTTAATGTTCAAATTTCAAGAGTGTCACTAGTCTTTCATTTTTCATACTTCAGCTGGTTTCGCAGAAATCCTTATGCCTGCAAGGGCATTTTGTTTTTGTATTCCTGCGTAAGCAAGGAATACTTTGAAACCGTTCGTGTTTTTGGATTTCTGTGTAGCAAGAAATACTTTAGGATCGTCGTTGTTTTTCTTAGTTTTTTTTTTTTTTTTTTTTTATTATCTTACTGTCCAAACCTAGCGATTTCTTTTATTTCGAAGTTCATTGGTTCATACAGCCGCCATCTCAAAAGTTTATTGGTGCATGAAGCGCCACTATTACGAAAGGGTGCTAATTAACTTTAATAGCGCTAGTTTAAGAGATAGGAAAGTGCGGATGTTGGCGCAAAATTGTATCTCATAATATGGAAATCATATGATTTCGGGGATTTCCCTACATAAAGTTTAGTTAATAAATATTAGGGAAAACCCCTAATATTATTATAACCACAAACTACTCTGACATGTAAACATGTCAAAGGGGATTTCCCGATTGTAGTAAAAAGCAGTTTGTAGCAGTTTAAACTTTATAACATAAATGAGTAATACTTTATTCCTTCGCTAAAATCGTTAACTCCGTTGTTTTCCAACCATTCTAAAACGTCGATACGTCCTTTGTTACACGCATACTTTATTCCTTCGCTAAAATCGTCGACGCCGTTGTTTTTCAACCATTCTAAAACGTCGATCCGTCCGCTATTACACGCATACTTTACTCCTTCGCTAAAATCGTCGACGCCGTTATCTTTCAACCATTCTAAAACGTCGATACGTCCGCTATTACACGCATACTTTATTCCTTCGCTAAAATCGTCGACGCCGTTGTTTTTCAACCATTCTAAAACGTCGATCCGTCCGCTATTACATGCATACTTTACTCCTTCGCTAAAATCATCGACGCCGTTATCTCTCAACCATTCTAAAACATCAATCCGTCCGTAATAACAGATCTCTTTTACTCCTTCGCTAAAATCGTCGACGTCGTTGTTTTTCAACCATTCCAACATGTCGATCCGTTCGTTCAGATTTGCACCGTATACCCCTTCACTAAAATCAACAACACCGTTATCTTTCAACCATTCTAAAACATCAATGTGACCGTTACAACTCGCACCGTTTACACCGTCCTTAAAATCAACAACACCGTTATTTTTTAACCATTCTAAAACATCGATATGTCCGTTACAACTCGCACCGTATACTCCTTTCTTAAAATTATTCACACCGTTATCTCTCAACCATTCTAAAATGTCAATCCGACCATTAGAACTCGCACCGCGTACTCCTCTCTTAAAATTAATTACGCCGTTATCTCTCAACCATTCTAAAACATCAATGTGACCGTTACAACTTGCACCGTTTACACCGTCCTTAAAATCAACAACACCATTATCTTTCAACCATTCTAAAAAATCGATGTGTCCTTTGTCACACGCATACTTTACTCCCTCGCTAAAATCGTCGCTGCTGTTATTTTTCAACCATTCTAAAACATCGATGTACTTTATGATCGGTGTAGATTGAAATTTGTTTTGTTCGATTGTTTGTTCAAAAGTTTCAACTGTTGGAAATTCCATTGTTTCTTTGTATCTATATACTTGCGATTATATCTCTTTATATATCTTTATATCAGTTTCAAATATAATTTTTTTTTTCTCAAATTGACTAGCACATAACCACACATCCTACTAACCATTTTCGGTTATGGACTTTTTCAGGTTTTGAAGTTCTACCATCAAACTTTTTTGAAATTGATTTTGGGTTTCAGTCTCCATCTTTCTATCTGTAGAACTGAGTCTTTCTAAAGCTTTGTAATATGTTCCCTGCAAAACCTGGAATTCTTTGTAATTGATCCTTCCATCAGTCAGCGCCTGTGAGATACTTGTTTCGAAGACAGCGATTGAGGATGTAACAATATCATATAATTTTATCACTTTTTCTACTTTCTTTTGATATCTTTTGATGACAGCTGTGGTAAGTCCGGTACAGATAGAGCCGGCTAAGGCTACACCACCTAATCCTGCAGAAATAGGTATTCCGATAATAGTAGCCCCTGTTGCAATTGAACCGATGCCAGAGCCAATGGTTATAGCGCTTGAGCTAGCATTTAGTAGCATCGATCGTTCTATCGCCTTGTTATATCTCTTGAGCTTGATGCTAAACTTGTTCTTAAGTTTTATCAACTCTTCAAATTCTGAATTTATTACGCTTGCGTTAAACTTTTCCTGCTCATTCAAATCCTCAGGAGCAGTGGGTAGTTTTGGATAAATTTTAAAACTCATATTTAGAGGGATGTTATAACATAATTAATAATAAATTATCCTCTAAATAAATAAAATGGCGGACATTGACATTGACCCCTTTGGAGAACATGGGATGACGACAGATGAAACAACCGATGAGACGTTTCCTCTCATACCGACCGGTGACCATACGGGTGCACAGATACATACATCAGGTGAACGAGAAACATCATTTGGAGGTCACAGTCTGAATACTAGAGTTTTGAAAGAACTAGTTGAAGGGCTGTATGATAGATTATCCGAAAATTTCCAGCCAAAACCTGAGGTGTTATATACCGATCAGTTTGAAATTAGAGATGGTGAATTATACTACAAAGACAGTAGCAAACCATTGTCAAACAATGGAATACTAAAGGATACCGGTACTATAGCTGACATATTGGGTAAGAAAAGACTGCGTAGTTTAGGGTTTGATATACCTATTGGCAAAATAACAGCACGACAAGCAGTTATGTTAAACAAAATACAGGAAGAACTCCCTTCATCATCTAAAATCACAAAATCGAGTGATGTAGAGCTTGAGGAAATTACGGGGAACATTGCAAATAGTACGGAAGATTTAATTTCAACGCTTAGACAACAGTCGGTCGATCATGAAACAACTCAGACCGGCGATCTATTTGAATATCCTGTGCGTGAGCTGTTAGGATTGGATAAAGCGCTGAGAAACATACGAGGAGGTCTTCAGGAAGAGGTTGCAAAAAAGGTTCGAACAGAACAGCATATCGATAAGGAGAAAAACAAGTTGGAAGAAATGGAAAATGATGCAACATACACAGATGAACAACGAAAAGAGGTTGAAGAGAGAATGGAGGGATTACGTGAAGAGTTGAAAGCTAGGAAAGAGAACATTAATATTCTCAAAGGCAAACTAAACAGTCAAGTTACAAGCATCAAAGAAACCATTGCTAAAGTCCTCGACAAAGATACCACATTAGGTGAAAGGATACGAACACTATTCCGTGAACAAGGTATAACAATCGTTAGCATTCTGACAGCGTTTGGTATGGCTATCGGTGTTCTTGTGGAAGCTTTGTTACCAGGACGATCAGCAGCTGGAAGCTCTTCACAAAATCCTGACAAAGGTGGTGATAAAAAGGACGATGCAAAGGAATGGATAAAAAATAAACTCAAAGCGTTAGCATCACTTCTAGGTAGATTGGCATCTAAAGCGGCAGAGGCTTTACCAGGAATAATTGGGTCTATCGTATCATGGATATTGAACAGAGCAAAAGAAGTTGTAGGTTGGTTAAGTCAAAATTTATGGGCTCTGATTGTAGGGTTGATCTATACATACCTTGTCACTAGACGGTGACCATCTGAAAGTGTATATGTTACATGTATCGTGTAACATAATTTTTGTTGATGGTCTTCATCTTTCAAAATACCACACAGCACCACCAATACCGAGCATACTCAGAGCTATAAAAGCCAATTCTCTTTCATGTTGATCATGACTCGGTGTATAAAAGTCGCTCAATACAGGCTCTCGTGGTAGCGGTTCAAGATGACTACCAAAAACCCTTTTGTATTCTCTCATCGCATCGTTTAGTTCTACGAATTTTGAATCAGCCTTCTTTTCGAGCAATAGTTGTTTATTGATGAAATCGATCCTTTCCTGTCGTTTTTGCTGCCATTCAATCTGTGCTTTTTGTAACTTTTCTATGGCCAAATCATGACGTTTTCTTTCCTTATCGATTCTGTCTTTGGATAAACTTGAAAACAAATAGCTTGATCCTGTAAAAGCCAAAGCGTTAGCCAAAGCTCCACCTAACATCATTGCGATAGAAGCCATATTTAGATATTGATATTTTCAGGCAAAATCTTTTGTTTAATTAAGTAGTCCTTTGTCACTTCACTAGCGGCGATAATGGCAACTAGTTTTCCCGTATCTTCCAAGTCGAACTTTTGAATAGAGGGTGGTGTCATTTTTAACACCTTTTTTCCTAGCATAGAGTAGCCGATAGCGAAAACGCAGACGACTGATGCGTGATATAAATCGTTGACGATACTTTTCTTGTCCATATTTGTTACATATATTGTGAGATTATATATAGCGTTATTTTTCTTTTTATTCCATTTCATGTTTATTGATTTTCACCGGTATTTTAGATTTTTGTGGAAGGGGGGTGGATGGTGACCCACGGGGTAATATTTGCTCTCTCTTTTTATACACAAAATAAGCAAATCCACCAACTAAACCGAGAGCTATTATTCCACCTACACCATAGGTGTAGTTCATAGGTTGTTCATTTGGTTTGGTGAGAGAGTCATCGGGCTTCTCCACTTCTTTTTGAGGTGACACGTGTTTCAATTCTTCTCGTTTTTTACGGTTGTATTCTGCCAACTTCTTACCCGCTTCAACCTTTTTTGGGTTCTTCGTTGTCACTTGAATGGGAGTCTGTTCTTCTGACATTTTTATTATCTGCTGTATTTATATTATCATCGGATTTATTTAAATTCCTTTTATTGATATAATGCCTCCCGGTAATAAGTCCAACACTGAGTGGTGCTAATAATGAGCCGAATTTATAATATAAGTCACATGTAAATCTTTGAAGGGCAGAGTTTAAGAAGGGGTCAGTTTCCAGGTCATTGCTCAACGCATCTTGATTGTTTATTCCTAACGTTGCACAAGCTCCCATGGAATAAATACGTATGAGTGATTTCCCCAAGGATTTTACCATTTGACCTGATAGTTTAGCTTCATAGATACTAAAAAGTTTTTCTACCTCTTCATCTTTGAGTTTGTTAATTTGCTCTTCCGTGTACATTTTCCCTAAGTATAGCTTGCTATTTCCAGTTAAGACACACTCGAGTAATTTTTGTCTTTTACCATCTGAAGGTGGAAATTCACCCGGAACATCATAACTCTGGTTGATTAAATTACCGATCGTTGTTTCCGCCATTTTTATTAGAGAGAGGTATTTTTTTAATACAGAATAAAAGCAGACCAGCAGTATGCTTAATAACATGAAGTTGACATATTCTATCATTTTGTTGTGTTTGTTATAATTTTCTTATATTCTCTTATAATTTTGTTGAAATTTGTTGTATAAGAGTTTGCTATCTTCTTATAATTTTGTTACAAGAGTCATGTAACAAATAACGTCAACCTGTTCAGCAAATCATATACGTTCTTGGGTGTTCCATTCTCATGACTAGGCACGCGTGTTTCCCTCCTTTCAGTTTTTCCTTGACATTTTTCAATTTTTCTCGCGTCTCAATGACATCGTTCTCTTCATGAATGGTGGCTAGATCATTTCTATCTTTTGGATACCACACATATAACATTTTAGCTTGCCGTCGTAAATTTTTAGGTATAGCCGTGTATGATTGTGTAAGTAACCATAGCGAATGATTTCGATGGCGACCACTAATTGCCAACTCGAGCAAAGGCTGTCTCTTTTTGTCCAATTTTTCATCAGCTATTATCTCATCAATCAGAAATAAGGTTTTATATCCGGCACAGAAAAAGTCCATTTTCTTAATATATTCATACAAAGATCCTTCCGGCTCAATTAAAATCACATAGCTGTCATTCCAGAACCACTTCCGATCTCTGTAAGTCTGATTCCACCTCAAGGTGGGACATATAATCACGATGAAATCAAAGTGATCAAAGTATTGATTTTCTAATAATTTTACAACACGATCCGTTTTGCCGCACGATGTTGGCCCAACGAATAAGGCCGTATGAGGCTCTTTCATGTAAAGTGTATCCATTTTTACTAATATAATGCAGACATAAATTGACCGTTTTGTATGTTTAGTTGAGCGTCCATTATTAGATATATATATGCGTTTAAGTTTCCTGCAGTTTCAGCAGTCTTTTCAATCTGTAAAGTGATTCCTTCACTCGCATTTTCAATCCTTCGACCGGTCCCATGCAAGGCATTCTCATCAATTGTTCTGAAATCTAACCATAGAGCATATTTGTTTGTCAAGTAATCAGAGACTTTTACATCATGTAATCCCAAGC
This sequence comes from Turritopsis dohrnii, assembly GCA_027922465.2. Lineage (NCBI taxonomy): Eukaryota > Metazoa > Cnidaria > Hydrozoa > Anthoathecata > Oceaniidae > Turritopsis > Turritopsis dohrnii. The sequence goes on along the minus strand of BQMF02000108.1, from coordinate 904,651 downwards.
GCTTTCGGTTTTCACCGACGCTATTATCTTTTGGTTTTCCTTCAGCAAAATACTTGCAAATCTCATTGTATTGTTCAAACGGCTGCATCCCTTGAGCAAAAAGTTGGTTAGGCTTACCCTCAACGATGACAGATACCTTTTTGATCTTTGGATTGTAGAATTTACAGGTTTCTCGTTTGTAGGATTCTTCTTCTTCAAATAGAACTAAGATACCCTTCAAAGATTTGGCAGGTGTGTTGAATGACCAATTCCACGTTGTGTCTGACTTGTTTACTCTAATTTGTCTGTGCCGCAAAACCCTATCATAGAGCAAAGCCATGTTTTGATATTCAGAAGCGATTTGTCTAGCCAACGTGGGTTGTGTCACAAGCTCATATTCAAGTGAGATGTTAGATATTTTGTATTTACCATCTGGGTTACGTTTTTGACCTGCGGCAGTATCTGGAGGGTCAGAATAGATAACTCGGTTATAGTCGTTAAATGTGATCTCGTAGCATAACCTATTCCCTAAACCCGCTTGATAATATGGAATAGTACTATCTAGCATCTCAAAGTCGAGTGGAATGACAAACTTGTTTTTATAGGTGTCAGCAATGGCCTTGTCCGCTTCAACAGTGGTGGATTTATCAGAAGCACCAATCCTCAATTTCATACAATTCTCTGTACACCCATCATCGATGATGATACCCTGTCTTATCGCGTTTCTCTTTTCAAACTTGGTTAACCATAAATCTCTGTAACACCCAAAAAGATCAAAGTCATCGATACTCAATATCTCGTTACCTTCGAACTTGACAGCCAACTTTTTAACAATAGCTCTCCCAATGTTACTGACCAATGCTCTTTTTGAGTCAGCTTTCGACTCGAGTTCAATATCAAAACTTAGATTCGTTGTTCCTGGGATAATGACATCATCACTTCCTAAATTTGGAAACCCAACCAATAATAACTGATTTTGATCGATCTCACTCGGATTGTGTGTGACAATTACTTTTTGACGAGAACCTTTTACACCGCGGGCAGTTCTAAGTGAACGTTCTGGATTTAACCTCTTTCCATACTCCATTATTAATTATGATATATATAATTAATTAATTATTACTTTTTATCTCGGCTTAGCGGATGTGCAAAACAACGGTTCTTCCTAGGTCTTCTTTAAGCATATTGCCATGCTGATCTGTGATTTTCAACGTGAGAGACTGAAATACACCATTTTTTAATTTTTTGTACTGAGGGTTTTTAGGCTCAACATGTGTGAAGTCACTATATTCAGCCATGTGATAGGTTAGTAAAATATCACTTAGCTTTCCATTCTCAAGATTTTGAGTGTTGTCGAGTTCAGATAGATGCAAATTAATTTTGATTATTTTAGCGAGCTTATTGGTTTTGATTATTCGAGGGTCTTTGCTTAATGAGGTATGTTCTACATCACCCTTTAAAAAGGCACCTGCTAAAAAGGCATTCAATTCCCTGCTCGTGAATGTTCCTTGAGGTACCAACTTTTCAGCTTTTCCATCAGCAGACAGTTTCAGTGTTAGGTCTGTGGTTATTTCATACGTAACATTGTCTGCAAACATATCAACCAATGCAATTTCTTTTGAGCCATCCAAGTTTTGAATGGGGTAAGATAGATATATGGTCTTTTCTCCTTTTGCAATATTTACCGTGATATACATTTCTTGTATTAGAGAATAGAGGATTATATATATATATATTTTTAAATAATGGAGGATTATATTTTTAAATATGCTCCCAATGCGCTTTATAAACCAAATGGAGGACAATACCTTCAGATATTGAATTCTAAAGATTTATACAAACAAATAATTATTATTGTCTCTGAAAATGAAAATGGTTATTTTCCTGCGAGCTTTCCCAATATTTTTACTAATTACAAAATGCATGAAAATGAACAACGCATGAAAATTTGGCAGGAACAACCATTTAAATTATGGCAAACCCAACTCAATTTTGTCACTTGGTGTGCTTCAAGTGCTTGTGGGGTCAGTTCTGAACACCTGAAAGAAGGTCGCTCTATGATTAGAGCAGTATATCGTTTTCATGTCTATTATCATATTAGACGAATCATTAAGCGTCTGCAGACACCTCTACCTTTTGAAGATAGTTTCAACCAATACGATAATCCTTATAACAAAGAAGAGTTTTTAAAAATCTGAGTGAATATGGTGTCGATTCTGATCCTAAAAAATACAAAGGGCAATATTTTTACAGCTCGGATCAAAAAAGACGTAGAGACTATCCAACGCCAGGTCTGAGTTATTTCACAGACGACTCCATGACACGATGGATTATAGAAAAATCTAAACGCTTTACAAAAACAGGTCTTGTAAAAATTTCAGAGAGTGTTAGAGCATATGCTTATCTTGTTCTTAGTTCGCAAGCCTCAGCTCGTTCTTCTATCTTAGGTAATAATTCAAGCGCTTTGACAGCTCAAAGAGTTTTTATGAACAACTTTGAAGACATTGTTAACCGCAGAGTTGATATTCAAGATGACATTAAACGTTATCAAGATACTTTAAATTACGCTTCAAGCAAAGTTGATTATTCTGTTGGACAAGGTATTTACATGTTACCTAGTGACATGAATCTAAACATCAAGTCGGGGGTGTCTGGTTACAATAACAAAATTCTCATATCTAATGAGAACTTGATCCTCGGAAGAAATAAAATGATTAATGTTATGCAAGAGCATCATATTTCACCCAAAGTGACTAGCTTTACAACCAGAACATGAGAGATCTACAACCGCCGAAGTATATATACTTCCTCTCAGACGAACTGCGTGGGGTTCGAACACACGACCTTGCTGTTACAAGTTAGCGTTCTTATCCACTAGACTACGCTGATCTGTGTGTTATATGTATTGTTAGCTCATTTATGTTATAAAAATGAAGCTACTACAAACTGCTTTTTACTACATTTTTATGAGATATTTAATTGTTTATGAGTACTTTGTGGTTATAATGATAATGATAATAATTAAAACTGCTTATGTGTTGTTATTTGTTATGTAATCAAAATAACACGTTTCATAACAAAAAAGCTGTTTTGAACATAAAAAGATGGTTACCGTCAAATCGAAGAAAATTATAGCGTTCCGAGGGACACCACAAGCAGACACTGAGATCTAAATGAATGATATAAAACCCAAGAGCGGAATAATTTGAAAATTGTGGTGAACAGGCGACAGAGTCTGCCGGAAAGGGAAGGTCTAGTGGAGCGGCTAGATTGGAACTGGATGGTGCCGTCCGCTCCCGGTATTCACCACAAAATGTGCCAAAAGTTGTCGGGAAAAACAATGTGACTAGATGTAATATACTCGAACAGATCATGAACGGCCATTGCGTGCGTAGTAGTCGGAGTTCGTAAGTAGTCACACACAAATAGTCTAAGATCTAGGGGTAGAGCTCAGAGCTGGTGGATTCGAGAAGCCAGGGTGGAGTGCCGGTTAGATCGAAGACAATGAATTAAAAACCCTCTAGGGTATCACAACAACAACAACAACAACAATAACAACAACCCTAGGGGGTTCTCCTAAGGGAGTTTTGTTTTCAATAATAATAATAATATTAGGGAAAACCCCTAATATTTAAATATTTATAATTTTTTATTTATTCTCAATACAGGTTCTAAAGTTATACCGATATTCTCTATTCTCTTTTGAAAACGTATTCTATCGATAGCGAACCTCATCCAGTTACCTTTACGAGATTTTCTATATGCATGATCCCAAGCGATCATATAATGAACGTTTGTCAATTCATCATCGTTTTTAAAAGTAACCTTTTTTCTTTTTTTTTTTTTTTTTTTTTTTTTACTCGAAGACATAACAATCTCTTTACAGCAGTTTTGATGATATTTAGACGAGTTAAATTTAAAATCTCCGATATATTCTGAAAATGTAATATCGATATCGTCATCTTCGTTGTATGAATATTTATCTTCGACCAAATCGGAGCAAAGAAATGTTATTGACCAAGAACAACTAAATCTATTCTCTAACATATCTTTTATAATTAAACCGCTATTACAAATAACGTCCTCGTCTTTATAATCCATATCCGTAATTTCGTATTTATTAATCATACAAAATTATATTTAAAACTGCTTACGTGTTGTTATTTGAGAATTTTGTTATGTAATAGAAACTTACCACGTACACACAAAAGAAAACTGATATAAAACATATGATCACAAGTATATATATAGACAATGGAATTCCCAACAGTTGCAACATTTGAACAAAACATGGAACAAATTATTCCGATCATAAAGTGGAGAGAGCTACCTGAAAATGTGATTTATTATGTTAAATCTGTAGGTGTGATAGACACACCTGCATCTGAATTTGGTTCTGGAAAAGCTATGTATGCAAAGGTCCAAGACAGAACAGGAAATTTATATAAGACATGGTTGCCTGCAAGACTTTGCGTTGAATTGAAGGATTATGGTTGGAATTCTAGAGAAGCCTTTGTCAGACCGAAGGGGCTCAAACAATCTGAAAAGAATCCTGAAAGACAATTCTTTGATTATGACATTATGTGGCGCCAAACCTCGTCGCTAGACAACTCATCTTTACTTGTTTCTAGTAAAGATACTTTGTATGTATGGTTCACCAACCTTGCACATAATCAGGAGGTAGCTCTGTATCCTCAGGTATCAACATCAGCTCTTCTTTTACAAAAGATCGTTCAGGTCCATCTTGAAGGTAATACATTACACGGTTACCTGGTTGATCTATCACCTCACTCAATCTATATGTCCTCTTTGACCATATCCTATCTGTTGCTCTTTTTCGATGGTCATCGTGCTCTTCACCCGGTTGCAATAGATATCTATACAAACCATCTTGAGGTAATTTTTCTTCAGGTGGATAGCTCTCTCGTTTAGCGAGAGGCACCTCTTTCAATTTGATGGCATCTTTCGGTTTCATACCGATCATCCGAGTCTTCGTATCGTTTAATCTATTCACAAGTTTATACAAATATTTGACCCACGTAGATGATACCTTTTCCGAATCGTTCAGTTCTTGAGCATCTTGTATTTTGAATAAATTTTCGGCAAGTATCTTGTTCAACGCCTCAACAAAAGCTGTATGGGTATGCTTATATTTAGTAGTTACTCTTTTAATTTCGACGTTATTCTTCTCCAACAGCTTTGTCACATCGGCTTTGAATTCTGAACCGTTATCACATTGAAATACTTTTGGGTAGTTTACGGGTCCAACTCTATAGATATCTCTTATCATATCGGCAACTTCTTTGGCTTTCTTAGTCTTCAAAGGTCGGGCTACTTTGTAACGTGAAGCAACATCGATACCGGATAAGATGTACTTGTATTTATTACCATACAGCATATCACTAGGCATGTACAATATATCAAATTGATGAATCTCATTCGGTTTAGTCACCTCATAATGTGAACGTTCAACATGTTTCGGTGCGGGTAAATGTACTTGCCACAAAGCTTGTTTTGATAGCCACTTCTTAATTTCCTTCGGTTTGAAGCCGAATCCTTTTAGATTGCGAGCAGCCTTTTGTCCTTTCCACAAGTTTTGAGGTTGATAATAAATCTCTTGAAGTTTAGTGTCTGACATTTTATTTATAAACAACGTTTATTTTAGCTCATTTTTTTTTAACAAAAATGACACGAGAAAAGTGACTTAAACGTTGTTTATTATCTTTATATAAAGCATAAACATAAACATGACCGATGCAACAGAATCAGATTACAAGTCAATGACTCGTGACGCTTTACGAAAATTATGTGCGTCACGAAAAATAAAATATGCTAACCTAATGAACAAAGCTAAATTACTCGAGGTGCTTGAGAAAAATGATGAGGATCCATCTTATATTCTCGATCCTGATACGAAACAAACGGTTAATAAATACTGTTTAAACTGGATAAAAAATAACAGAGAAAAATATCTCAGCTCTCAAAAACGTTATAACCCTTTAAGGCCTGGCGGGTCACCAGTGACCCGTATTTTTAAACTTTAATAACTTTTTTTTGAAGCTACTTATAATAGCCTGGTAACCGTATATAAAGAAAACATAACATCTATTTTTAATTTAATTGCTTTCAAATGTTTGATGACGTCATATGAAGATCATGTGACACTTCCAATTATGGTAAAAAAAAAATTAAAATTTTTTTAGACTTCCTTGTTCCCAAACCCCTATTTTCGTATTGAACTATGCCTTTTTACTTTTACTTCCTGAAAGGTTATTTTCTTAGCTACAAATTGAGTTAAATATCAACTTGATAGCACACAAACTTATCAAGTTATTGGCCTTTAACTAATGGTATTAAGGGTAAAAACAATGAAATAATGTATTACTGCTGCTTTGCATATTTCAGAAGCTTCTGAGTCTCAGTATCACTAACATTGGTGCGATAATGATAGACTTACATAATAAACTGTTGTACCTGATAATATTGGCTCAAAAAATAGTGGGTCATAAGGGACCCTAATTTCAGAGAGGGTAAAAATAGATTAAAAAATGAAATTTTCTCAACACAATATGAACTTTTCTTTCAAAAATAACTAGTAATCATAAAAAACATACAGCTAAATAAGTCCCAATAAACTTTTACTCTATCATATATTTTTAAAATGAATGATACATTTTGAAACAGTTTCTGTCTTTTTGAACGCACAACGAAACATTGCAAGTTTTGCAATATGTATAACATTTCACATCTTTTTTACCACTATCATCGCAATACTTACACCGTTTTCGTCTTTCGGTGAACTGAACTATATGATCTGGTTCTTTCATTGACAGGGGTAATTCTACAGCAAGTTGGGGAACTTCTGCAGTAAATTTGCGTTTTCGAGAAGAAAATCGATTTATCAAGGATTCAGCAAGGATTACTTTGAATTCAAGTAGACTAATTCTTGCATTAACTTTTTTCTTGTAAATTACATGGGCATTGACGACAGCTGAATCCATCAGATCAAAGAAAATTCGGAGATAGTAGCGAAATCTAGACTTACGATCTATTTCATAACCAGTTTTCAGTTGATCATGGATGTCAACACCATTCATGTTCAAATTATATTCTTTGATGATAGCAGGGCACGGAACTTTCAGTTTTTCGGACGTTCCTTTTTGTCTTCGATCTACATGTAAAAGCTTCGAAGGATCCATGCAGTTTGTCAGTAGCATTACCACTTTAGAATCTTTCCATCTCAAAGCAACAAGCCCATCCTTGCTCACTAGAAAGTCGCTATCTCCACGTTTGAACGATTTATCATCAGTGAAGGATTCACCATGGACAAGCGATTTTGTTTTCTTTTGTGTGAGCTTTGCTTTCTTCTTTGCTGCTTTTTCAATTTTTGGCAAGAGTTTTCGATTTTGCCTAACAACTCCGATTCCATATAATGAGTTTTCTGTCAACTTTCTCATAAGCGATGGTGAAGTGAAAAAATTGTCAAAGAAGATGCGGCAAAAGCTTTCATTAAGCTTTTCGGTTAGTTGCAGAACAACAGATTCGCCTAATCCAAATTCTGTTGTGTCTTTTTTGCCAGTATATATGTCAAACTCATATAGATATCCGGTCTTTGGAGCACATCTATACCACATTTTGAAGCCCCATTTAATTGGCTTATTTTTAATGTGCTGACGCATTATGCTTCTACCTTTGAACTTTACCATGTGCTCATCCACACTTTGGACTGCTTCAGATTCCATAGCTCCTAGAAACCGTTCGTTGAGAAAATTAATTAACCATCTTACTTTAAATGCTCTATCATGTTCAGGGTGATCTTTTGGAAGAGCATCATAGTTGTTGGAAAAATGAAGGTTACTCAAAATTTCCTTGAATCTCTCTCGCGCCATTACAATACCAATAAAATTTACGGACATTGAAGGACGTGTTTCCCAATAACTGCGAAGGCTTGGTAGTTTGTGGTATCCCATCACAAAATTAATACCAATAAATGCTCTCATTTCATCTAAGGATACCTCGAATGTTCTACCATTTTGGGCAGCATATCTCTCAGATTCTGTTTTCAAGTGTAGAATAAATTCATCTAAATTTAACAATTTCTCAAAAACTTTCAGAGGATTATCTAAAGGATGAATGTCTAGCAGTACCTTTCCATCAAGTTTGCATTCTTTTTGCACTGGTATGTACTTTGTAGACTTCGTCCAGTGGATTTCTTTCATTGTATTCTTTCCGTCGTCGCCACTGTTATTGGCTGTGTTTATATCGTGAACAATTGCATGGGGGATCTCATTTGTGTCATTTAAATTCGAGATGTCATCATTTTTTTCATTATCATTGTCCTGATCTTCTTCATTCTCTTCATCTTCAACTACGAATTCCGTATCTGAATCCTCCATGACATCTGCTAAGTCATCTTCATTGTCACTTTCCACGGAATCCAATAAAGCCCAAACATTTTCAGGCGTAATAGTAAGTGGAATGTTCTGTGGCAGCGGCATGTTTATTGATACTAACTTTTTAAAGAATCAGAACACGCAATTGAACTACCGATTCGAATTTCAAATTATGAAAAATTCCAAAGGAGACCATTGCAGTGTTGTTCATACAATAGGGTCACTTGTGACCCTAGACCTTGGAGACTTTTTATATATTATCTTAGCGAAAACAGCTTTAAAATAATGAAATAGGTTTTGGACGCGATTTGCAATAAAGACAATGTACAAAATTAAAATTAACGTAAAATTCATGAAAAATCAACGGAATTAGGGTCATAGATGACCCAAGAAATGCCAATGTTATATAATGATGTAAGATCTGGAAACTTTAAAAGTATATCTTTTGGTACTGTGTCCATGGATACAAATAACCACCCAATCTAGGGCATAATCACAACAATAATAAGGTTATCAATGAATTATCTTTAATGCCAATAGGGTCACGAGAGACCCAAAAATTATCTTGAGAACGGCTGCATGTATCAAAATTCTACTAATGAAGTATTGTTACATACCCTAAATGGAGACTACACTCAAAAAATTAGGTGCCTACCACAACCACAGAGCTTACGGGCCTTAAAGGGATAACGCTAAGAGAGAGAAGAGAGTTTACAAAAAATAAATAAATTGACCTCGCTTTTGTTACTTAATCAACGAGTAACAAAAATAGAACACAAAGGTTACGAATCTTTTGGATGAAAAATTGGAAAATGATAATTGAAAATTTTAAAAAGTGATTTAAAAAGATATAATCGTGATATATATTACAACATGACTACTAGAAAAACTGTTGTTGAATTAAAAGCTCTCGCTAGAGAACGCGGTTTACATGGCTACTCAAAACTCAGAAAAGCTGAGTTGATCGAATTATTAGCAAACCCACCTATCCGACCTGTTCCACCACCAAGACCTGTTCCATTTATTCCTACCCAACAAGATATGGATTTGTTTGAGCAGAAAGAAATGGCAAAAAATAGACCTCGGGTAAAAAGCAAGTTGGATGAGTTGAAGGAGTGGTTGGTAAGTCATACACCTAAACCTATTCGTGAGAAAGTGAGTAGCGCTTTCAGAGAGATGAAGAAGAAGATTCTCAATCTCTACAAGAGGAAGAATGATGAAAAATTGGTGAAACCAAAAGCGTTTGTCCCCATTGAAATGGCGTTTGAGGGTTCTTACAAAAGGTTCAAGATAAACTCAGATGGAAAAAAGGACGTTGATTTGTTTCTCGAAAAGGTTCGACCCATTTTAAGTGATCTGATTATGAGAGAACTCAAAAACAAAAAATCAATAAAAATTCAAGCAACTGTGTGGATCAAATGGAGAAAGGAGGATTTATCCAATCCTGAAGCAACAATCTACGTCGATAAGGCGTTCAATAGCAATATGGAAACAATTCATAGTGAAGGTGATATATCTGATGTTGTTAATAATATGTTCAAAAAGATAATCGAACAGGTTGAAAACCCTGCGTTACCTCAATCCGGCTTTGTTATCGATAAGATTTTAAATATTGATGTAGACTTTCACAAGCTAAAATTAACGAGAGGCAGCTCTTACTTGCCGCTACCTGAGAATTTCAGTGGTAAGAAATCAGTGATCAATCCGCATAACGAAGATGATGAAGAGTGCTTCAAATGGGCTGTTACTGCTGCTCTCAATCATGATAAGATTAAGAAAGATCCGCAAAGGATAACGAATCTCAAGAAACATGTTGATAAATATAATTGGGAGGGTTTATCGTTTCCAATGGCGCTAAATAAAATAGATTTGTTTGAGAAGAGGAACCCTGATATCGCTGTGCATGTTTTAACAAAAGACGAGAAAGAAGGTATCTATATATGTCGTAAGTCGAAGCATCTTGATCGCAAAAAAACGGTTGTTTTGTTTTTATTATGTGAAGAGGGAAAGAGACATTATATAGCTGTAAAGAACTTGAGTGGTGTCTTGAGTAAGGTCAACTCGAAGCACAAAAATAAGGAGCATTATTGTTTGAATTGTCTCAATGGATTCTCAAGTGAGAAAACTAGAGATGAACACTTTGAATATTGTAAAAATAATGATGTCGCGAAGATTGAGATGCCAAATGAGGGTAGCACCGTTAAGTTTCATGACGGTCAGTACCAGCTCAAAGCTCCTTTCATAATGTATGCTGATTTCGAAGCTTTGTCAAAAGAGGTTTGTAAAGAACCGCGTAGCGTTATTGGATCATCCACTAAAAAGGTTGGTATACATATCCCCACAGGCTTCTGTTGTTATAGCAAATTTGCTCATGGTGAAGTTTCAGACCCTCTAACGCTTTATCGTGGTGAAGACTGTGTTTTACGTTTTGTGGATCATGCGGTAGGTGAAGTGAAAAGGCTATACAATATGTGTCCTAAACAGAGAATGCGAGACCTCACATATGAAGAGGAACAGGGATTTATCGATTCTGATAAATGTCACATATGTATGAAAGAATTTGAAAAAGATAATATTAAGGTTAGGGATCACTGTCATTTTACTGGTAAATTTCGTGGAGCTGCACATCAGTCTTGTAATCTCCGTTACAAAGTGCCTAAATACATCCCGATCGTCTTTCACAATCTAAGCGGATATGATGCTCATCTATTTATCAAAGAACTAGCCAAACAGTATGGAGATGAAGGGATTGCTGTCATCGCTGAAAACAAAGAAAAATATATCTCTTTCTCATTGGATGTTAAGGTTGGTGAATACACTGATAAAAATGGGGAGACTAGGGTTCAAAAGATACAGTTGAGATTCATCGATAGTGTGCGTTTCATGGCTAGTAGTCTGGATAACTTGGTAAACAATCTATCTGACGATCAGTGTAAAAACCTTCGAAAATTCTTCAAGGGCGATGAGCAATTCAAACTATTGAGAAGAAAAGGAGTTTATCCTTATGAATACATTGATTCTTTTGATAAGTTTAATGAAACTAAGCTCCCACCAAAAGATGCTTTTTACAGCAAGTTGAACATGAAAGGTATCAGAGATGCTGATTATACGCATGCACAGATGGTGTGGAAACACATGAAAAATAAAAATATGGGTGCGTATCATGATCTCTACCTCAAGACAGACGTTCTATTGCTTGCTGATGTTTTTGAGACTTTTAGGGAAACATGCATAACAAACTATAAATTGGATCCTGCACATTTTTACACTGCTCCAGGATTAGCTTGGCAAGCATGTTTGAAAAAGACAGAGGTTGAGCTGGATCTGTTGTCAGATATGGATATGTTTCTGTTCGTAGAGCAAGGTATTAGAGGAGGTCTCTGTCAGGCTGTTCATAGACATGCTAAAGCTAATAACAAGTATATGGATGCTAAATATAAGAAGACTGAAGAAAGTAGCTATCTCCAATATGTTGATGCAAGTAATCTATATGGATGGGCTATGATTCAGAAGCTACCGACAGGAAATTTCAAGTGGGTAGATGCTAATAAATTTACCGCTGAATTCATTTCAAAGTTGGCTGAGAAAGACGGTAAATATGGTTATCTTCTTGAAGTTGATGTGAACTATCCTCAGGAGCTTCATGATTCACATAACGATCTTTCGTTTATGCCTGAGCGAAAGAAGATCAATGGTGTAGAAAAGCTAACCCCATGTCTTTCAGACAAGAAGAACTATATTATTCATATCCGTGCACTTGATCAAGCGCTGAAGCATGGTCTTGTTCTTGAGAAGGTTCATAGAGTACTGAGATTTAAGCAAAGCGCATGGTTGAAGCCTTACATCGATTTCAACACCAATTTGCGTACCAAACCAAAGAATGACTTTGAAAAGGACTTTTTCAAGCTCATGAACAATTCAGTCTTTGGTAAAACTATGGAGAATCAACGTAAACATAAAGACATACGCTTGGCTACCAAGAAAGAACAATATGAGAAGCTGGTGATGAAACCTAACTTCAAGGGTAGTATCTGTTTCAGCGAACATTTGATGGCTGCTGAAATGCAAAAGATCAAACTCGTATTGAACAAGCCGATCTATCTGGGACCTACAGTTCTTGATTTGTCGAAGATAGTTATGTATGGGTTTCACTATGATTACATGAGACCAAAATATGGTGACAATCTAAAGCTCTGCTATATGGATACAGACAGCTTTGTCTACCATATCAAAACCGACGACTTCTACAAAGATATTGCCGATGATGTAGCTTTGAGATTCGACACTTCAGCGTACGATGAGAAAGATAACAGACCTTTACCCGTAGGTTTGAATAAGAAAGTCATTGGTCTAATGAAAGATGAGTTAGGTGGTAAGATAATGACAGAGTTTGTTGCTCTAAGAGCGAAGACATATGCATATAAACAGCTAGACGGAAAAGAAGACAAGAAGTGCAAGGGAGTCAAGAAGTGTGTAGTAAAGAAGACGATGGGGTTTGATGATTATAAGAGATGCTTATTTGATGGTAAGAATGTTTATAGGGAACAGATGACCTTTCAATCAATTAAGCATGATGTCCACACTATAAAAACAAACAAACTCGCTCTCAATGCGGATGATGACAAAAGAATTATTATTGATGGTATTGCTACATATGCCAGAGGACATTACAAACATATATAAGACAACAAATAGGTAAGAGGTAAGAGGTAAGAGGTAAAAAAAAAACAAAACAAAAAACAAACGAATTATACATTATACCTATGGATATTGACTTTGAAGATCTTTTTGACTGCATCGATGATCTGTGTGTCTGTGTCTGTGTCTGTGTATTATGAGTATTGTTAGCTTATTTATGTTATAAAGTTTAAACTGCTACAAACTGCTTTTTACTACAATCGAGAAATCCCCTTTGACATGTTTACATTTGAGAGTAGTTTGTGGTTATAATAATATTAGGGAAATCCCCGAAATCATATGATTTCCATATTATGAGATACAATTTTGCGCCAATATCCGCACTTTCCTATCTCTGTTTAATGGCTTGAATTTCCGCCATGAGATCATCCGGGTATTTTTCGACTTACATTTGCACGCCGTTCGCATAATGGCACACTACAGCGTGACCGAAGAAACTTCCAAAAGTTGATTGATCAATGTTGATTAGATTTACAGTTCCAAGACCAAGCTTAGTGGGTAGAAATTTATGATTATCTTACAAAGATTCTGAAAATGTCTGGTATTCTTTTAAGCTTTTCTAAATACAAAAGCTCGTTTGTTTCATCTGTGGGCTGTAATGCCTTTTAAGTTCTGGATACGTACAGCTCAGCTCAGTTTCCTCTTTAGCTGCAACAACAAGAGTATCTGTCTAACCTCTGCCTGCATCATTTTATGTTTGATAGGTATTTTTCTAGCTATGTTAGCATATTTAATTGTATAATAGTTCTTGGCTGTATTATTATTGATGCCCTTAATTAGGAATAGGACTTTCTATTTACGATAGCAAATAGGAAACTTATCTCGACTGTCTGTAAATTTTAACTGCTTTCAGTTATGTTTGCTAATTTGGATCACATATTTACATAAATCCAAATCTTTGTTTACTTTTTTTGTTTCGGAAGTCTTCTCGTTATTAGGAAGATTGACCGTATATATTGAAAGACTTACGTAATCTTTATGATATCTTACAGCATCTACTTAAATTTATTGTTCTTTTGTTCATTAAGTTTATTGGCAGTTAACGTAAGTTTCATATTGTGTCAGCTGTGCTTTAAGAATTTCCTGGGGTGTATGCGTAATGAAAAATTTACTGTTTTTTTAAGTTTCTAAGTTTTTAGGTTTAAGTTTCAGCTTTGTATGTTGCTTTTGTATGTATTTCGTATCATTAAAATCTACGCTTTCCTTTTTTTCCTTAGGAATTCTGTTCGGAAGATTGACAATACATATTAAATTCATAACATTTACATTGACTTACATGCATACTCCTTGTCTTATCTGAATTGATCACTGAAACCTTAATATCATTTCGTACCAACAAAATAAAGAACATATGTCATTCAGATATAATCAAGTTTATTGATGTTTATTGGTATAAAGTTTTGCATAGTGACAATTACGTTTTTCCAGATTTTTGGGGAGTACATGATCAGAAACTTAATAAATATGTATTGCGGATTAAACTTTTCTTAAATTTCAAGAATGTCGTAGTCTTATGCAACGTTCTTACGTTTTCCGTAGTTGTTTTAAAAATGGAAGCGAAGAAGCATGCATAGATCTGTGAAAGTTTCTTTGTTGAATATATGGATATAGAAGAGGTTGTAGTACGGCTGTAAAACTTAAAAGAATCAAAAACATTTATGATCCCAACTGATAATCTACGTGAAACTAATATTCTTAGTAGTCATTCTTGATAAATAAGCAGTTCTTGATGCTTCAAAACAGATATGAACGACTACCAATAGGGTATGTTTATATCGATTTAATGCAGAAGGTTTCTATTACTCTTTCTAAATATAATACAATTTTTTAATTCATGTTCCTAGATAAGCTACCCTGTTTTTATAAACCTCTGGAATCATGAAGCACAGCTCATCTTCCTCATCAACTTCTACCTATTTTATTTATCATTTGATGAACACTTTCTTAATTGACTAGTGGAATTTAGAATGTTCTACGACTTTAAAATGTGTATACCATCAAGGTGACGATATAAAGTAAACACAGAATTTTTATAATTTTGCAAAGGCCAAGTAAAGGTTATTATTATGAAGTTCAGGTACAAACAACATAAAGATTTTCATACTGTATAGTTTTAAAAGGAGTATTTTGAAACGTCCACGGAAGAGTGCTCTCTAATGGATTTTTAAACTGACGGTGTTCCTTTTTAAGCTTGATCTCTGGCAAAATTTTTCAAAGTCTCTTAACTTTTATGATGCTCTCGGGAATGTAATTAAATGAATTCGAAGTTATTACTATTTACGCCACAGATTTTCCCTTCAAAACTTAATGTGACAAAGTTTTTATTACTTAATTACTTTTTGAAGATGCTTTAGGGAATATAACTATGAATAAAAAACTTTTTGGAAAAATCTCTAAATGATGCAAAACAGTGCAGTTTATATGAAATAACAAATATTACTTCTTTCACAGCTACAAGATAAACTGTAAAACACAAAGAACATCATACCACATTATGCATATTGTTTTAAACCGTGAACAAACATTCACCTGTAAAAGCACAGATTATTCTTAACGCGATAATCTTTTAATTAGTTAATTGCTTCTTGAAGATGCTTTAGGGAGTGAAACTTCGAATGGAAATCTTTTTAAAAAAATCTCTAAATTGATGCAAGACTGAAGTTTTATATGAAACAACAAAGTTTAATAGTTATCGTAGCTAAAAGGTAAAATGTAAAATACTGCAAACATCATTCCACATTACGCATATGGTTTTAAAGCGTGAACTAACACTCATTTCTTTCTGAAAAGGCTCCAGAAAGTCTTACAGTCATCCGCAGGAATACTTCTGCCCGGTAGGGCATCTTGTTATGATTTCTCATGCTACTCGAGTCGTTAACACCGATTCATGCAGGCGTTAATTGATCATTATTGATTCAATGTCGTAGTTTCAGGGTAAAATCGATTAAATTTCCCAAAAAATTGGTTTTTCTATAAAAAAAGATTATATATTTAGAAAGAGCAAAACTTTTTCTTTCTGTTAATATAAAAATTGAAAATAACAAGCACGGAAAACAAAAGATATGTTTATTGAAAGTTAGGTACCCACATTCTAGTGGAGTTACTGTACAGTGTATCTTCAAAAAAATGTACCATAATATTGAATGTGAATCTATATATTAATAGTCGATTCTCCGTCTGTCTGTCTGTTTGTTTGTTCGTTTGTTTGTAAGTCACGCAAAATGGTAGATTAAGTTGTGAGCGAAATTATTTCCTTTTTTGTGTGCGACGTGAGTTCGAAGCAAATACATTGCAACCCCAATCGAACGTGACTTTTTTTGGCTGATGAACTAATAGGAATAACGTTTTGTTTTTATCATTATTGTTAGTTTTATATTCCACGTTGACTTGGCTTTGAAAACAGTACATCAACTAAATACAAAGAAACTAACTGATTAAACATTTTGGACCAAAAGCAGCAGTGTCAGAACGTGGCAGCATGTTCGGTTTGCCAGTGTATCCTAACGCTTGCCTGACTGTCTGAGACGGGTGAACTTTTTTTCGAGGAATCAAAATGTTTAAAAACCGATACGTTAAAAAAGAGTATCATGATACAAAATATTTTTTTTCGCTTTTGTCTTAATAGTTGTCTTAATTTCTTTTAATCGATTTCTTTTAATCTATTTTAATCAGATCGAACGTTTTTTTTTATTCACTTTATTCATTTAGCACGTGCCTGTTTTTCTCTCCTCCCGTGTGATCTTTTTAAGAAGAGAAACCATTTCCCCCTTACGTTTGATAGCACCCATGTTAGAGCGCGTAACTTTTCTAAAACAAAAGTTAATAAAAAGTTGAAGTTTTCTCTCTATACGTTTTGAGTGTATTGTTACACTGATAAAAGATTGGTTTTACCAGAGGTTGTGACTTCGAATCTGCTTCTGGTTGAACACACGTTTATAAGGAAATTTGACGTTTATTGATAGAGTGATACAGAGCAGGTGGACATGGGCGGCGAGCGACGCCGCCTTGGCGGCTAGTAACTTTTTATTTGTTACTATAAAAAAGTTGATTCTTGTATCACTCGGAAATTTTCGAAATTTTTCAAAAATTAAAGTTTTGAAATGTGGAAAAAATCAGGGAAGAAGAAAAAACAATTTTTACCAACGATTCGCACTACTAACTTTTTAAAAGTCCATAAACACCATACTAATGACGAATATGTCTTTGAATTGAATTGAATGCAATTGGATTGTAAATAAATACAAGTTTTCACAAAAATCAAAAGAAGTTAGAGTACAAACGCAGTGTGTATCAAAACGTTTGTCCAAGATTTTCGAATACTTTCGAACATTTTCCAGTCGGCAAAATCGTCAAAAAGTCACTGTGATGGAGAGAATTTTTATTGAAATTGTATGCATATTTATATAGAAATGCACTCCTTCGCAGAGATTTTTTAACAAATGTGCCGGCTGGGTTGCTAAATAGTTATTAATACTTTGCAATTCTTTTATCTGGAGAAGGCTTTTTTTTAGATCTATCCAAATATGTAATTTTTATTCTTATTTATAATTTATAATTTATAATTTTTTTTCCAGGTGATTTTTTGTGGAAAAAAGATTTTAACCTCATTAATATCTTAAAGATCAATTAATTTGGAGTGTTAATGATAAAACAGCTCTTTGTTTTTCCTTGACAGCCTTTTCATTCAAGCCTGGTTCAGACCTAACGATTATGATGACTACGACTATTACATTAAATTTTAATCGCCACAACTCTTGAGAACTGCATACGCAACACCAGGTCTGTTAATCTGGAGATTTGGTTTTACCAAGTTTTCCCAGTGAAACAAAATATCTTCAATGTCAAAGAAGAATACAACTTCTTATTGTCAGATCTGCCAGTTGCCTTGTGCAATCCTTGGGCGATTTATTAATAACCGGAAAGGATAAAAACTCTTCCATTAACGTTTTCAAAGATACCATCAATACTGCTGTTAGAAAAAGCGTAGCTCTTCTTGCACATATGCATAATTCTAATGAGCAATTAGACAGGGTGTAATTATCATTATGCCTTTGTGACTGATGAAAAATCCCTGATGGTCATAACCTAAATAAAAGGTTCACCAAGATAAATGGCTGCAGTAAACTTGAGTAGAAAGAGCTCGTTTACAAAGGCAAAAGCGCCTACCGGTTTTGAAAAACCCAGGTATTTTGGGTATCAAAAACAAGGTCAGAAGTATCCAAGACAATGACAACCAATCCCACAAAAAGGAAGAACTAGAGATTTCTATGTTCAATTCGGCGCTCTATTTCAACTGATTTTCTGGATATCCTATGCTATGAAGTTTTTACAAAAAAGGAGGTAATATTAAAAACCACCTAAGTCTAGGACAGACATTAGCCAAGATCTACGGATCTTAAGATGTAGCTAGCTAAATTTGACTTGAAATTAGACTTCGAATTTATTCTCCTCAAAAAGAATATTCAGGTACATTCCCTATCTTTAGTTGAAACTCAGTTCGTAATAAATGAAATTCAGAAGCTTTCCTTTTATCCTAGTGACTCTGCAAAGTATCTAGGTGTGATCATTGACTCGAATTTAAACTGGGGTGATCACATAAGCTTTGTTTGCAAAAAGTTAGTTAGAGCGAATGGTGCACTGAGTAAGCTGCAATATTATGTGTCGAGAGAAGTTCTTTTATCAATATATTATGCATTATTTCATTCTCATCATTTGTCTTCCTCAGCTAATGTATGGGCTTTAAACCAAAATTCAACGAAGCGCATTATGACTCTTCACAAAAAGTCTGTCAGAACTATGACATTTTCAGATTTTAATGCTCATTCTCTTCCCCTTTTTACTCAACTTAGAATTCTTTCTTTTCATGATTTTATCAAGTTTTATAACATAGTCCTTTTGTATAAGCTTCTGAGCGGCAATGTACCTTCTCCGTTGTATGACACATTTGATTTAGCTGATATTACTCGTGATTATTCTCGTCCTCGAAGAGCGAAATCTGGTATTTTGCGTCTTCCGAAAGTTTCCTCCGTTAGGTTTGGAGATTACAATTTAACCTACCAATCAGTGGCCTCTTGGAATCTTCTTCAGAACTACCTTGATGTTGATGATTTGTCAACTTTATCACTTAACATGTTGAAAGACCTAGTCAAATTATATTTTTTGTCTTCTTGCGTCTAGCTGGTACTAATATTTTTCTGTTGCATGTACAATATTGATAGATGTTGAATGTTTTCTCATATTTTTAAAATAAGTAAAAAAATTAAAAAAAAAAAACTAGTTATTGGTCAGCGCCGCAAGGTAGCTGATCTTTCATTTCCCCGTGTCTGTCAGTCTGTCCTTGTGTGCGTGTGTGTGTTATGTTGCAGTTTTTTACGCCCCAGTATGCGCCTGCAGTTACTAATTTAAAATTTTTCAACCCAAAGATTTGACAATTTAGCTATATGCAGCATTTCAAATTAGGAACAAAAGGAGTTATTTTCGAAAAGAGGGGGACTTAAAATGGCAATTCATAAAATTCAAATATTCAAATATTCAGAATAAACTAGCCGTCAAGGCGGCGGCGCTCGCCGCCCTTGTTCAGCCCTGGGTTGGGTTCACGAAAAATAAAAATAAGGAACTGGCTATGTTAAGTGTACCCATGTTGTAGAGCTCGAAAAATTGTGTATGTATGGGATCATTGTGCTACGATCAATGATATTTATATTTTACTAGATGTCTAACTCCCGTAAAAACGCTATCAAAAGGGTGAAGCCGAAAAACAAAAAATTGGCAGCCAATATAAATAGTGGCAAAAAATGTAAACAGTGTGCAGAGTAATGGGCGAAAAAGTGAAAGAATTATAGTCTGTTCACAACATTCATGGTCAAATTGTTAGTTTCAGTCTGATAAGCTTTCTCATTAGCATATAAATTAAAAAATATAAAACATAAAAATACGACCATAGTAAGTTTTAAAACGGGGGTTCATAAATTTGATGCATTTATTATTAAATACTTTCATAAAAACGATCATTGTGGAAGGACGGCGTAAATAGGCCGGCGTCTGTGCCACAAAATCTTGTCATGCCCGCTGTACAACTTGCAGACCACAGTTTCTATGCAAAAATCGTCGAGTTAAATGTTACTGATAACAGAGCCAAAAAGTTCCCACTCATAACCTGGTCCCTTTGTTTGTAAATTGGGTCTAAAGTTCCAGTTTATCGGGTCTATCGTTTTGTTTCGTATGTGAACGATTCTAAGTGTTATGTTCTAGTGCATATTTTACTGACTTATGTTTCGGTGGAGCTTGCTATTAGAATGTGCTTATATTTCAGGTCTGTAAAATAATATCGGTAAAAAAACTAAAGATGCTAACTTTAGTTATGATAAAAAATTGCTCACCACGTTGTTGGGGATAGCTTTAAGGTGGAATGCTTTCTTCATTTTCCTGGGAACAATAATGAAGAAACAGTAAACAAAATATTGCAGAAGACCTTTGATACTTTTTAAAATTCACATGAACAGTGGTTAGCATCACCAGATTATATAACAATATAACTAGAAAAATGGTAAATAAGTAATTAAACGACGTTGTAATTAAAGGCTAAGTCTAAATTTTACTGAATGTAAATGTGTTTTTTGTATCGAAATCCTATAAATTATTATAATCAGCCTAGGTAGCATTGTTTACCTTTTTAGTCAATACCCAGAATAGTCAGTTAGATTTCAGTTTACACTATCATAGCAGTTGCTACAGAAAATTCACAGATAGTGTCTAAAATGGAAAGAGCAAGGAAGGGTTGCAAGTAATAAGAAGTTATCAAGTACATTAGTCAAACCTAGCTGTTCTAAGCAAACGCTTTACCCAAATTTTCTGGTGCATTAAGATCACATAGAATAAAACTAGATCTGGCATTTTGGAAGAAGTCTGCATCATTTGCGAAAAGGGAAGTCCTTTGTTAGGTCAGAATTGCTTACAATTTATTAGATGTCGGTTATATTATAACATTTTCTCTAAAGGTTTTAAAGAATATATTTTCTCATAAATTGAGTTTTCATGTGTGTGCACAATTGAAATGGGTATATACATCTTTGGGATTCCAAAAAAAATATTCCACTTAGTAAAGGCTATGACATCAGATGCTGACGAGCTAAGACTCAAAAAAAACCTAGATGTTGAATTATAGAAAGGAAGTTCATCATAAAAGTGTTATAACATAAGTGTATTCAGTTCACAAAAGTAAAAACAATACATTATACCACTAGTCATTGGAGTTATTGTTCAATTACATTGATGAAGGAGTAATCAAACTGATTGAGACTGTCATGCCGAAAGAACTGTATGATGAGTTTGTCAGAATAGTTAGAGAAAATAAGGGTTTAAATGCCTGGACATGGTAGATGGAGAGTCAAGCCAAAGATAATGTCAAAGTTTAAAGAGAAACTATGTTTTCATGATCCACCTGAAAAAAGCATTCAGAAATGTTAGAATGAAAGGTAGTAGTGAAAGTGACACAGAAAGTGAATGTGAATTTCAACAAGAAGAATATTTCAAAAAATCTATCAATCAGCTTCTAATTCATGTAGTCCATCTTTAGAAATCAAAAAGAAATTCTAGAGGAGTTGTTTGTGGCCACCCAAATCATCATAGCTGACATTAAAGGAGTGTTTGAATCCTCTTAATCTTTTAAACCTTTTCGTCTTGATGTCTTGGTCTTTCTGATGACCCCACATTAAATAATATATGTGTAGGAGTTTAAACCAAAAGTTTTGATTGTCACCCAAGATATGATATTTTCATCATCAAAGGGCACATAAGCATTATCTTTAAGCATGGAAACAAGGCAGATAGCAGGCTCTAAAAAAACGTTATTTATTTTATTTAATTCAAAAATTGAATGGTTTTGGGCATGGTGTTTCTCATTCTGTTGTTAGATCCCATGAAACATCACTTGCTTAAATAAATATGATCTCTGTAGCTCTACCATCAGCATTTTACAGTAGTATGTTCACAACTTTTGTTTGAAATAACATTGATTTCAGAGAAGAAACAAGACCAACACATAGATATGGCCAATGGTGCCATAATTCAAAGAAGCAGTGAAGAATCTGCATCAAATGAAGGATTCCAACCAGTAAAGAAAAGTGAGCGATCTTTGAAAGAACCATTAATAACATTTTACGCTTTGTATTGGCAAAAAAGGAATACGTGTGTAACTCAATGACAGTACAGATTAAGCCTTGGTTGTCTGAATGAACAGGAATTTCTCCTGGAACAACTTATTCTAACATCGAAAGAATTTGTAAAATACATCTTACATCTTATCTAGTTGGACAGGTAAGATGTAAGATGTTAATACCACAATGTCACAGGCACCTATGACGTCATCAAATTTTTTGTTCAACAATATCTCCTTAATGGTTGGTTGTAGCAAAACGATCCCATACATTTTTTTGATCAGTTTTTCGAGCTCTACAACATGGACACACT
Source organism: Turritopsis dohrnii (assembly GCA_027922465.2). NCBI lineage: Eukaryota > Metazoa > Cnidaria > Hydrozoa > Anthoathecata > Oceaniidae > Turritopsis > Turritopsis dohrnii. The sequence continues at coordinate 882,113 of BQMF02000108.1, read as the reverse complement.
TATTATTTCCAATTCTTTAATTTTATTTTTCGTGAACTCAACGCAGGCTGAACATGGGCGGCGAGCGACGCCGCCTTGGCTGCTAGTATTCTATGATTGTTTGATATATATATATATATAAATATTATTTAGTTTACTTTCTATATAGTTTTGTTTACAAGTGTTGAAATACATTTGTTCGAAAGCAGTAAATCTACAATTCTTTTTGTGGGAAGTTTCCTGGGGCCGTTTTGTGGTTACATGAATGTGGTATCAAAAAGATAGACGAAATGGCATTGGATTTCCAATATGGTTTTGACTCACCAAAACTGAAAAGTACATAATCTCTTGGGAGAAAGTGATTACTGCACATACAGGAATGTTTTTTTGGTGAATCTTTCTCTTAAATAAATCATTTATCCATTTGGCACATAATTTTCGATTGGAAATGCACAAAATTGGATGCTACTACCGTTCTGAAACTGATTTGTGCATTCAAAAGGAACATAAGACTTTAAAAACACAGTTTCATTTTTTCATTCATGTTTAAGCAAATTAACTTTCGTTTTCACTCTTGCCACTATTTATAATGACTGCCAATATTTTTTGGACCGCACCATGGGAACTGTAGTTGGAATTCTAGCGCTTCGCTTATACATATTATTGGCTACGACCAACCGTTACGGAGATGTCGTTTATCAAAAATTTTAATGACGTCACAGAACCGTCCTCCAGCTATCCCTATTAGTTACCGAGATAATTTTCCCTAAACGTGGGGTTCCATTTGGGTCTCAATGCAATGGTTTCACACTGACGTCTCAATCTCAGTCTCAAATGTTATATGTAATTGGTTTTCTGAACTTCTTTTTGCATTACAACATCACTTTTTTAATTGCAGTTTTGCAGATTACAATTTTATAGAAGAGGTAAATTCAAAATGAGATGGGTGAAAGTAATTCAGTTTAACTAACTGAAAAGATGTAAAAATAATGTTAAAAATCGTTATAATCAACCTATGAAATAAAATGAAATAAAATTGATAAAAAATATATTTAAGTAGATCAGCATTACTTATAAAAATATCTGATCCAGCAGTTTCTTATTTTGCAATGTATAGGGGTTGAAATATGGCTTTTCTTCATTTCCGTCTATTTTTAATGATACCACTGAAAGTACCATATAGGTGCAGAGGTGCCTTGATAACAGTAGTGTGTTTAGGGCCAAAGCGAAAGTTTTTGAAGCATGAAAAGCCAATTAGATATACCAGGTAAGGGATTGTTCACAAATGACGTCAACCATTTTTTCAAGATTTTTGACCCCCCCCTCCCCCCTCTGTCAACCTGCATCAACTTTGCGTTGCCCCCTCCCCCTCAGTTGACGTCATCGTTTGAGAAGACCCCCCCCCCCCCCCCCCCCCCTCCAAAACAAAACAACCTCCATCCACCCCACTGGTCCTTTTGTATATTAGTTTCTTACGCATTTTTAATAACACGTGAAAATATTTGAAATGATCTTCGTGTAATTTTTCTCTGATCAAACTCCATCTGTGCTTATTGTTTTACGTTCGTGCATCACGGACCACATCAAGATCACATTCAGCGTTAACATTTTCATAAGAAACTTTTACTTAATTAGAAAAATCAAGGTTCTGCAAAATTGTGTGGGTTGACGTCAACTAGTATCACATCCCCTCCCCCCCTCCCCCGTCAACCAGCGTCAACTTTAGTATAACCCCCCCTCCCCCCCTAACAGTTGACGTCATTTGTGAACAGTCCCTAAGTGTAAAACTAAATCTGAAAAAATATGAAAATATACTTTCTTGCCGCTTAAAAGGGAAAGTTTATGAATTTTAAAGTCGGCTAAACCTAGAATTTATCGGGTTTTTGGCGTTGGTCGGCAGTTTTTTTCGTTATTTCAAAACTTATTTGACAATCGCTCTTTTAATAAGAATTCTATGAAAAGAAAAATGAGCGTTGAAATGACAGTTGTTTCTTAAGGCTGAAATACATTATACAGTGTGTCCACCAGAAAGTGGGCACCTTGTTTAAAACACAAATAACTTTTCGAATTTTCAACAATACAATGCGGTTTTTATACCGTTGGATAGAGGATTTTTTGAGCTTTCCAAAAATATAAGTTGTTACTTATAGAAATTTTTATTTTAAAGAATATTAAGTATTTTTTGTTTCGATACGGTTGTTAATTTTGTAATGATCAATAAAGCAGACTTTTAACGAGCAATTAACCTTTTGTTTCGTTGAAACAACCGCTGTTGGTGGTGTTGTGCTAATTTTATCACGAAAATTTTTTAGAAGGCACAAACTTGTTTTCATTGTGTATTCCTTAAATTTTTTATCATGATTTAATAATTTCATATTCCTAAAGTATTGCCAAAATCTTTATAAGCGAGAAAAAAAACTTTTTATGAAATTCATTTAATCATAAGAAAGAAAGTTTCATGAGACAAAAAGTTATGTAGCTGTTAATCAGGCTTTTAGACAACAGTTTCTGGGTAGAAATCCACCATCAAAAAGCACGAATCAAAGTTCTTAAATCTTTGTAAAAGAATTTTAGAAATGAAACTTTCATGTTTCAAGCTTGTAAAAACGCAAAGTTTTCCTTGTATAAACACAGCTTTATTACAATATTGTAGTTTTTTATGATTTCCCATGCTACTCGAGTCGTTAACACCTATTCAAGCAAGCGTTAATTGATCATTATTGATTTAATGTCATGGTTTCATGGTAAAATCGATTATATTTCCCGAAAAATTGTTTTTTCCATGAAAAAGGTCATATATTTAGAAAGAGCAAAAAATTTTCTTTCTGTTAATATAAAAATTGAAAAAAACAAGGACGAAAAACAAAAGATATACTTATTGAAAGTTAGGTGCCCACTTTCTCGTGGACACACTGTACATGCAATGGATCAGTATAAATTGTTTGAAATAAAAGAAAACATGATACATATAGCGAATTAAATAGAAATATAGTTCCCGTGGGCAAAACCGTCATAAATATAACAATTCAAAACAATTTAAACTGATCCATTAAAACTAGCATGTAGCTTTAGCTAAAAATGCCCCCGCCCTCAAGCATTCCAATTTGTACACACAGCAAGCTATACATTGCAAGCTATACAAAGAAAACTTTGTTACTGTTTGTTATCTCTTGGTCCTATGTCACACTTGTACTGCCAGTAAATGTCGCAATCGCCATCAAATGTCGCAAACGCCAGTAAATGTCACACAATTGCCAGTAAGTGTCGCAATTCAACAGTAAGTGTCGCAAAATCGCCAGTAAGTGTCACAACTAGAATTTTCATTTGTTTTAATTTTTTTTAACAATAAATGTGGTAATGTTTTTCAAAATCAACAGCAAATGTCGCAAACTTACACGATTTTGATCATATAATGTGGAGCGTATGAAAAGGAAAGACCTGTTGCTTAAATCAATCGGTCAGGACTCACTTTGGGAAGTATTAGCGAAAAAAATAAAAGTAACTTGCTAAGTGACACATAATGTTGAAAATTATAGCTGTCTTATTTTTATATTTTGCAATCTCTGTGACATGTCGTGTAGGTCCATCAGCGTACTCTGCGATGAGTAGTACGATATCTTGATCAGAATAATCAGTGTCGAGTTCAAAACAAGGATGGAGAAGATATTGGTTAGAAATTTGAAATTATAAAGTAGCGACATTTACTGTTGATTTTTAATTTTTTGCGACACTTACTGTTGAATTGCGACACTTACTGGCAATTTTGCGACATTTACTGGCGTTTGCGACATTTACTGGCGATTGCAACATTTACTGGCAGTACAATACTGATGCTAATTTATACCTTTCAAAAAGTGTAATTAAGGCTTAACAAGTAACATCAGAAAGTATTTGCTACAAACAAAAGAAATGTGTGAACTGAAACCATGGTTACGTATTTTATAATCAAAATAAGATAAACATTTGTTAAAGAAATTTTGTAATGCCAAAAGAAAGAAAAAAAACGTTTTCAAAAAAAAATTTAAAGCGAAAAATCCATTAGAAATCTGCGTTTCAAACTTTGATTCGAAACAAGAAATAGCCAAAGTTTACATAAAAATCAAGAAAAAAATAAAAGAAGGTTTTATTGATCATGATCACACCAGGTTTGGGGAAGGACAGAAAGAAGGAAAACACGAAGAACGACAATTCGTAGGCTTTCTTGCACACACAAAAATCCAATTAAAATCTTTTTAAGGCAAGATCTGCCAAAAATCAGTGCATTGAATAAAATTGATCGAACGAAAGATTATTTAGAGCTAAAGTAAAATGTTGTTGGCAAAATTTCAGATTTCAAGCTGTGCTTCAAAATCCTAGCCGTTCACTTCACTAAAACAACACAAAAGTAATATGAAAAATGTTTAAGCAATTTTAGCATACGAACTTCCTAAATAACATAGTATAATATAATAATAAATATATAATTATAAACTATCGCAATTCAACTATGCCCCGGTAATATGGATGTTCTGCAACAAAACTGCATATTCTAAAATTTTAACAATACATAAACGGTCTCTTAGGGCTTTACTCCTAGATTATGAAAGTAGCTACACAGAATTACTCACTCTGGCAGAAACCTCCAGCATCCACGAATTTCACTTACAATTTTTAGTCACCGAAATTTTCAAAACCAAACCCAATATTGGCCCTACCTTCATGCAGGAGTTTTTTATTCCAAAACAAGTTAAGTATAATTTTCGTACTAATGATCTTTTGTCACTGCCTGCTACCAGAACAACAAAATTTGGTACGTCCTCCTTCATATTTCGTGGAAGTCTACTATGGAATTCTCTGCCGGATTGGGTTAAAGATTCTGAGAACAATGTAAATTCCTTTAAATCATCTATCAGAAAACTGAACCTTAGTAAGCGGTGCAGTTGCAGAATATGCCAAAATTAAACATTTTCATTTTTTACAATTTTTGTTCCAATTTTGTAATTTTGTTGGTGTAAATTAGTTTATTTGATTTTTCTTTTAACTACGGCAAACCAACGTTAAATAAATGATTCAATTCAATTCAATTCAATTCAAATTTAGGAAAGAGATACGAAAAAACATCCCACTTACAGTACCATGCTTTGAAACGGGAAAAAAAGCAAAGTCAGCTAATTAATTATATTCCACCGTGTAAAGGCCGGTTTTCAGTTCATTCGCTGTGGTCGCGCGAATGAGCGATCTAACTTTTGATTGGCTGACGCATTCTCATTTGCCTGGTAGTTCAAATCATTTTAACTACTGAGCGAATGAAAAAGCTGTTCGCTCAGTCGCGCGACCGCAGCGAATGAACTGAAAACCGGCCTTAACGTCAACACGAAAGTTGGAAGATGATGATGAAGAACAAAATCGGAACTGACATTCGCCTATCTCGTGAAACTACTCGCTTACGCTCGCTGCGGGGGCAATGATAATGTATTTCAGGCTTTATCGGATGCTTTTCTAATTTTTTAAACATTTCAAATATGTTCCCAGCATGAGGAATCGAATGAGGAAATAAAAAACCTTCTTATCAGGTTCGGCGATGTTCAAATACATTAAACTAACTGCGGAAATAAAAGCAAATCAATCGATAATGACGTACTCACTGATCAATGAAATGTCATTAAATTCGTCATTTTGATGATCTAGCTTTGCAGTCACTTTAATGCGCCAAAAGTTTTTGATGACTGTCTGATACAATCTGAACATCTCAGCAACTTCGCTCTTGCTTCCTTTTTCTAACTTTTGGCTGTTTTTCACAACACCATAAATTCCAGCAGATACACTAATGAAGCTAAATATTAATCCAACACTTTGAAGAATTTGTGCAGATTTAGCCAGAGCACCGAACGTATTTACTGTGGCAACAGCACCAGATGTCGCATCTGCTGTTACATCAAATACTTGATAAATACTTTTGATGGACAGCCCTACACTTACGCCAGTAATGCTTTCGACATTGACCGTGCTTAATAGATTGTATGTCAATGCAAATTTATCTATCGCACTTTTTACATCAAAATCTATGTTAAAACTATTCAGGAAATTTTGGATGCCGTGAACAACAAGGTCGTTTGATGCAATTTTTTCCAAGAATCCCCAAATTCGGAGCAAGTAACCGTATATGGCAGCAAACATCGTTTCATGATCAAACGCCGGAAACTCTTTCAAAAGATCATTTGAAAATGCGCAGATTTTGTTAGCTAGCTGTGTGAGCACGTCCAAATCTATGCCGGCCTTTTTGAATGCTTGTTTTACGTTATCCCTGGCTTCATTATCTTTTCTCTTCTTATGAATCATAACACTTCCATTAGTTATGCCTCCAGCACCACCAATTACCCCAGCAGTTGCGCACATTGCCACACCAGGAATGAAGGTGATTGGATTGAACAGCAACGCAAAACCAACAATACCTACAACGCCAGACCCAATGGTGACACTGTCAGCTGTTAAGTCAATAATATTCAACTAAATCAATCAAACAAAGAAAAACAGAAAGTGGAATAGTTATTTTTGAAACAATTTTCTGACTTAACTTCAGTCATTCAGAATCTCACCGTTTTCTCACGATCATTTAGCTCTTTTATAAGTCCTTCAAAGTGGTTTATGACTTCATCAACTGTTGCCTTGTTCCATTTGCCTACCTCCTTTATGAATTGAAATGACAGCGATGGATCGTCAAATAATTTTTCGTAAACACCAGTCACTAAAAATACACAACTATAGATAGTGAAACGTAGTTTGATTCAAAAACAGTACTATTCACTATTACTCACAATTTTTATCTTCTATTTCTTCAAGAAAAGTAGTTTTCTGGCTTTGTACGTGTAAGAGGCTAACCAAATCCAACACTTGCTCAATGTTTGGACGATCTTCAGGATCTTGCTGCCAACAATTTATAATGATATATTCCAGGTTCCTAATGAGTTTCAAATCTGGATGATCATCGTCGTAATCTTTGAAACCAGGTCTTTTCCCTTTCAACACACTAGCTTTGATTTTCTCTAATGCAACATCGTTGAACTCTTCTTGCCATGGAAAATCCAAATCATCTCTAAGTACTTCATATATCAACATACCTAAAGAATAGATGTCGCTACTTCGGAGTAATTGGTTCATTTTATTATCCTGCAGAAGTCTTTCAGGAGCGGTAAATGGAGCGGTTTTTCTTGATTCTGTCTCATCAGTTAGTAAGTCAGCTGTCGATGATTCTATAAGATTTTGTAATTCTTTCCTGCATTCACCGAAATCGCATAACTTGAAAATGATTTCGTCTTCATTTTCCTTATTAAATACCAGAACGTTTGCACACTTCAAATCATTGTGGATGATATTCTTACTGTGAAGATATTCAAGACCTTTACAAATCTAAAGAAGAATTCAAAAGCATTTAAAATACTGAAGAACCTTTTGAGCATTGATCATCCTTAACCATTAAAACAATTGATCATACATGATGCAAGGCAAGTATCTTGATTACGAATGGTAACTCATATTCGTCTAGAAGGTTTCTAAGTGAACGACAGATTCTTTCAGATCCCCCTAATTTGAGACGAATCTCAGCTTTTTCCATGATTATTGCAAGCATGTCCTCCATGCACACTCCATAAGCTTTCACAATATTCCTGTGTTTAAGTTTCAGCAGTAACCTTGCCTCTCTTAAGAAGGCTTCTTTGTAACGGCTAGATTCACTGGATAAATGAAACTTCTTCAAAGCAACTTCTTGTACTTCGCCAGTCGATTTTTTCCATGTAGCCGTTTTGACTGTGACTCCTGATCCATACCCGATTTCTTTGTTATCTTGAAGTTGTTCTTTCTTGATGATAAAACGTCCAGAAATTTGGCTAAATTGGCCATTTGATCTTCTGCGAGGGTTTCGAAGGTGATTCATGTTTTTATATTCTTTTATTTCCTATGGACGGTAAAGGAGAATTTGATATTACTAGGATTGAATCTCGGGGATTGTACAGGTTTAAAATTTAGTTTTCTTGAAGTTATCAATATCCTGCTATGTATTTCAAAGTAGAAAAGACAAGGAAGCTTTGTAATGCATGGGATAAATAAGAAAAATATCTATGCTTATCAAAACGAAATACTATTGGATCAGCAAGAATTTCTGCATCACCAAGCGGTATCGTTTATACAAGACCAAGGGCCTCAGGGATCAGAAAGTCGCGACGCTGATGTCACACGAAGTAAAACCTAACCCCGTAAGTATCAGTAAGTACAAATCATCAAAACAAAAGGAAAGAGATCAGCAAATGAAATGCACTAAGTAATTTTTGAATGGAGAAATGTTTCGCGGCCAAAAAGGTGTAGGTCCCGGACTAAATCCCCTACTGAAAATGTATTTTGAAAATTATAGGCAAATAAATTCATTCTTATTTCTAACATTTTACGCAGTATAGGTTCGACGTTGCAAAAGGAAATCACAAACTGGAACAACGTTGAGATTCTAGAAACCGAAAAACATGAAAAAATCAAGTCGAATGTTTCTGGTATTGCAAAGGCATCTTGGATGTTTTAAATTGAGTTGTTTTGTCAATGAAGAAGAAGTGATGAATAGTTCAGAAATACTTAATATATATTTGACTCTATATCTATGGCATATTTTTTCAAAAATGAATGAAATTTACGATCACTCAGGATAACAATGAAGAAAACTGGTGATTCCGAGAAACAGGTTTTCTGCTACGATTCTTCATAAAAAGGAAAATTAAAGGTCCATAAGTATGAAACGCCATTGTTGACTTTAATTCTTTCTGAAATATGGGTGTAAAATAAATGACTATCGTTATACAAAATAACACTTTATAACACTTTTTGCAGCGATGGTGTAGTGGTTAGTACCTTTGAGTGCGACCGCTGCGACCCGTGCTCGAGTCCAGTCATGTCGTATCTCGAATACACCACTCCGATGCGCTTTGAAAGCAGCGTGTCATCCCATTAGGAGCCATCGACTGACTGCACACTGGCCTACTGTCAAATTAGAGCAATGCTACACGTATTTCTGGCGGTAAGTCAACTAATAGTTGCAAGTCGGCGGGCGGAAGAACCAACCATTACGGATGGAAACCCAAGGACTAAAAACTCCCGTTACTTACTTACTAACTCACTTTATGCATCAGATACTTTCTATAATTCTCCAAAACTGCCGGCAAACAAATATGTTAATAAATGAAGAAATATTAGTGATACACTGATAGAATTTTGTATGTGTAGTGGAAAACAAATATCAAATCACAAAAAATAATTGTTGCCATAGTTACCCTGCCTTGTTTCCAGGTCTCTTCTGTTTTTTGCTGACAAACCTATAAATGGGATGCGAAATTTTAGAAAAAAGGATTAAATTCTCCATAGTAACAGTGTTGGATGCTGATATATAGCTTTGTCAGCAAAAAGTAATGGAGACCTGGAAACTAGCCGGAAGCAATGGCAATAAATTTCTTTGCTTTTTTCACAACTGAAGTTACTTAGCACTCTACATGCGATGTTCCAACCATATATCATTAAAACATTCTGAGCTATTCACATATTTGTATATCAGCAATATTTTCTTGAACGTTGTGATGTCATGTTGTCATATCGAGATCATGTTTTGGAACGAAAAATGATTTTTTGAAAATTCAAAAACTGTCTTTCAGCATTTTCAAAGCTGTTTCAAATAGTGCACAAAAATGAACTTGTGATTTCTTTAGTTTAGCTCCCCTTTAAACCTCCAAGTTTCACTTCCATCATTCTTACATGAGCATGTACATGTCAAAGCAACCTTTCCTTCTTTAAGATAACACTTGAAGCCCTAAATCGAAAATTCTGATATAAAATGTGATGTATTTTCCTCAAGCTTGTTTTAAGAATTAATTTTCTATAGATATTCCTTTGAAATTAAATTTCCCTAAGTTCCCTATTTTCCACATTCCCACAACAGGAGCAACATGTCGTAATGTTCGTGCATACTGCATTTATTAGATGTTGAGTTTGGTGTACTGTTTTGTATTTCTTGGTACGAGTTGGATATGCAGGTACATTATGTAACATCAATGTTTTATCCAACATCCTGTCCTGCATCATGACATCAACTTCTATATTAGTTTTGAAAATTTTGCCAGATGAGTAAAGTAACTGCTTTTATCAGGATGTTGCAGTGTTTTTAAAGTGATATTCGGATGTTGTCGTAAAATAGGTTTGAAAATGACAGGCAAAACTATTTGCTGTAGACAGTAAACTTTACAATCTCCTTCCGAACGCGTGTACCATATCGAACGACTGCCATTCCTACGTAGCAGCTTTTGAGGAATTAATTTTCTGAAACTAGGAATAAAAAGAAATTGACAAGCTCAGGTTGAGTGAAATACTACAAAAATGTATAACATAATCACACTTTACAGAGGCATTGGCTTAAGACAAAAGAGCTTGAGTTACTCTTGGTTATTCAAATCTGCCATGTGATTTGAGAATTTAAGAATTAGAATAGTCGAGACAATTTGTAAACATCATGGCGAAGAGGACAGAAGATTTTCATTATTTTTTTCAATGTCTTGTCTATGGGTGTAAATTGTAATATGCCATTAAATATTGATATACAGTGTGCTCGTTATTGAATGAGAGTATTTTAAAGATATACACGGATTCGTGAGTGTCGGGTGAAATCTCTACATCCACATCTATACATTACTCTTGTCTCCCGAATAGACGTCACACCCCCCAGCTTTCATGAGAACTTGTTTTGCTTTTCCTCTCTAGAAAACCAAAACAAAATGTAAAAGAAAATCCATTTGCTTTCTTACAATCACAGAAAAATATATCCTAGTGAATAAGAACTTTTCATTACTGGCATGACTTCAATAGCAAGCTCTACAACGTTTGAATCTACTTTGACATATTCGTACACCATAGCTGGAATAAGTTCAAACATTTAACACAACAATTTATTTTTAAATTGTTTTTCTCTCCTTAATTTTCATTACGCTCACTTTTTTACTGTTTCCAAAATTTTAATAAGAACACAAATCTTGATTTTGTCAGAATGACATATCCGTTATTTCTGCCTGGAGTCACTTCTGCGGCTGATCAATTTTTCGTGTTTATACATTGCATCTGGATAATCATTGAAAATAACTTGTGTTTTTTATTAAACATTTGAAATTGTATTTGTTTGTTTCGTTTTTTTGTCATTTTTGGGCATTTGATTGCTTACTGGATACGAAAGAATGATCATATCCTTATGATGACTTCATGCATGGTTTAGTTTATAAACATCTCTTTTCGATTCATTCACATGTATGATTGCTAATAATGGCTATTGCTGGTTTCATTGTATGCACCATGAAGAAAGAAGAACATCGATTCAATCTGAGAAAAAACATTATTTGGCAAATTGAACTGCTGTTGTTATCTTGTCTCTTCCCATCCCCACTACGTTCTTATAGGAAGGAACAGAATTAAAAAAATATCAAAAAACGAAGTTTAATGCTTATGTAAAATATTATTTCTGTCTTCACATTGAATCGTATGTCGCAAGATACATGTGTCAGGTGTATTTCTATTATTAAAAGCCATGTGTTTCTATTATGTTATTGCCCCCGCAGCGAGCGTAAGCGAGCGAGGAGGCATAGTAGTTTCACGAGATAGGCGAATGTCAGTTTCCGATTTTGTTCTTCATCCACATCATCTTCCAACTTTCGTGTCGATGTTACACGGTGGTTTACAATTATTAGCTGACTTTGCTTTTTTCACAGCATGGTACCGTAGGTGGGAGACAGAATGTTTTTTTCCTAATTTATTATTATACTATACTACGTTATTTAGGAAGTTCGTATCCTAAAATTGCGTAGACATTTTTCAATTTACTTTTGTGTCGTTTTAGTGAAGTGAACGACTGCACTGAGTTTTGGCGGATCTTGCCTTAAAAAGATTTTAATTGGATTTATGTGTATGCAAGAAACAGGGCCCGCGCTACCGGGGTGGCCAGGGGGGCCATGGCCCCCCCACTTTTTTGCTGAGTAAAAAATTTTTTTTACACATAAATTTAAAAATTTAAAAAAAAATCGGGTGTGGCTACGCAACTGAAAAAGGAACAGCCAAAAGCTATTATTATGCATTCAGGCTTTAATCCGGAATCAGCAGCCGACCACTACCGAATCATTTACTTTGATGCAATTGACACCGTAGTATATTATTTTATTTATTTGGTATTGTTTTACGTGGCTAGCCTCACTCAGTTGCTATTGCATCTGCTTTCCAGGAGGGGCCACGGCTTAGGTTGGAGGTTCCGAAGTATTTGACACTCTCATGAGTGACACAAACCCAATCAAGGACCTGTGCTCTTCTGGATGACCTTCCTGCAACACCCGATGTATCATCTACCCAATTTCCCTCACATGGCATAGGTTGACCCGGCGCTATGGTACATTCACTCGCGCATGGTGAATCGCCGCCAAGGGGAATTGAACCCCGACCTCTCGCTTGAAATACGAGAGTGATAACCACTATACTACGGCCATTAAGGACCGTTTTGAGCAACCAAGCGCTACTAATTCTTTTCAAGCATCGAGCAGTTTCTTTTGACATCCATCAACTCCAACGACCCCTACCAGACAGAGATAGTCGCTCTTGAAAAGTACTCGGATGACCTTGACATCTCTGCACTGCCTGCCGCTCCCGTTTTTGAGGAGATAACAGACAATATAGTCAAATCAAGCGGCGTCACTAGAAATAAATCTCTTTGGAAACTAGTCCTTGTTGGTGCAGCTACAAATGCAACACCCGAGCGATCATTCTCTTTTGCACGCAGATTGAAAACTTGGCTTCGAGCAACAATGACTCAAAAGTGTTTCAACTCTTTGGCAGCTTTCTTTTCACAAAGAAATTACGTGTAACATTTCTTTGGTAAATATAGCCAACAAATTTGTTGGCTCGAAACCATCCAGAAAAAATATTTTTGGGAAATCTGTGGATTCTGATTTATGGTATATATTCTATATTTTTATAGTTATAATTACTTTGGAGTTCTCTTTAAAAATGATTAAAAGATTATTGTAGGTCCACAAATCTTTAGGAATCAGTACACTGTCAGCCAATCTAGAGCTGTCAAAATTGCAAAAACTTTCCTTGCCCTCCGGCGCCAACCATGGTGGCGCCTTCACTCTAAATTGCCGATTTCAAAATTAATCAGTATAAAATGTGGCCCCTCCACTTTCAAATTCATAGCGCGGGCCCTGAGAAACCTACAAATTGTCGTTCTTCGTGTTTTTCTTTCTTTCTGTCCTTCAAACCTGGCGTGATTATGATCAATAAAACCTTTTTATATTTTTTTCTTGCTTTTTTTATGTAAACTTTGGCTATTTTTTGTTTCGAATCATAGTTTGAAACGCAGATTTCTAATGGATTTTTCGCTTTAATTTTTTTATTTCATTTATTTTTTGATCTTACAGAATTTCTTTAACAAATCTTAATCTTATTTTGATTATAAAATACGTATCCATGGTTTCAGTTCACACATTTCTTTTGTTTGTAGCAAATACTTTCTGATATCACTTGTTAAGCCTTATTTACACTTTTTGAAAGGTATATTATCATCAGTGTGACATAGGCCTAAACAAAAAGTAACAAAATTTTGTTTGTTTTTGTTTCCGTTGTAGGCTTGCAATGTATAGCTTGCACTGTGTGTACAAATTGGAATGCTTGAGCGCGGAGGCATTTTTAGCTAAAGCTACATGCTAGTTATTATATTTTCTTACTTCACAGTTCAGTAAACGATGTTCAATGCGATTCCGAACTTCAAGCCATATTTGCTTTGATTTTGATTGTTTTGGTCACGTGAGAATAATATTTACATTTTATGCCGGCCAATGCCTCTTTAATCACTATTGTCATATTTAAATATTGAAAAGAAAAATACATAAAAACGCAAAATTTCAATAACATCATTATGATAGATAATTTTTGTACCTACAGTGTGTCCACCAGAAAGTGGGCACCTTGTTTAAAACACAAATAACTTTTCGAATTTTCAACAATACAATGCGGTTTTTATACCGTTGGATAGAGGATTTTTTGAGCTTTCCAAAAATACAAGTTGTTACTTATAGAAATTTTTATTTTAAAGAATATTAAGTATTTTTTGTTTCGATACGGTTGTTAATTTTGTAATGATCAATAAAACAGACTTTTAACGAGCAATTAGCCTTTTGTTTCGTTGAAACAACCGCTGTTGGTGGTGTTGTGCTAATTTTGTCACGAATTTTTTTAGAAGGCACAAACTTTTTTTCATTGTGTATTTCTTAAATTTTTTATCATGATTTAATAATTTCATATTCCTAAAGCATTGCCAAAATCTTTATAAGCGAGAAAACAAACGTTTTATGAAATTCATTCAATCATAAGAAGAAAGTTTCATGAGTCTGTTAGTCAGGCTTTTAGACAACAGTTTCTGGGTAGAAATCCACCATCAAAAAGCACCTTTCAAAGTTCTTAAATCTTTGTAAAAAAGTTTTAGAAATGAAACTTCATGTTTCAAGCTTGTAAAAACGTAAAGTTTCCCTTGTATAAACGTAGCTTTATTACAATATTTTAGTTTTATATAATTTCCCATGCTAATCGAGTCATTAACTCCTATTCAAGCAAGCGTTAATTGATCATTATTGATTTAATGTCATGGTTTCATGGTAAAATCGATTATATTTCCCGAAAATTTGTTTTTTCTATGAAAAAGGTCGTATATTTAGAAAGAGCAAAAAATTTTCTTTCTGTCAATATAAAAATTGAAAAAAACAAGGACGAAAAACAAAAGATATACTTATTGAAAGTTAGGTGCCCACTTTCTCGTGGACACACTGTATGTATTGAAACAAATTGTGTTAATGGAAATAATTAAGACGTTTAAGCTTTGATGCATGATTTAATTGTTGTCATACGAGTCATATTATTAAATGTTTCAAAAAAATAAAAACATTTTCGAAAGGAAAAGTCTTCGGTATACGCAAATTTCGGATGGAAAAATTTCGAATCGCCGAAAATTTTTTTGTTAATGGAAACAAGAGACTCAGCAACATGTGTTGAAAATAAACAGGCTAAGAGTTGATAGCTTTCATGACTACTTTGCAGTTGGGTAATTAAAAGAAGTTAAATGTTGGACAGGAGCAAATACTGACTGGTTTAATCATAACACGGTGTTTAAACAGAAATTCGATCTATTCTTTACTGTCGGCTTAGAATACAAAATTTTCAACTCCCTCCACACCAACGTTAATGGATAAGAAATGTAGATGTGTTATTTTATATATCATTCAACCAAAATAATTTGAGAAAATTGAGAATATAGCTGCTGACTTTATAACTTTCTTGTACACAAAACGTTTTTGAAAGATTTCTGCGATACTTAAAATCTTATCAGCATCAAAATTGTTTCTTGTCATCAATCTCAAAAATGAATGTTGCAATCATTCATAAAAGCCATTTTACGATCACATCTTACATCTGAAATCAAATCTAGGCTACCCTGCTATAAGAACCCACTCTGAATTTAGTGCGGAGGTAAATTAATGCGAATTAACGAAAAACTTTTTGAAACTGCACAAAATTAGCACTGTTTCTGGAGAGTGTAACTTTTTCATAAATAACAAAATATTAAGAATACACATTTTTTCTCATCTATGAACTTTGGAAACAGGAAAAAACTATAGTGATAAGGATTAAAGCCTGATCCAATATGCCATTAAAATAGGAGCAAGCATCTGGAAAGGTGGGTATCAGATATGGTTGCTCATTTGTAGCAAAATTCAAGATAAATATTTACATTCACATTCAAGAAACTTTTATTCACATTCAACAAAATTATATGCACATTCAAGAAACTGTCATTTACTTTCAAGAAATTTTTGTTCACATTCAACAAAATTATATTCATATTCAACAAAATTATAATTAACATTCAAAAAAACTTTTATTCATGTTCAAGAAAATTTTTATTCATATTCAAGAAAAAAAATTACATGCAAGGTGTAAAATTACTATTCAAGGAATTTCGGTAACTCAGATCTGGTCATTAAATTATCGGTCACTAATGGAAACTGATTAGCGATACATGAACAGGCGAAAAACAGATTTTTGAAAAATACCAGATGCGAGGGGAATAAACAAGGACGTAGAATCAAAATATCTTGCTACGTCCCTGATAAATGAATGAATTATGGAAAATTTTGAGATGGGGTTTTATGACGGCAGTAAAAGCAAAACGAAATAAGTATCAAAATCCAAGAAAAGGTTCGTCAACAGCATAAGGTTATATTCATTTTATTGATAACAGTTGTTCCAGTGTAAAAGGGAATGTAATAAAATAAGATCAAATCCGACCAGGTGAATAAGGTGGGTTTGGGGAATCGAAAACTACAGTTGGTAAAACTTTTTCTTTTCTTTTATTAGTTATGACAAAATTCTGCAAAACTGAAAATCCCTCGTTTCTTAAAATTCCCAACAAAATGTCCAGAAAAAATTGAGACTAATTTTGATTCTTGTATTTTTGTAGCACTATTGGAAATCTGTAACTAAAATTCGTGAAGCGAAATAAGTTTCTTAACGAGGAAGAAAAGAAAATGTTTTCTCAAACGCTCTGAATTAAGCCTTTAGCTTCAATAAAGATATCAACGCCAAAGCTTTCTGAATCCCTCAAAAAATTAAGTTGCAATATGCGTTCCAAAACATCTTCTGGAAAAGGATTCGATACGTCTTCAACGTCTACTGATGAAAGACCATCATCAGAAGGAGAAGGAGCTCTTGGATCAAAGCCGAACCAAGAAAGGTCATCTGATCCAGGAGTGGAAAAAACATCAGCAACTTGATGTTGTTCTCGATTTCGAACATCCATCATTCCATTCATCCACATCTTTTGTGGCGACCAATTTCTTTCGGTTTTCTAATAGGATGCCTATTCCAACCTTCGGTAAAATAAGATACCGCTTGGTTGATTCTTGGGAGAAAGATCAAATGTAACATCATTATCCATATTCAAGTGTCCTAAATGACCACAAACATTCAATAGTCGGTATGCTGTGCCCATTACTCTCATGATCAGTTTGACGAAATACATTGCCGTTGCAATTTGTAGGAAGAAAATTGTTAAAAGAAAAGATGCCAGAAAACTGGTGGTTTTTATGAAATTTATTGTTAAAAAATTGTAATAATTTTCTTTACCTTCAGCTTCCATTGCTTGAAATTCGTAGTAAAACTGATGAGCAACGTTTACCCACACATCTGTACCATTCCCAGGTATATAATAAACAAAATGATGATCGTATACAGTTCATCCAGAAAATTTGAAAACTCTTTCATTATTTCCCTTACACCATCTTCTCAGTCACTGTTCTTTCATCTTGTTCAACATTTTCCACATGTTATTCCTGCCATTTTCATACGCCATGCGGTTATCTCAGTTTTTCTGCTAATTTTGCAGACCAGATTTAGGTTACGGAATATCCTTGAATATAATTTTGTCTTGCATAAAAAGAAACGCTGTTGAATATGAATGCATCAAGTATATAAAACTTCTTAAGTGTTAACGAATCTTTTGTTTGAATGTGAAAGAAAATTTACTTAAGAATGTAAAGTTTCTTGAAACATGAATAAAAAATTCCTTGAACGTAAATAACAGTTTCTTGAATGTGCATATAATTTTTTTGAACGTGAATAAAAATTTCTTGAATGTGAATGCAAATGCGTATGTTGAATTTTGCTACAAACGAGCAACCATAATCAGAAAATACAAACCACTTTTGTTGTATCAGGGTCTAGGAATCACAATCAAAGTTGAGGGTACATTTGAATAGGAAACTGTCGATAAATATTATGCTCATAAAAGATGATATTTAAGCAATCATTTGTGAAAAGATATCGTATATAAATTTAACGTAACTCTTAACGGTAATTTTTGATTATAATAATTCGTTAATTTCCTATAGTAAGGTTAGTTGGTGAACAAAATTCCTACCGATTAAGCTTTATACTCATGTTGTTTCAAGCGTATAGACCATTCAGGAATCGAACCAATAAAATTTGAATACAACACTTTATGTAGCGTTAATAAAACTTGTTTAAATGTTCGTAATTATACTTAATTTTAATTAAACTCCATGTAAGTCGATTTTCTTCTTTAACTGTTCACATTGAATCAATTTTTGTTTCTTTTAAATCATTCAAATTGGAATTTCTGGTTTGTGGTTTCTGGAAGTTCCTGGTTTCTATTTAAAATGAAGCCAGCAGAAGCTGCAAGCAACGAGCAACGAAAACGAAAACATTTGATTATCGGGAAGGAACATACCTTCAAATGATAAAACTTTTTCTGCCCTTAAGTTCGCACTTAAATCTAGTTTTGTTCTGCTAGATATTTATTTTACCTTTTAGTCCTTTTTTAACATTTACCTAATAAAAACAACCTGAGCAAGAGCATAACAAGAATCACGAGATCATCTTGAACAAACATAGTAAATAAATAAACAATCGTTGAGTTTTAATGTTTTCATTCATTTAGGCTTAGATCATATGCATAAAACAAGGTTGATGAAGCAAAAACGAATTTCCGAGAATTCAATTTAATGAATTGTTTACGTATAAAGGTCAGAGAAAGACGAATTAGGAGTTATCTATGAGAGATTCCTACTGCTGAGACAAACAACGTCTACGAAACAGTTCCTTATAATAGGCCACGATCCGTGTGTTGATATTGTTTCAGTTCGTGGTACACCTCTGCGAACTGGGAAAAAAATTCAGAAAAGACTCATTTTTACTTGTATTCTGCAAGTCTAAATAGTTCCCACGTTTTCATCCTGCAGTTTTTGAGAAAATAACATTAAAGTTGACGAAATTACGCTATAAATCACTTTATCGAGTGGATTCGTTTTTCTTCGATATTGTTGTTTTCAGCAGAAAATATGCTCCGTTCTATTTTACAAAACCAAAGAATACATTAAAAGGTTGACAGAAAGTTCATTCTGCAAAATATATCTTCACATTGTGAGCAGAAAATTCGTCGGAAGATCATGTTGAGGGAAAGAATGTCCTATTCATTTTCAAAGAATTGAGGGTCAATATCTTATTACAGTGTAGATACACCTTAAACTTTCGAACCAAAGAAAATGCTTTGTGCAAAGTGTCAGCAAGTTTATATTGATTGGCTAGAGCAACAACCTGAACCAATTCCTGAGAAAGAACAGTTGAAGTTCAGTGGCCAGACTGGATGCAAGAATACAATGTTAGTCTCCGGAAACCAAATAAATGCTACGCAATTAAACCAGACGATCGTATCACTAGAATAAAGGACTATTTACAAAATGTTTGGACGGTAAGAAAGTATTTTTTGGACACTTACGGTATTGATCCGCCCAACGAAATATAAAACCCATGGAATGACCGCGAGCCGGATTCGAGTGAAAAAGTCTGAGACCATGTCTGATGTCTCGATTTTCAAAATGGCGGATGCAAGCGCAGATTTTGAGGTTTTTCTAGAAGAGATAATATGACCTTAATTATGAGATTAGGCCATATTCTGATTGATCTGTTGTAGATTTTCACATTCACATGCATAAATTTATCTAATGCTACCTTAAAAAACGTCTTGTAGGTCGTCTATTACAAAATAAAGGGGGGACCCAGTCAAAAATGAAGTAATTTACCCCTCAGTTTTTAATCAAAATACCTAGACAACGAAATAATACCAAGGTATGCCTTATGTGTTTTTAAAGTAATACTACAACATGATGACATATGACAGATGACAGAACTTCATTTGAAATGACCTTATTTTGACATAATTTGTCATAATATACAAACTTTGCACAGAATACTAGACAAAAACCATCAAAACCCGAGCGTGTTCAAGAAAACAAAATGGAAAATTTGGAAAAAACTGCTGACGATAAAAGTGATTCAGAAGAAATAGATTTTGACGAGGACATATGCCATTCTCAATATTATGATCGTTATAAGTGATACTGTGATTATTATTTGTAATAAAATCAACGCAATTTGTAATACTTGACATAATACTATGTTAACGAAATTAACTGGTGAAGTAATGATCACTCCATCTGCAAAAAGTGGCAACGAAGTTCGACTTGATATTAGTGCAAGACATTTTTGGGTAAAAGGCCAAAGAGCATTCTTTGATGTAAGGGTCATTGACCCAAACGCTTCGAGGTATTCAACCCAAAGTCTGCAAAAATGTTACGAAAGGAACGAAAAGGAGAAGAAATCAGCATATAATGAACGAATACTAAATATCGAACATGGTAACTTTACTCCGTTGGTTTTCACTATTCAAGGAGGAATGGGTCGAGAGTGTAAAACGTTTTACAAGCGACTTTCTGAGATGGTTGCTGATAAAAGGAAGGAGCATGCATCAATCGTCACGAACTGGATACGAACAAAGATATCCTTCGCTCTTTTAAAATCAAGTCTGGTGTGTCTCCGAGGTTCTAGATCACCTTGGAATCAAAACAATGTAAACATGACAGAAGACATCAGCATCGTTTCAAAAACGTCACACGTGTAAAATCCGAATGTCAATTGCTGCAATGAAGATATGTAATTGTGATTGGGAAGAATTTATTTGTAAAATGATGCAACGCAGTGAACGGTGGTCTGCGAAATATATATAATATCTTCATTTGTAATACTTAACGCAATTTGTAATAAAATCAACGCAATTTGTAATAAAATAGCTGACGCAATTTGTAATAAAAAGCTGACGCAAAATGTAATAAAAATAATTGACGCAATTTGTAATAATATTTAACGCAATTTGTAATAAAATCAAAACACTGGTAAATGATAGTTAAAAGGGGTTTCTTTATATCAAAATGTACAACTAAACGTAAGCGTTATCTTAAAAGCTGACAAAAGAAATGCCAAAAAATACAACAGGCAGCAATCAGTTTCTTTTTTTGTTTTTCCAAAAAAAACTTACAATGATATACCAAGAAAAGGTCTCCGGAATAAGTTCAATCCATGCCGAGTACCATTTTTCTGGTAAAATCTTTTTGAGTTCTATCACCAAGCCACTGAATGATCCAAATTTTCGAGCAAGAGTCATCATGCTAACGGTGATCTTTCGATCTTTTTCCTTGGGCAGCAAACGTTTTTGTTGGCAATAAACTCTTGGCAGTTGATCGATGAAAGGTCGAGTGAGCTTCGAGAATCGCTCGTTCTAGTTCGTAAGAGCATTGTAGGTGTTACAAATATGGTTTGCTTTTGTGAAATTAGAACTTTTCATGGCGTATTTAATAATAATGGTCCAGATCTCATTTGGAAGGTTGTTCCAACTAGGCGTAAGTTCAAAATCAACATTTGTTTTCTCATTTTTTTCTATTTCTTTATCAGTGGATTCATCAACAGAAGAATCAAAACTTCGTTCTAGATTTATGTAATGTTCTCCGTTACCTTCTGCAAAATGTCCTAAAATACACTCGCGGTCCCCTTCTTCATGCATTGACACTTGAGCATCCGGACCGATAGTCGAAACAATTGTTATACGTAAATTATAAAGCATTGATACTGCATGCAACGTTATGTGATCTCCGTAAACACCGTTTTCAGCCATCCGTTCAAGATAATCTTCCCAAGGTGTAGATGCAAAAATTTCAAACGGTTGTCCATTTGGATTCAAGTCGTTTATCCTCAAATAATCAACTACTTCCTTTCACAAACTTTCTGCTGTACAGGTAACAAAACCATTAGCTCGCAAGAAATAGCTAAGCGCAGAAAACTGACAATTTCCATCACCTCGAGGATTATGAATGATATTGAACCCTTGATTTTGTAGTGAACGAATACGGTCATCATGTGATAACTGAATGTAAAACTTCTTTTTGTGGCTTTGCTTCTTTTCTTTCCCTTTTTGTTCGTTCAACCATGACTTTAGTGTGTGTCATGTCCTCCCCTGAAAACCACGCAGATGTTTCTTCGCTGTCATCAGGTTGGATAAATCGAACCTTATAGTTTTCAGATCGAGAACCTTTTTTTACAATCGTTCCCTCCACAACAAATCTCTTTTTGGGGGCTCCTTTTCCTCGTTGTTTTCCTGACAGTCGGACAAGAACATGGTTGGTGTTTTTCATAGACATGATTTTTGTATTTCCTTTTATGTTTCTTTACCATTCGCTCGTGCACTTTTTCCCATACTTTTTTGCGTTTTCTCGCAACTTCTTCATTTCCAAAGATCGCTGCTTCAACTCTTTTTTTGATGCAGGTTTACGGCACTGCTTGGCTCGAACGTAGAACAACCCACCACTTAACTTTTTCACATAGTTTGAGCATCTTCCATAATAAATCTCAAAAGGGCCTTTCCAGGCCAACTCCTCTCTTGCCTGCTCGTTTAAAACCCTTATGTAGTTGTTCAAGTTTCCCAGCCAATTATTAACACCTTTCGTTGATAATTTGACCATGTCATAGTGAATCTTTTAGCGCAGTTCTCGATGTGATCGTTCTACTTTTCCCTGTGATTGGGTGTGATACGGTCGAGACGAAATCATATCAATTTTCAGTTTCTTGCAAAGCTGAAATATATAGCGGAGATAATTAAGAAAATAATATTTTAATTAATAGAAAAATTGGAATGAATAACCGAAAATTGTACAAATTTATGCAAACAAAACTTATTGAAACAAAATATCAACTAAGAACACCGGCACAAAACTGTTCATAGAGTAAAATAAAGACAAAATTAAAACAAAAGTGGGGGCTATTCTCAATGTTTATATAGAACTGGAACTGCTCTTACCCTTTTTACTTCTTTCTTAAATTCACCGCCGTTGTCACTTTGTAATATATTTGGTGTCCCGTGCTCGGAGAAAATCCGCTCAAGATGCGGAACAACATGAGAAGGGAATTTCCGTTCCAAAGGAGCCAGCCAATGAAACCTACTAAACACATCCATTAGTGAAAGAATATATCGGTAAGTTTTATCATCGACGGCTACCATTTGCGACTTCATGTCAACAAGGTCGATTTCCAACTGATCCATAACTTCTTTTGCACGTACAGGGCGAGGAATGGCTTTGTTTGTAAATTTTGCATTAAAACGTCGTAATTAGGGATCCTCTTTTACAGCCTGAAGGATTCTATTTTCGCTCAAACCAGAATACGTGTGTGCTGTTCGAAGGCGAAGTTTTCTTGCACCTGCTGACTTTAATTCGTCAAAAGCTTTTTCAACGACTGTTTGAACTTCGGATTTTTTGATTACCTAAATAAAAGCAACAAAGTAAACAGTTGTAAAGTTTTAGGTTCAAAAATTAGATTTTGCCTGTAAAAAAGTAAAAGCTTCCTCGAACTATCGTCAAAATCACGATTTGATATGAGAAATAATCTGCTTACCTTTTTGCCGTCATAGTACAGTTTGTCACATTCAACACTAAACTACTCTTTTGCTCTCCAAAATCTAATGATTGTACTTTTTTCTAAAGTGCATCGTTCTTTAACAGGTTTACAAAAAATTCCTAAAGTTAAATTCTTTAAAATTTTGTATTCCTCATCGCCAATAGGATGCATGTATCCTGCCTTTTTAACGCCATTGATCACTATTAAAATTTGTACAACTAAGAAAACAACTAAGACAGTTTTCTTCAACATTCTTACTCCTTTCATCGAACCAAAACTATCTGACTTTAGAAACTACATGAACAAACAAGTTATTACTAACACAGGCGTACTAACATTCGGTATGATAGAAATAATAGAAAGAATAGAAGTCTTAATTGGAATGGAGCTTTAGCAGTCAGTGGCGCCGAACAGCAATAAAAGAAGTAGTAAACAAAAATAAAATAATACTAAACATAGAGAAAAAACTTCCCTGTCAAATTTTGTAATGTACTGCATTACTTACATTACTTTGTAATGTATGGCAGTTGGCTTATTTTAGGTGAAATCTATTTTTCAACATGGTTTTTTCAGCAAAAAAAATATTTGAACGGATGACATTGCCATATAATTGAAATGTAAAGGGACATTTTTTCTTACTTAAAAAATGGTAACTGGTTTCACTGCATTATTACAAATTGCGTTAAATGTTATTACAAATTGCGTCAATTATTTTTATTACATTTTGCGTCAGCTTTTTATTACAAATTGCGTCA
The DNA here is from genome assembly GCA_027922465.2 of Turritopsis dohrnii. Taxonomy (NCBI): domain Eukaryota; kingdom Metazoa; phylum Cnidaria; class Hydrozoa; order Anthoathecata; family Oceaniidae; genus Turritopsis; species Turritopsis dohrnii. The sequence continues at coordinate 857,997 of BQMF02000108.1, read as the reverse complement.
GCTATTTAATTACAAATTGCGTTGATTTTATTACATATTGCGTTAAGTATTACAAATTGCGTTGATTTTATTACAAATTGCGTTAGTATTACAAATTGTGTTGATTATTACAAATTGCGTCAGAACACTAGCTACTTAGGGCTGATTTTGTGTCTTGTGTTATTAAATCGGTCATGAAGGAGATATGAGAGCTCTGCTACTTCCAAATAGTTACATCCGTCAAATTAGAAGGGTTTCCATCAAATGTGTGTAGAAATCTATACATAGTCACCCAAATAGACAACATCTCAAAGTGTAATAAGACATTTTAGTTACCTTTGTGAAGGTGAATTGTGTGCTACTCAAAATTGAATTAATCAACAAGATTCTGTGTTTGGTTGTAATTTATAAACCCTAATTATCATTTGAAATCCGGAATGTCTATTTATTCAGTATTTTAATGAAAAAATTCCCTATATATATGAAATCATTATAAGTCTATTTTTTATTTCTTTCATAGTCTTGTCTTGTCACTCATGTTTCGTATCATCTTTTATGTTTTAAAAGATGATATGTTTATGTTTTATGCTTATCTTTTTGTCTCTTACTTTCTTAATCTCCAATAATCAGCAATTGTTTTTCTTACTTTTTATTTTCAATGAAGAGTGACAAAAATGTGTGAAAGCCACATTGTCACACATACGAGCACAGTATTATTTAATATTGCCATAAATTTTTAATGATCTATAGTCATTCCTTTTCCGAATTCATCTGTATAGGAAGAGATTTACTTTTGAACTTTTTGTGATCATGAAACACAAGGTCTGCATAAAATCTTTTGAAATACACTCATTAACAGCTTTTTCAAAGACTCAAAACTTATTTTGACTTTAATACAAACTTTTTTTAATCGAAATCAGATTTGTATTCACTTCAATTGAGAAAATAAATTATATATTATTTGGAAAAGATCTCCTATAAGTTAGTTTAGAGAAAACCATACATGAAAGTCTTTTTTATATAACATTAATTTTAAATATTTAGGTATATACAAATAAGGCAGTAATGAATATTTGAGTGAATGCTTCGTATCTTTAATTTCTTTAGTAAACATTTTATTGTAGTGATGTAATGATGCTGGTATATGCATTCAATTTTGGGAGGGTGCCTGTCTGGGATCAAAAAATATATAATGATCTCCCCACTGATGTTCGCAAAGATAAATCTTATAAAGATTTCTGCAGGAGGTTGAATAACCATTTTGTGTGAACTGTGACGATAAATCCTTGATACCAAGTTTCTTTTTTGTGTGTGTGTATGTTCATATTCTTGTCTTTGTCAGTGCGTGTGTCCAACAATGCTTCTCAAAATTATCATTCTAGTATACTGGTGTATTCGTATTCGTTTCGTATACTTGTTTCTTTTCTGATTTAAAGGCCATACTTTTTTTTCTTTATTTTAACGCAGGACTCATATTGATAAAAGCATTTATTTGTTGAAATGACAATCCTGTAAATAAATGTTCGTTAAATAATAAAATAAATTAACTGGTATGTGTTATTCTCTGAATCGCTGCCCCTATATTGAATTTTGCTTCACAGTTCAACATTTTTCAACTTTGCTGAAATCACTAGCTTTTAGGCCACATGTCCTGTTATTTCTATAATTAGCTTTATGTGTAGACATTATGGTATAATATATTTGATTGAATGTGTTATATATTTTTGATTGTTTTGAATTAAATTAAATTTTACTATAATGATATACATTGCTTTATGAACTCAATATCTGTTTCATATTTGATGTTTGGGGTTTCTTATTCACTGCCACACTAGTTGTATCTCAAAAACTATTTCGAGCTTCATGGTGATACAGTCCGAACAACACAGAAAATCTCAAGAAAATGTCAAGTTATTTTGATTTTAGGGAAATGGCTGCCAAATCTATTGTTCTTTTCACTCGATTTTAACTAGCGGACATCAGACATGGTTTCAGACTTTTTCACTCGAACGGGCTTGCGGTCATTCCATGGGTTTTATCATAGAAATACGAAAAGTGAAAGAATCACAACGTTATAAAATCTTTTGAAACAACCGCGTCCTTTTTGCAGGTATCATCATTGTTTCACTGAAATAATTTGCATATCTAATGAAGTGCGATTGTTTCAAACTAACAATAAATAGAGTTTCTCATTGGTTGTTTGAAATTAAATATTTGAATTTTAGAATAAATTAAACAAATTATGCATAAAATTCAAAAATAATTAGCACGACATTTCGACGAGAATTTCATACGAGCGCGCTTTTAAACGAAAACAAGTAAAAGATGGAGGGCGAAAGTGCTGTCGTTAACGATGGATACCTCCATGATATCGATTTTGAACTAAGTGAAAATGCTGCACTCAAAGGTACTGAAGCACAAAAAAACTTTTCAAAACTTTTTCATATTAAAAGAACAGTTTCAAAGTGAAACAAAAGAAAGCTTACAGTCTTGCTGTAGTATTTAAATTCATTACCTTGGTTACGAAATGATTTGAGTTCACTTTTTTTAATTACAGGAAAATTAACATATAAAAAGGTTCTAAGGTAATAGAAAGAATCAAAATAAATGGATACTTTTGGAAAAAGGCAAAAAATATATATCCTTATTGTGGACCGTTTCAAAAACATAGATACAAATAAACAACGAAAATCGAAAATCGAAAATCTTCAAACATAAAAGTAATGAAATGAAAAATGAAAATAAACAGGTAGTGTAAACACACGTATAATGATCTTTCTGAATATTTCTTTTCAATGACGAAGTTCATTTAAACCTGGGTTGTTTCTCCATCTCGGAGTTTTAAATAAAGTAGTTGCGTTAAAATAGGAGGGGAAGTCAAAACAATACCATCGTCGGAGATCAGTGGGAAACTGAAACGTTATTAGCCATACATTCAGCAAAACCGGGTTGTTTTTAAAATAAAAACTGAATTTAAACTTTGTTTCAGAATTAGGAACATTGACAGTATTTCTTCTTACTAATCTCCTATATGATCTTACCAGAAAAAAATAGTTCATCGAAGGATAGGCATTGCCAATTTGTGTGAGAACTTGATGTTTCTGTGCTAAAGCACAGTCTAATTTTTCTCAAATTGTCTCTTATTGATTTACAGTTTCCACAAATATCACCAGTGTTGTTGATCAATAACTGACAGTTTGAAGCTCGAATAACACTGAAGGTATCAATCTTGTACCTAATGCCATCAAATGTTTCAGGAAAAGTTATTTCTTCCGTGATGGCATTTTAAAATCCAACCTTCTTTTCAAAACATCAGTGAAATCATCATTACCACAACAGATCTTCACTTTTTTCAAAAAACTACAAAGTAGTTCAATATTGTCATTACTAATTTGATGACAATTTTCTAAATTCTCTACTATACGCCCATGAAGTGAAAGTTTCCATGTCATATCCCTGTTGACTTTAGGACACCCGTGGTGGAGTAAAGTATTTAAAATACCCGTGGTTTCTCCTCCTACTACTACTACTACTCCAAGTTATGAACGTTTTCGTGCAACGTTTACATGACATCGTTGCGGAATTCGCAAATTTGGTCAAATTAGGACTTCCAGGTGACCAATTTTCATGAAAATTTGCACAGAGCACAATTGAAAGGTGCTGATTTCAAATTTGACAATGATGTTGCCAGGTTTGACTAAAATTGGCCAATTTAGGCCAAATTTGGACCAAATTTCGAAAGTTCTTCAATTTTCATGAAATTTTGCACGGATCACAATTGAAAGGTGCTGATTTCAAATTTGACAATAATTTTGTCAGGTTTTACTAAAATTGGCCAATTTAGGCCAAATTTGGACCAAATTTCGTAAATTCTTCGATTTTCATGAAAAGTTGCACAGAGCACAATTGAAAGGTGCTGATTTCAAATTTGACAATGATTTTGTCAGGTTTGACTAAAATGGGGCAATTTAGGCCAAATTTGGACCAAAGTTCGTAAATTCTTCGATTTTCAAGAAAATTTGCACAGAGCACAATTGAAAGGTGCTGATTTCAAATTTGACATTGATATTGCCAGGTTTAACTAAAATTGGCCAATTTAGGCCAAATTTGGACCAAATTTCGAAAGTTCTTCAATTTTCATGAAATTTTGCACGGATCACAATTGAAAGGTGCTGATTTCAAATTTGACAATAATTTTGTCAGGTTTTACTAAAATTGGCCAATTTAGGCCAAATTTGGACCAAATTTCGTAAATTCTTCGATTTTCATGAAAAGTTGCACAGAGCACAATTGAAAGGTGCTGATTTCAAATTTGACAATGATTTTGTCAGGTTTGACTAAAATGGGGCAATTTAGGCCAAATTTGGACCAAAGTTCGTAAATTCTTCGATTTTCAAGAAAATTTGCACAGAGCACAATTGAAAGGTGCTGATTTCAAATTTGACATTGATATTGCCAGGTTTAACTAAAATTGGCCAATTTAGGCCAAATTTGGACCAAATTTCGAAAGTTCTTCAATTTTCATGAAATTTTGCACGGATCACAATTGAAAGGTGCTGATTTCAAATTTGACAATAATTTTGTCAGGTTTTACTAAAATTGGCCAATTTAGGCCAAATTTGGACCAAATTTCGTAAATTCTTCGATTTTCATGAAAAGTTGCACAGAGCACAATTGAAAGGTGCTGATTTCAAATTTGACAATGATTTTGTCAGGTTTGACTAAAATGGGGCAATTTAGGCCAAATTTGGACCAAAGTTCGTAAATTCTTCGATTTTCAAGAAAATTTGCACAGAGCACAATTGAAAGGTGCTGATTTCAAATTTGACATTGATATTGCCAGGTTTAACTAAAATTGGCCAATTTAGGCCAAATTTGGACCAAATTTCGAAAGTTCTTCAATTTTCATGAAATTTTGCACGGATCACAATTGAAAGGTGCTGATTTCAAATTTGACAATAATTTTGTCAGGTTTTACTAAAATTGGCCAATTTAGGCCAAATTTGGACCAAATTTCGTAAATTCTTCGATTTTCATGAAAAGTTGCACAGAGCACAATTGAAAGGTGCTGATTTCAAATTTGACAATGATTTTGTCAGGTTTGACTAAAATGGGGCAATTTAGGCCAAATTTGGACCAAAGTTCGTAAATTCTTCGATTTTCAAGAAAATTTGCACAGAGCACAATTGAAAGGTGCTGATTTCAAATTTGACATTGATATTGCCAGGTTTTACTAAAATTGGCCAATTTAGGCCAAATTTGGACCAAATTTCGAAAGTTCTTCAATTTTCATGAAATTTTGCACGGATCACAATTGAAAGGTGCTGATTTCAAATTTGACAATAATTTTGTCAGGTTTTACTAAAATTGGCCAATTTAGGCCAAATTTGGACCAAATTTCGTGAATTCTTCGATTTTCATGAAAAGTTGCACAGAGCACAATTGAAAGGTGCTGATTTCAAATTTGACAATGATTTTGTCAGGTTTGACTAAAATTGGCCAATTTAGGCCAAATTTGGACCAAAGTTCGTAAATTCTTCGATTTTCAAGAAAATTTGCACAGAGCACAATTGAAAGGTGCTGATTCCAAATTTGACATTGATATTGCCAGGTTTGACTAAAATTGGCCAATTTAGGCCAAATTTGGACCAAATTTCGAAAGTTCTTCAATTTTCAGGAAAATTTGCACAGAGCACAATTGAAAGGTGCTGATTTTGAATTTGACAATGATATTGCCAGGTTTGACTAAAATTGGGCAATTTAGGCCAAATTTGGACCAAATTTCGTAAATTCTTCAATTTTCATGAAATTTTGCACGGATCACAATTGAAAAGTGCCGATTTCGAATTTGACAATGACATTGCCAGGTTTGACTAAAATTGGCCAATTTAGGCCAAATTTGGACCAAATTTTGAAAGTTCTTCAATTTTCTTGAAATTTTGCACGGATCACAATTGAAAGGTGCTGATTTCAAATTTGACAATGATTTTGTCAGGTTTGACTAAAATTGACCAATTTAGGCCAAATTTGGACCAAAGTTCGTAAATTCTTCAATTTTCACAAAAATTTGCACGGGGATCAAATTTGAAAGGTGCTGATTTCGAATATGACAATGATATTGCCAGATTCGACTAAAATTGGGCAATTTAGGCCAAATTTGGACCAAATTTCGAAAGTTCTTCAATTTTCATGAAATTTTGCACGGATCACAATTGAAAGGTGCTGATTTCAAATTTGAGAATGATTTTGCCAGGTTTTACTAAAATTGGGCAATTTAGGTCAAATTTGGACCAAATTTAGAAAGTTCTTCAAATTTCAAAAAATTTTGCGCCGATCACATTTGAAAGGTGCTGATTACGAATTTGTCAGTCATTTTGTCAGATTTGACCAGAAATGGGTAATTCGGGCAAAATTTGAATCAAGCTTAGAAATTTCCACAATAGTCATAAAAATTTCTACAACTCACAATTAGAAGTTGCCGATTTTGAATTTGCCAGTCATTTTATTAGATTTGAACATAATTTGGCAATTCGGCAACGTTGTATTTTGAGACTAAATAATGCATCGTTGTGTTACGTCCTGAAGTCTTCAAGCCAAGCGGCTTCTTGTTTATATATAAAACAATAGGGACATTTCTGTTTTCATCAACCACTAAAAGTTTAATGTAGCATCTGTTGTACTTTCGTAAATCCAGCTTCACTTAACTTTTTATCCACAAGTTTCCAATGAACAGTTTTTCTCATCTATTGTATTAATGATTCACTTCCCAAACAAATGGAGCACTCTTCAGAATGAGGTTTAAATTCTGGTAAAGTAATAGCATAACCAATACCAGTTGTTCAAACTTGATCAAGTTTTTTCTTGCATGTATTGCAGAGATGAGTTGGATTGATCTATATACAGCGAAAAATACAATTCTCAACAAACATAAAAACCTTGAATATATGAGAAATACCTTTCAACATTCTCTAGCTAACAAATGAAAATAGTTAAAGCGCAAATTGTACTTATAAAATTACCTCAGGATTTTCTGTGAGTGAAATATTCTATTTCCCAATAACATCGTCAAAATCTATCACAGATTTCGGGTTTATATACCCAGAGCTTGTTTTGATTTTCAATCCACAAAACCGGCATAACTTTTTAACGTGAGTTTCCATTCTTAAATAAAAGGACACCATATTGTAACGACAAAGTTTAAAGGGACAAGCGTTTGGACCGAACATTACGATAATATTAACGAACTTTAGTTGCCACAAAAGTCCCTATATCTAGTGAAAGCCGTCGTCCTGAGTAAAGAAATTCACCACACTGTAAGATAAATGATAATTGAACTCACATGTAATCAGGATTCAGTACAGCCTAAGTAGTTATTAAAATAACTGTTGTAGAATTTGTGTTGTTTTTTTCTCGTTGTAAAAATGGCGTCTTTTTTGCTCCTCTTCTTCTTCATATACTAGTAAGTTTGAATTAATAAATGTTTAACTCGATTGCCTTTCACTTATCTGTGATTAACTTAAGCCAATCAAGACTTCGTTTAATGGGGGAAAACCATAAATAATTTGATAGGAAAAACCTCTAATTTTTTCGTTACTTGTCGGTAAAATTCTCGTGGGACAAATTATATGTTTTTTTGCGCGCTAAAAGGCCTAGTACCGAGGACGCGGTTCTAACCGATTGTTAGAAAAGAACAATAGAAAATTGAATAGAACAGCTGAACGTTGTGATTCTTTCTCATTCGTATTTCTATGGTTTTATATTTCGTTGATCCGCCTATAATTAATGGGGATCAAATGCCTCTGCACAGAAATTAAAGTGCAGGTCAAAAAACCCTTTCATTAAAATCAGAAGACACCTTCGTGAAGGAGAATTACATGCTCTCATGAGAAAACGAGCAACTTGTTTTACCCAACTGTGTAGTGACCCAAAGATCACTCTTAAACCAGAATTCGTGTTTAAAGGCAAAGGTACCAGAACACACTTCAATCCCCTAGATGGAATGAATGTCCAGTGGGCTCTGAAGGGATCATATCGCATTGAGCAAATATTGGACATGATTAAACATTTGCCTAACCGCTTCAACATGTTCACTGAACAAGGATACGCTATATATGTGTTAAAGAAGCCCTTCTAAAAATGGGTTATGCTCTCATTGTTATTGGAGGGGCGTCACTGGTGATATTCAAATCAACGACACAAGCTGTCGCCACTTTCTGAACAAGATGAGATGGAACTGATTCTGAAAAAGCTTACTGAAGAATCAGGGAAAATACCATCTCCTTCTTGCGATGAAATGCTGAGTATGCTGTCAAAAGCATGGGACATGCTTGAGCAGATACTGCGAAAGAGTTAAAAACATTATTTGTAACAAATGCTTTGGATGGATCAGAAGATTTCATCGTATCCGACAAACTGTATGCTCTAGTTGGTAATGATATGGTACAGTTCAGGGAGCAGTTAATGAAGGAACTCTCTGCAAAGACTTTAAGAGAAGTCATCCGAAAGCTGATGCCACCAAAAGGTGTCAAACGGAAGGAAAGTGACGAAGGTACAGAACTTCTTGATTGTGAGGAAGAAGAAATACCGATTGAGGAGTTTGAACAAGAACGCGACAATGACAACAATGATGATGCAGAGGAACCAGAGAATGTCATGTCATCTGAAAATCAAGCTCGTTCTACTTCGACAACAAGCAAGAATGCACTCAGTCTAACCAGTTTTACCAATGATCCAGAAATAAAAAAAGATGCGGAATTTCTGGAAAATTTCCAACAAATTATGGAGAATAGTGATACATCAAAATTGTTTATTCCTTACACAGTTTCGGGTAACATTTCGGAAATCTCCACATAGTATCAAGAAGGGAATCGAAACAAAAGAGTCGACAACGATAACGCAAGTAATGTAGAAACTGAAGAGTCAGATACTTTGTATGAAACTGTAAATCAAACAAAAGCCGACTCTCATTCGCCTACCAATCAGCAAAGAGAACCTGACGTTCAACCAAGCGAGTCTCAAACATCAAGTGATATGGACATTGCAATGCTTGTGAAAAATAAACTTGATGCTTTAGAGGAGTCAAAGGAGTAATGGTCGCCAACACCTTCAGAATTTGTCACTGATAACATTAAAGCCTATTTACCACTGGTTCTGCTTAATTCTTGGTGTCACTCACTAAGTTGATCTGTTCAATCGTGGTGATATTGCTGACAGCAAAACCCTGAGAATTTATTCCTTTGCACAGGACTCAATTTATTCAAAGATAAGAATAAAAAAAATTATCTTATAAATTTATATCTCTCGATCTTCAGAAGTCATAGCAATTTGGAAGTCATAGCAACTTTGATCAGCTGATATTTCCCCTATGTTTAATTCAAAAGATTAAAATATTTACAAGTAAATTAAATAAGTTAGAAAAAAAAAAAAAAGTATATATATATATATAGTAGAAAAAGCTCTCTCAAAGGTATGACAGCAAAATTCAAAATCAAACTGAAAATACGCCTCAGAAGAATCTCGATTCTGACGTTTCACAAAGTATACGTAAAAAATGTATACATTACTATTGACTGCTAATACGACAAGAGTATGAATCAGAGCCTGGCATCACTACATGCAAGATCAAAATCTTCAGTTACATCAGAAGTCATTTTGACAGAGCTAGAGCCCCTTAGACAGAGCAAAGTTGACCTCATGATCAGGAAAGATAACTTGCATCTTATCCAGGCCATCACTTGGTCATATCTCTGCCCAGTCTTCTGGGCAACTCTCTCCGCCAAGAACTTGTGGTAAACTGAACATTCTTCGCTCATTCCCCCGGTAATGGAGAAAACAAGTGGGGTGAATGAGCCATGTTCATTGTTTAACACTCGTTCGTTGTATTTCCTTTTCTTTTCTGACTCATGTTGACTGTAAATAGCATTTAAAGGAGTGTTGATTTGAGACAGGGCATTTGTATTCGTCAGGCGCACATCAAAAAATGCCGATTGTCCTGGGCGCCAGAAACCTCTTGCTCTAATGTCTAGCCTTGATTCATCATTTTCTACAGGTAATAGTTTTGGTTCAATCTCAACGTCGTTGCATACTGTTTTCAATAGGTTGGCTTCAAAGTCTCTGACGTTGTTATGTCTGATGGATATGAAGCCACCCTTCTTGCATGACATTGCATGGTTTACATCAAAGACATTCCCACATGCACACTTAGATGGAAGGTTCTTCACATTTTGGTTGTACCTCAATGCAAGAGCGTCTTGAAATTCTTGTTTAGAAAGATTGAAACCCTGTTCTTTCAGTGGCAGCACAGTCAACCAGCTTGAAGCCCCCTTTTCACTGTTTTGTTTAATTGCACGTAATTCTAATTTATTGAGCTCGTTGTTGGCTAATATCTCCTCTTCTCTTCGATGCTGCTTAACTGTGGTAATCCTCTCTGCCCGAATACGTTTCACTTTATTCTTATCTGGAGTAACATCACTTTGGGCGATAATGGCAGCAACTAATGGGGCTGTGATGACTTTTGACGTTTCAAAATCGATGGAAGCATTATCAACTAGTTTGGGAATTCCAAGACCACCGCTCTTTATGGATCGTTTGAATAGTTCTCTTTCCTTCTCGGAGATGGTATTTCCAAGTAATGATGGTAAAAACATATCAGTGATGATTGCATCTAGTGGTTTTAGATATTCCTGCATTCCATCGATAGTTCGCATGAAGTAGCTAAATTTGTGTACTTCCCCATGGGTAAAAGCTGCAAACGTAGCTTGTGGTTCTGTCAGAGCGATTGTTGATAGCTTTTTCATTTCGTTGCACCATTTGTCCACTTTTTCGGAAACATATTCATCACGAAACTTTTTACTTCCGATAGACGCACCCAGATGACGTTTGCCTGACGTTGTAAATTTAATCGAAGAGTCACTAAAGATATCAATTGCAGTTTTCTGTATCACCTCAGTTTTTGAAATAATCCACGACTTGCTTTCGTTTACATAATAACCACATTTTTGTCCTTCTTCAATTAAGATATCCCACCAACGCTTAAAAAGAGCGATTTTTCCAGCACCAGTGGCGTCATCAGCCAGCCATACCTGCTTAACCGCAGCCACTGATCGTAAATGGTTCTGCAAAAGCACGGTACTAAGAGCATAAAATGACATGGCCAAGTTGTCCCCTTGCGTACTACCTTCCTGTGATAGTATTTCTTTCCCTTCACTGATTATGAGCCGTGCTGGATTTCGGTACGTATTAATTAATATTGTTGCAAATTGAGGACATAAATATTGAATGTTATGGAGAGCCACCTGTCTATTCAATGCATTGAATGCATTGCTAGCATCGACTAGAATAACGGCATCACAGTCTTCGTGTTCGAAGATTTGTCGCATGGCGTGAATCGCGGCTTCAGCCCCGCTTTCTAAGCCTGTTGCCACTTGCAATGGTCCGGCAATTTCCTGAATGTCATTTTTTAGAACCCAACCAACAGCTTTGCCAATTACTCGTCGATTAGTTTCTCCAATTCCGATGGGTCTGATACCTGGATTTTTGCTGAGTGGAATTAGCTTGCAAGCAACGTAGGCTCTAAAGACGAGGGATCAATGACTGTTGTTGCAATTTTCTTTGCCATCGTAGCGATGTTCTCACATAATGCCTGCCCTTCGTGTTTGTATTTCTTACTACAGAGAATTGTTTTGAATTGTTCTGCATCAAGTTTTGAGGGTCCGGCAGCACCTTTTGTTTGTCGTGCTGCTATACGTATAAGATCGGCGTTGATGTTATCAAAGTAGAATCTTTCCACTTCTTGAATCGGACCTTGTAAGAGAGTCTCTTCCTGAGCAGGGGCAGGGGAAGGGTGCTTTTTCTTCAACTCTGTGATGGTTTCGGCGGTTGGTGGAAGGACACCATGTTCGTCGTCGTCAGATAGGATCTTGAGTGCAGCAGAGACTTTTCCTTCTAACATAAGCTTAGCGAAAAGTTTTGACGTATCAGTTTTTGTGCGTCTTTTACTTGTGGTGATGCGTTTCTGAATAGTTCTGCCTTCTTTCAACAAAACGTTTATTTTGCCCTCCTTCCATAGTTGTAATCGTTCTCAAAGTTTGGTGTTATGTTCCTTCGCTTTACTCTCCTTGGATGGTTTTTGGAGTAGTAAATTTGGAATTAACATAAAAACTTTAAGGGCTATATGGTGTAATTTTGTGTCCCTGTTAAACTGGTCAATCCAAAAGGAAAGTTCCAGAATAAATGACTTTGCAGCTTTTCCAGCAGGCAGCATAAATAAGTTTTTCTTCCAGAAAATCGTTCCCGGGTATGTTATTTACAACTGTACTAGATTGAAGTTTGTTGCCATTGGCATATGTTGGTAGATTTGTTGTTTGGTTTTTTGATTTGAATGTATTCTCATCGTTTTTATCAGTTAGTATAAGAGGTAACGCGTCTGTTTCTAGAAAGAGATAGGTTTCCACACGTTGTTCAACCTCTTGTATCTCTGCGATGTTAATCGGGCAATTAGCTGAGTTGACACGTCTCACATAATTACGTTCTTTTCGCTTGCAATAAACATAATGTATATTACGTCCTTTGAGAGAGTCAAAAGCTCTCTTACAAATGTCACATGTAAAAACCATGTTCATTCAACATGTAGTAAGAAGTTTTTGCAGAATTTTCTGAGACATGCGATAAATAATTTCTCAAGATACTTCCAAAAATACTTCATTCACAAGCGTATAACTTTGTGGTAAGCTTCCTCAGGTATTTAAACAGCAATATATAACATTTACGAATAATCCAAGCTAAGTAAACTACTCGGTTTTTCGTGATAACAATTTTATTCTTACGCTCTTCAAAACACGTCTTGCTTCTTCTTCTCACAAAATGTCAAATGTTTATGGAAACTATGTTTCTGGAAACGAGGTTTAGAGGCGTTGTGGTTATTTGTCATTTTCTCGAATCTCTCAACATATAGAGTGTCATACCTTTTTCTGTATATGTTTATAAGGTATGATATTGAGAAAGTTCGTCTATCTGATTTATCATCAATTTCAAAACGGAATTTCAGATAAAAGAAATTGAGTATGTACAAAATAGTTGCGAAGCGCATCGAAACAAAATTAGCCATATATCGACCTGCATTTAAACTTGATTGGAATGTGAGAGCAGTGTCTTGCTTATCTCTTTCTGTAAGTTATCAGCTAGCTGCCAGTTGGTGAACCGAAGAGTCAAAAACTCTAATATTAAAATTACAGTTTTACTACACGATTTTTGCGGTTTTGTTGCAACCAGTTTACAAGCAACACTAGTGAATTTTCTTAGAAAATAAAGAAACAGTATTCAGGGATCTTAGATAAACTAGCAGCATGAAATATTGAACACACTCAAAGCTACAGCACATTTCTTAAAATTGTTGCGATAGGTTATTAACTGGGAGAAATCCCAATTTCTGAATCCATTCCGTGTGTGAGGTTTTGCTATAGTTCCAGAATGATTGTCACTGTTCGCAATGTATGTGGGTCCATGCTTGTTCTCGATTAGTATAATAAAAGCTCTCGAATAATTTAATTTCTAAAGTGGTAAATCGTGTAGATGTAAACAGATTTATTCTGAGCAGGGAAGCTTCGGAAGTCAATGAGTTTTTCTGAAAGACTGTTTCTCTATTCCCTTATTTATATACCTTATGAAGAAGTCAGCTTTCATAGATATACATTGGGTTAATGTTTTATTGAAGAAGCTTAAGAAATTCGATTTACTCTCTAACAAATGTTGGTTAACTTGTGATTATGCATTTATTTATTCGACTTTAACAGAATAATGTTTTTAACGTTTCATTGTTTTCTAGCAGGTATCATAATAAATATGAACAATATTCAGTATGAAAAATGGAAAAGGTTATTGAAGTAAAAAATTCAATTCACAAAGAGTGCATAAGAAAAAGGAATATGATGTTTTCGAACATAAATAATTCATAAAGGTATCGCCAGAAATTTGTGACTATTATCGAGGACGAAATCGTTGAAGAAGTAATCATTTCTAAGATACATTGTTCATGTAGAGAATGTTGAGGAGGAAACTGTTGAAGAATTAACAATCTCTGAAGATACAGATATAGCTTGTTGATTAGGATTCTATGACAATTCCTCACTTGTTTCGTACAATAATGTTGTGATTTTGGTGAAGCTTTTACAGATACACTGGAATCTTGTGATTGTTTTTTCACACCTCAGTGTAACCTTGAAACAAGGTTTGGAATGAAAAATCATAGATATTTTATAACACTCCAGTCCTACCACGAAACACCTACAGAACATGATCGACCACTGTGAAGGCTTTGGCCGCAATCATGGCCTAAAATTCAATGCTACCAAGACACAGTTTATCGTTTCCGGCAATCCTTCCTTCTCCGACATCGAGATATCCTTGAACAGCAACGATATCAAACCTCTAGCAGAATCGAAACATCTTGGTTTTCGACAGATAAAATCACACTAAAGAGACATCTTGACTCCCAGTTTGCAGAACTATGGGCAACAACATCATCTCTTGTCTCTTGTGGCATCAGAAAAATGCACCCTTACACCATCACATCCATCTTTAAAGCAATTAAAAGTCGTACCTAAATCCTTTCATGGATTGGAAATGTGAATATCAACACAACGCTGACAAATTACCTCAACCGACAATTCCGCTCAGATATCAAATCACTCTTGGGTCTCTCGAAACAATGCAACCATACGATCTATATGTCAACACCATCAAACGCTTCCTTGCTTACCGGAAAATAAGAGTGGTTCACACCGGGGGTATATCATATACACCGCGTTTAACTTGATTGCGTTTATTTTAAACGCAAATCAGTACCGAAAGTGAGCCACGTTCACACTGACTTTTCTCATATACACCAACATATGCACCAAAATAAAAAAAAACATGAGCAGAGAAGAAAAATAAAGATGAGCTCTGACAGCGAAGAAGAAAATATTGTTAGAGATGTAGTATGGTAAAGAATAATTAAAAAGAAAACAACAACAACGGTTTAGACAACGTTTCGGGTGTTCGCACACCCATTTTCAAGTAAATATCATAGTTGTTACAAAATTTTTTTATACAATTTTTAAAATTTTTTTATATAACTAATTATATGTACATACAAAATGCAACTGTACACGCTCAATTGAATAAATACAATGGTGCAGATCTGATATTATTATTCAATAATGGACTATCTCGCATTATGAATAAACTCTCTTTAATTTCCAAAAGATAACGGTTATTCCCTCGTGTTAAAATACTGAAATCGTCAAAAGATGGAGAATTGACACATTGTTTAAGGTGGTCTTTAATGGCTGTCTGCTGGGATGACGTAGATTTCTTACCTGTTAATGGCGATACACCGAGGTGCTCGCCGACCCGAACTTTAAGGTGACGTGACGTCTCGCCAATATAGGTAGCGTTGCAGCTACCGCACTTATATTTGTAGATGACGCCAGACAAAAGTTCCTTGGGAATGATGTCTTTAAACCGAAAGAAACTGGAAATTCGAGTGTGAGTCTTAAAAATAACAAATTGTTTACAGCAGGGTAAGGTGCTTTTAAACAATTTCTCCAACCTAGTCCTAGTTTGTACCGACGTGACGCCTAAATATGGGAGAACGATTAAAATCTTTTTCTTCTCTACAGTATGCATAATTTCTTTGACACGTCGTGATGAATCGAAAAAACGTTTAGTAACTTTATCAATGAAATTTTCAGGATATCCGTTACGAAGAAAAATACCTCTCAGTTTTATAACATCTTCGTGAAAAATAGACCAACTTGAACAGATGTTAAAACATCGGTGTAACAATGTGTATACTAAGCCAAATTTATAGGTTTCTGGAATAAAACTGTTGAAATGGGTGTAAACGCCACTAAAAGTGGGCTTTCTATAAACAGATGTAATAAATTGGTTTTCAGAATTGCGGGTGATACAGATGTCAAGAAATGAGAATGTATTTCTATTTTCTGTTTCAAACGTAAAGGAAATGTTGGCATGACAACTATTCAAATAGGAATGAAACAAAGGCAAGTGTTCTTGAGAAGAAAATAAAACGAAAATATCATCAACGTACCTTTTGTAATAAACGGGTTTAAAAGCCGCCGGGCAGTTTTCCAACCAAATTCTTTCATGAAAACATAAAAAAGCGTTCGCCAGGGTGGGACCTAATGGTGAACCCATAGCAACTCCATCAATTTGTTGGTACAGTTTCTTATTGAAAATAAAGGATGATTCCTTGGTAGCTAATTCTAGGAGAGTTTTAAACTCATCCTTAGACAATCCGTGATATTTATCACAATTCAGAAAAATCAAGTCCGTACAGATATTAATAGTTTCATTAAGAGAAATGTTAGTAAACAATGAATTAATATCTAAGCTAGCCATATAATATTTGCCATTCTGCTTAGTAATATCCTTGGCAAAAGAAAAAGAATCGTGTATAATGTATTCATTGCAAGTTAAAGAAGAAAGTAATGGAACAAAAAATTTTGCAAGTTTATACACTGGTGTTCCTATTGCAGACAATATGGGTCTAAATGGAGGACAGTTGTCAATACATTTCTTATGAACTTTACAAAGACCGTAGAGGATACCAGGTCTTGATCCAACTGGTCGAAACTTGTTATGATTGGTCTCACTGAGACTACCTGCCTTCAACAGGTTTTTGTATACGTTCGTTATCTTGCGTTCCTGACCGATGGTAAAATTGAGAAGCTTGTCAGAAGGTAAGTCAAGCTTCCTGAATTTTTTTTTTGGTATCAGCAAGAAATTCTTCCATTCGGGCTATGTAGACTTCTTTGTCAACTAAAACAACAGAATTACCTTTGTCAGATTTTTGAACTATAATATTACTATTAGATAACGAAAACATGGATTCAAGTTCTTCATCAGATCATTTTTTGACTCACCTCTTTTGTTATAAGACCGATAGGATGACAATGCAACATCCTTAATTCTGGTTTTAACGAAGTCTAGATCTTCGTTATCAAGAATATTAGAGCCCCTAACATCCCTAAAGAGAGTTTCATAATTGACGAGATAGTCCCCGTAGTTCAAAGATTTAGGAGGAATGGCATAATTCAAACCTCTTACAAGTAAGGATTTCTCAAAATCAGATAAAACGTGTCTGGAAAAATTAAAAATAACTTTATCAGCATCATTTGGTTTCATTTTCTTTAAACGTAAGATCTTTCTGTCTTGAATTTCTTCATGTCTCTTCAAAATACTATCATTGCTTCCCAAGAATATAGAGCAGATATGTGAGAAATCAATACAATTTAACTGTTCTTTTAATGAAGAATGGTGAAGACTAAATTCATTTTCCAAAACTTGGATACGGGATTTCTTTTGATTAATCTCTTCAATTAATAACTTGCGTTGACATTGTTTATACGAACTTGAATTCTGTAAACCCTTATTCGCAAGTCGAAACTGCAGAAATTTTGGAATTAAATCATTGTCACGACAATAACAAAGAAATTCAAGGTCTAATTTCGCTTTCCTAAGTTTCAAATCATTCTTTTCAAATTTCCGTAAAACTTTCACACAGGGATCTCCATATTGACCTCTGATGATTGTAGTTATTGATTTCGTTGTTGGAAATCCTAATCTTGCTAGAAAAATAAACACTAACGCAGCAACGTCATCCCAGCAGACAGCCATTAAAGACCACCTTAAACAATGTGTCAATTCTCCATCTTTTGACGATTTCAGTATTTTAACACGAGGGAATAACCGTTATCTTTTGGAAATTAAAGAGAGTTTATTCATAATGCGAGATAGTCCATTATTGAATAATAATATCAGATCTGCACCATTGTATTTATTCAATTGAGCGTGTACAGTTGCATTTTGTATGTACATATAATTAGTTATATAAAAAAATTTTAAAAATTGTATAAAAAAATTTTGTAACAACTATGATATTTACTTGAAAATGGGTGTGCGAACACCGGAAACGTTGTCTAAACCTTTGTTGTTGTTTTCTTTTTAAGAAAATATTGTTTTGGCTTCAGCAGCCTACCTCTTGTTTGAAGATGATGTGAAAGAAAAAGAAAGTCGATCTCTTTCTTTATACCCACTGTTATATTTATTGTATAGGGAAGGGTATTTCCTCACTTCTTCAGATAAAATCTCGTCATCTTGAATTGATCTTCTTCCACTCATCTTTTTTGCATTCATGCTTCATCAAAATAATCTCTTCACAATGTTTTTCTTTCTAAACATTTCCTAAACATTTTTCTATCGTACAAACATTACACACCACGTGTCTTCAGTGAAAACAATAGATTGATCTTTAAAGTTTAAAAGGAACATGCGGCAAGTCTTTGAAGATCATAAACGCAGCGTATATGTGACCGTCAAGCGGATTTTGATAACAAACGATAAAACGTTATATGAATAACGTTTTATAGTTAACAAGAAGTCGCTTGGCTTGAAGACTTCAGGACGTAACACAACGATGCATTATTTAGTCTCAAAATACAACGTTGCCGAATTGCCAAATTATGTTCAAATCTAATAAAATGACTGGCAAATTCAAAATGGGCAACTTCTAATTGTGAGTTGTAGAAAATTTTATGAATATTGCGGAAATTTCTAAGCTTGATTCAAATTTGGCCCGAATTACCCATTTCTGTTCAAATCTGACAAAATGACTGACAAATTCGTAATCAGCACCTTTCAAACGTGATCGGCCCAAAATTTTTTGATATTTGAAGAACTTTCTAAATTTGGTCCAAATTTGACCTAAATTGCCCAATTTTAGTAAAACCTGGCAAAATAATTGTCAAATTTGAAATCAACACGTTTAAAATGTGATCTTTGCAAAATTTCCAGAAAATTAAAGAACTTTCGAAATTTGGTCCAAATTTGGCCTAAATTGCGCAATTTTAGTCAAACCAGGCAACATCATTGTCAAATTCGAAATCAGCACCTTTGAAATGTGATCCGTGCAAATTTTTGTGAAAATTGCAGAATTTACGAAATTTGGTCCAAATTTGGCCTAAATTGGCCAATTTTAGTCAAACCTGACAGTATCATTGTCAAATTTGAAATCAGCACCTTTTAATTGTGATCCGTGCAAATTTTTGTGAAAAGTGAAGAATTTACGAAATTTGGTCCAAATTTGGCCTAAATTGGCCAATTTTAGTCAAACCTGACAGTATCATTGTCAAATTTGAAATCAGCACCTTTTAATTGTGATCCGTGCAAATTTTTGTGAAAAGTGAAGAATTTACGAAATTTGGTCCAAATTTGGCCTAAATTGGCCAATTTTAGTCAAACCGGACAAAATCATTGTCAAATTTGAAATCAGCACCTTTCAATTGTGATCCGTGCAAAATTTCATGAAAATTGAAGAACTTTTGAAATTTGGTCCAAATTTGACCTGAATTGCCCAATTTTAGTCGAACCTGGCAATATCATTGTCAAACTCGAAATCAGCACCTTTGAAATGTGATCCGTGCAAATTTTTGTGAAAATTGAAGAACTTTCGAAATTTGGTCCAAATTTGGCCTAAATTGCCCAATTTTAATCAAACCTGGCAATATCATTGTGAAATTCGAAATCAGCACCATTCAAATGTGATCCGTGCAAATTTTTGTGAAAATTGAAGAATTTACGAACTTTTGTCCAAATTTGGCCTAAATTGCCCAATTTTAGTCAAACCTCACAAATTCATTGTCAAAGTTGAAATCAGCACCTATCAATTGTAATCCGGGCAAAATTTCAAGAAAATTAAAGAGCTTTCGAAATTTGGTCCAAATTTGGCCTAAATTGCCCATTTTTAGTCAAACCTGGCAATATCATTGTTGAATTTGAAATCAGCACGTTTTAATTGTGCTCTGTGCAAATTTTCCTGAAAATTGAAGAACTTTCGAAATTTGGCCAAAATTTGGCCAAAATTGGCCAATTTTAGTCAAACCTGGCAATATCATTGTCAAATTCGAAATCGGCACTTTTCAACTGTGATCCGTGCAAAATTTCATCAAAATTGAAGAATTTACGAAATTTGGTCCAATTTTGGCCTAAATTGGCCAATTTTAGTCACACCTGACAAAATCATTGTCAAATTTGAAATCAGCACCTTTCAATTGTGATCCGTGCAAAATTTCATGAAAATTGAAGATCTTTCGAAATTTGGTCCAAATTTGGCCTGAATTGGCCAATTTTAGTCAAACTTGGCAATATCATTGTCAAATTTGAAATCAGCACCTTTCAAATGTGCTCTCACGTCTGTTTTCTAAGCGGCGTTTATTGTGAGCATGCGCTGTTCGATAGTTCAAAATTCGCGAGTTTTCATGATGGCGGAAAGTCTTTTTCGACGCCCAGCAAAAATGAAGAAAAGGCGTTTTTTCAAATGCCAAAAATCAATAAATAAATAAGCATGAGGTGAATGGAAGGTAGCAAAAAATATTCTGGGAAGGTCGAAGCTCTGCTTTCATCAGTTTACATCTACAGAAGTTGATGTTAGTGATGCTGTTTCGCACTTCAAACAAGTATAGCAAATTTTGACTGATTTTACCGTCAAATTTGTAATAAGGATTTTCATGTGATAATGAATTTTCCTGGCTTTGGTGTTGGTTTTTTCTAAAAGCCGAAAGATCAAATTTTAACGTTCAAAAAATTTCAAGCTTGTAGCAGTTTTTTTGAAAGTGTAATGAAACTGGATATTGAGCACAAAAATTCTCGAGGACCTGAATATTATATTTTGTTAATTTCGATTTGGGGGATGTTTCAGATCATTGAATAGTTTCACTGGCTCCAAATAATGGATATAGATGGCATTTTAAATCTTTATATCTGGATACATATGCATGCTAATATCATTTATAAACTGAAAAATAATCAAAATCTGTATCAAAGTAAGTGAAAGTGCTAAGGTCTATTATTAATCATCTTCGTCATTATTAAAATAACCCAGAGAACTAAATGTTTGTATAAATGTGCATTTAAACTACCTAACTAAGTTGGTATATAGTTATTGACTTCGATAATGATTCATGTTGAGACATTAAGAAATTATCAAGAAAAGAACACATGCATATATAAACAATGTCACTTAGAAATTCATCTGTTATAAAATATTAGTACTTACCCTCTTTGAGACACAAAACCTCATAAGAAATAGCTAATAATAAAGCATGACTTATAGTAATAAAATATAAACATACATAGACATTGAATGAAACGCAACATAGTAATTAGGTGAATCCTACTTTTTATAATTCAAACATAATACCGTTACTTTATTTTATTTACATTGTTTGTCATCAAAATCCCTTGGAGGGTCACATTATGAAACATGGAATCTACGTTGTAAACAATAATCTTAATACCGCGATAGCAACGGTTTTTAGTTTTTGTTTACATTTTATTTTTCGAAAAATAATTTGTTTTTTTTCTCTTGATGTACATTTGTCTTTAAAATATATTGTGCAGCTCATATATTAGTATATCTCTTTATGTCTCAGTATAATTCTTTTGTTATAAATTCTGGTTATTAATTAAGCGATGTTTCCATTAGCAAAAGATCTAATCATGTACGCCAGTTTTATAATACCGTATTCCACCATTAGGTTCTTGTTTACGAATCATTTAATCTTTATAATTATATAAAATAATTATCATCGATTCTGACAAAGAAATCTTTATGAAATCAAAATTCTGATTTCATAACATTGATTTTCAGATTACATTAAATCGATTTACCGATTATTTGAAGCTAAAAATCGATTTAAAAAATTGCTTTTCCGATTCTAATGAATCGCTTTTCCGATTCTAGTGAATCGCTTTTTTGATTCTAATAAATCGCTTTTCCGGTTCTTTTGAATCACTTTTCCGATTCTTTTGAATAGCTTTTCCAATTTTTTTGAATCGATTTTTAGCTTGTTATCCTTTTCCCATAAATTGTCTCATATGAGTGCAAAAATTAGGTGCATATAAAATAATTTTATTCAAATACACACTGTGAACTAAAAATCTAAAAGCTAAAAAAACCCGCCAGGAAAGGAAGCTGAGAATTTGGATTAGCAGAACAAAAAACCAAAAAACTAAAAAAAACAAATGATGCGTAGTTAGGAAAAGGGAAATAATTTAAATAAGAAATCTTATAAGTAACTATATTACAATAAAATATGCAATAAAATACACTAGTTTTAGAGAAAATTATAATCTGGTAATTTAGACTAAAATTCCAAATGAGATGTAAGTAAAAGCAGTAAAAAGTAGTACCTAAAGCATACTTGTGCAGATTTTCTAATACTTTTAGCTTAATTGGTGTTGCTTTGAGTATAAAGCAATTATATATGAATTTAAAACAAGTTATATACTAGTTAGCTGAATGTCGCTTCACTACCAAAGTCTGTGTATCTAAAATGTAATCTCAAGTTTTGAATAATCAGGGTGGGTAGGAAATTTCCTTGTGATTAATAAACAGGGTGGGTGGAATAAACAAGGTGGATGGAATTTTTGCTCAAAATAAAATGGAGTGGGTGGAAAAGGTCAGTGTTTCTATCTATACTATTGAAACTATGTTTCATGTGCATTCGATTCGAAATATACAGTGTGTTTCGTAATGTTGGAAATGGAAATTTTAAAGTTGTTTTTTTAAATAAATATACCCAATTTCAAAATAATTTTTACATCAATGAAAAGCCATTTTCAAGCTCTTTCGGCTAGTATATTTTTGTGGAAAACGAAAAAGTGGGTTTTGAAAAAATAAGGAAAATGTCATCGAAAAATGTCATTAAATTTTTAATGGTCGATTAATACGTAGTTTAATTGCATCGTGCTTATTGAATCCATTCAAATTTTTTATTAATTTTATGTTTGCGCCGAGACCCCCAGATTGATATTTTAAAACATAAAAGTTTAACGTTTTTCGTGAACACACAACTTAAATTTGTTTATTGTTTTCCAAATTGCTGTCATTGTTTCAAAAAATCTTTTCTTTTCATTCACACCTTAATTGACCATTGAAAATTTAATTACATTTTTCCAAGACATTTTTCTTATTTTTTCAAAAACCACTTTTTCGTTTTTCAAAAAAAACATACTATCCGAAAGAACTTTAAAATATCTTTTCAACGGTGTAAAAATTATTTTGAAATTCGGTATATTCATTTAAAAAAACAGCTTTAAAATTTCCATTTCCAACATTATGAAACACACTGTAGATACAAGCTATTTCGCAATTATATGCTTCAATTTATATCACCTAAACAAGTTAAGTATGATTTTCGCACTAATGATCTTTTGTCACTGCCTGCTACGAGAACAACAAAATTTGGTACGTCCTCCTTCATATTTTGTGGAAGTCTACTATGGAATTTTCTGCCGGATTGGGTTAAAGATTCTAAGAACAATGTAAATTCCTTTAAATAATCTATCAGAAAACTGAACCTTAGTAAGCGGTGCAGTTGCAGAATATGCCAAAATTAAACATTTTCATTTTTTACAATTTTTGTTCCAATTTTGTAATTTTGTTGGTGTAAATTAGTTTATTTGATTTTTCTTTTAACTACGGCAAACCAACGTTAAATAAATGATTCAATTCAATTCAATTCACCAATGGGATTATTTGAACGCTTTTCTTTTAAGGTTAGATTGCTAACACTCTCCTACACAAATTTCGACATATATACCTCTAGATCCGCCACTGCTTAAGCAAGCTATCTGCTGAAGAAAGCAGAGAAAACATCTTCCATCATAACTCCAGAAAACATTACACCAAAAAACATAACTCCATCATTGAAAATTTTCAGTTTTATCAATTATAGAAATTAAGCTTTGAACAATTAATATGTCTAAATTATCTTTGGCTGGGGTTGTTGAAAAATTTGTCAAATTTAAATAAATGGGGTGGGTGAAACTGCTTGTTTTTGGGTGGAATTTTTCTCCAAATCACCCCACACCAATTATTCAAAACTCAAGAGTAGGTAACAGAAAATTATTTGTTGAAGGACTTGCACGCAATACACAAAGGTTTTTATGATCATTCATATTTTTGGAAACATCAAGGGTTTATATTTTCAATTAGTCACCCATGAAAAAAAAGATTGCTCAATTTTAGTAATGTGAAGATTCTGTCCATCAAGACACAAGTTATGTGATAGTAATTTCAAATTTCAACGTAGGGTCAGTTTGGTAAAAATACAAAGTTAACGTGGAGCTAAATCCACTGTTTGCCTGTACTCAACAGAAAGCACCATATAATAACTATTTCATACCCTTTTTAGAGGATACTATTTGCTACAGTGAACAAATTTTGTAGAGGCAGAGTTTTTGATTCAACGTTCAAAACTTTCATGGCCACCGACAAGTATTACAAAAAAAGTTGGCACAAAATAGGTCGGTCGGATGACAGTAACACCACATACTTGCTTTAGTCGGTGGGTCACAATGTAGCTCTTGAAATTGAGTAAATAAATTGGTACAACCAAGACATCTTAAAAAATTATTAGATAAAAGATGGAAGAATCACATACATATAGTAGTAATTCAAGGAAAATTCGTTTTGTCTGTGATAAGGTAGGTAGAAATTCAGTAAAATTTACATGTCAAACACAAAATGTTTGTTGACAAAATTTTATATTTTTCCTCCATTTTTCTTCAAAATAGATTTACAAATAACAAGTTCCATCATCAGGTAATCATTTCCAATATTAAACTGGGTTAATTACTTTAGATTACCTATTGAATAACCTCAAAAGGTAAACACAAGTAAAATTTGTGCAACCGCCATTGGCTTATTTCTTCTCCGTCTGGAGTCTTGTTTCTACTGCGAATGCTCACAATAAGATTCGCTCTCGCCGCACAAGTAAACAGGCGTGCTCTGTGCAAATTTTCATGAAAATTGAAGAACTTTCGAAATTTGGTCCAAATTTGGCCTAAATTGGCCAATTTTAGTCAAACCTGGCAATATCATTGTCACATTTGAAATCAGCACTTTTCAATTGTGCTCTGTGCAAATTTTCATGAAAATTGAAGAACTTTCGAAATTTGGTCCAAATTTGGCCTAAATTGCCTAATTTTAGTCAAACCTGGCAATATCATTGTCAAATTTGAAATCAGCACCTTTCAATTATGCTGTGTGCAAATTTTCATGAAAATTGGTCAACTGGAAGTCCTAATTTGACCAAATTTGCGAATTCCGCAACGATGTCATGTAAACGCTGCACGAAAACGTTCATAACTTGGAGTAGTAGTAGTAGTAGGAGGAGATGAAAACACGGGTATTTTAAATACTTTACTCCACCACGGGTTCTGTTTGTTTAAAGGGATCAATTTTCCATTATGTAATATAAATTTCTATGTTAAGCTTCATTTTAAAAAGTTAGCATTAAAAAGCCTTAAGTCACATTTTCTTCAAAAATTGGCTCAGAAACTTACCAAATAAAAAAAGTGCAACACATATTCAAAGTATCCCAGATTACCTCTTTTATTACCAAGAATTTTTATTTTGTGGCTAATGGCTTAAGAAATATTCCTAAGTCAATTTCTGCTTTTGCTTTTTCTCGAAATAAGAAAAATGCAAAAAAGTTAATGCTAAAAAGCCTTAAGTCAATTTTCTTTCAAAATCGACTCAAAAACTCCCTATATCAAAAAAAGTGTAATATATATTCAAAGTATCCCAAATTATCTCTTTCATTACCAAGAATTTTTATTTTTCCACTTATGGCTCCAGAAATATTGTTAAGTTAATTTTTGTTTTTGCTTTTTCTCAAAATAAGAAAAATGCACTTAAGGCGTTTTTGTTTTAAAGCGACGATATACACCAGATGCAGATATTCCACGACCATATAGTGATTCGTCTTAATTCATAAATTGATATCAATTACTCTTGATAATGCCTTACACACCTGAAATTAGTAAAACCAACAAACAAATTATTAAAAGCATAAATTTTCCATTCACGATACTGAAAGTAATCAAAATCATTTATATATATTTAACAATTATGTAATTATATATAATTATATATTTTTAGAAATAACTCAAGTATATATATAACATGTAAAGTTATAACAATTACACAAAAACAAATTAACCGATTTGTTTCTGTACTCTTCATTGTCGTTTATTTTTAATTATCTTATCCAATTAAAGAATTTGTAAGCTGTATATAGCTATTTTACCTTCAGTTATTTCTTTCAAAGTTTCACCCAGGCACACGTATAAATGCATATAAATACTACAACAGAGTTTACTGATATTGAATTCCAAATCAGAGAACATTTTTCAATATAGATGGATATATCTTGTCTACATTTTTTGTTGTTAAACATTCCAATTTGATCACACAAGGCAACTAAGATTTTACTCTTTTAAATAGACAAATTCCATGTTACGTATACTGTTTTGATGTCTCATTGCATTGATTTAGACATTATTAGAAATTATCAAAGCCAATTTTTTCTGCACACACATTCCCTGTCAGCATAAAAAGTTTATTAACGGAACATGCAAAAATAAAATTACAATATTAGATTAAAAAGATATTAGATATGTATAAAATAAAAATAAATTAAAAAATATATTATAAAGTATTATAAAACATGCAAATCATTTCCCATGAACAATAATAAGCTTGCAATTAAGAATTCAAAATGGGTAGTAAATCTCTATAAGGACCCTATTATTATGAATAACATTTTGTGGGACGACAAAAGTAACATTAGATTTTATCATTATCATTGGACTTTTATTTCTTGTTTTGTGTTGTGTGTGGAAATAAAAACAGTTAAGTGGATCAAAATACAACACCAACTTGAATAAACATATAAAAGAATGGAGAAGAAATAGCAGTTTTTTATTTTATTTATCACAGATTAGCAAAGATGCACAACTTTCTAAATTTAAATCTAAATTTAAATTTAAGTATCTTATTATAATAATCCGCGATTGTGCATACCACTTTTATTTTAGAGAGTGACATATTTGTTTTTTTTTTCACTGTCAAATCCTTCTTATTTTTTCCCTTTTCGTCGTAAAACCACGTCAAGGCGACAGACACTTTTTTTGATTTTCCGCGATTAGTATATGCTCCTCCGTTTTGTTATTTTGGTTTGCGCAGTGGAAATCAGCCGAAAAACGTCTTTGGAGGAGTGCGAGCAATGCAACGTCTTCGTTCGAAATTTGTCAACGATCATTTCGTGAGCAAGAAACTTCGCGAAGAAGACGTGTTTCTTTTTGTATACGAATATTTCAATTTAAATTTGATTGTTTTAGGCAGCAAATCGACGAAAGAACTGACGAAGAAACACAGGTTTGTATGCACGAAGGTATTGTTATTATTATAAAACGTTTTATTATCGTTTGTTTACAATGAAAAATCATATTAGATATACAGAAGAAGTGCAGTGAAGTTTTAAAAATTAGCTGCAGAAAGATCGAACGAACAAAAGGTATTATTATAAAACTTTTATTTTTGATTAATAAAAGAGTTAGAAACATGTATTTGTATTTAAATGTATTTAAATGTTTGTTTACGTTTTTGTTATCAAATATCGCTATACAGAAGAAAGTGTAGTGAAGAAATGCAGAACAAAATGATGTTTATTTACACAGTAAGGAATGGTTTTAATTTAGTTTTGAAAGATTAAATACTATAGCTTTGAATGGATATCTTATTATATGAGTTCTTTCTTTTAGTTTATATGCTACTGGATGAAAGTAAGGTTGGGAGAATCCAGTATTAGATCGACGGAGATTTTATGAATTTGGTAACGCGCGCTATTATTATTTTTATAGTTAGCAAAGAAGATTTGATTTGATTTATTTATTTACAGATCAATTAAAAATGGTCCCACAGCTATGACTGTTTTCCTTTCTCATGGCTGTGGAAGTAGGGAACGTGTTATGCTGTCAAATTGTATCTATTGACGATGTTTGATGTTTTGTCTGCATGCCTTTCTGCCAGCCATTTATGCCTTTTGTTTTGGTTTGCTTAAATATGGTTGCAGTAGTAGTAAGTATTGTAGCTGTTCTTTACTGAAATCTTTTAGGTCAGAAAAGAAAAAGTGTAGCTATTTATAAACGAAATTATAAATGTATAAATGAAACACATGGTATGTTGAGAAGGTTATTTAAGAAAGAAGCATTGCTGGGGTATATTTTTCTTCAGTTTATATTTGTTTACGGCATTCATTATTTTGTGTTATGTTAATTGCTACATACATACTTGCTAGGTATATAAGTTTAGCATTATGTTTTTATTTGTTGCTTTTAATATCTTCTGGGTATTCAATTATGGTTTTGGTCAAAGTAGGGCATTTTGTTGTTTCAATTATTTTTACTAATTTGATGTTTGGTTGTGTATGCCAGGTAAAAGTCTTTATTCTGTTCAGCTCCAGTGTTGAGTGAACCCGTATTGACTCACAGTATCGATTGACTTTATAGACCAAGTTTTGTTTTTAATTGTTATCTTTAGGATAAATGCGTACTTGAATTTTCTTTCTTTTTGTTTTTTTCTTTACTTCAATATTGTTATAGCATGATTAGGTTTTCGGTATTACAATCCAAGTACTAATTTTTTAGGTAATAATAAAAAAAGCATAAAGAAATGGAACTCATGGTTTTAATCATGACGTTGATGGTTTTGGGAAGAACAGACTACATATCATTTCAAAAATTCATTAATGGTTGCAGTCGAGTAGTAACTTTGGAACAAAAGAAAAAGTTGGAAGGTATCAATTTGTTTTGAATTAACATTTTGTAATGTTTGGTTTCGTATGTCTGGGTAAACAGTTCTGTGTTACATATTGCCATTTTTTTTACATTAAAGTTACTTCTCTTCTGCGTATAAATATATTATTCTGAGCCATGTTGCTATTTGTTTCTGTTTTTAATCTTCTGAATGTAAGAAATGAATTAAAAAATTAATGCCTGTAGAAACTTTTACTCGAGTTAAATTTCGCAACACAACGCATACTGAACATGGGTGGCAAGCGACGCCGCCTGGAATGTTTTTGAGTTGCGATTCTATGATTTATTTTTTCGTCACGGGGTACGTACACAGGAATGGTGGATTTGACCTAATGTTTTCGAAGTTAAGTTCGGTAAAAAGTTTTTACCCGGGATACTAGTCAACAAGCAATATTCTCAGTGGGAAGTTCATGACTAACCTCAGAGCATTCGGAATATTCCCGGGGAAAAATGTCTACTTAACTCAAAAAAGCAACTACTTTGGCCTTCCCGCTACCGTACACATCGACAATTTTACCCTAAAGCTATACACTGAACACTTTTGGGCTTGATCAACCATATTAATATTTACATCACAATTTGCGAAAATTAAAGGTAAGCGAGAAAATTGAGATTTTTGGTATGTCCAGTTAGAAATTTCAGCGATTGACGGCAGCCGAACGCATCTCTCTGTTAGTATTTTGATGACAATATTTGATCTTGCCAAATGAGATCCGTTCCGCTAAAAGCTAAACTTCGCAAAAAGAAGTAACGATATTTATCGTTCTTCTGCAAGCTTAATACAATACTCAAGTAACGTTATAACGTTATCACTGAAACGATAATATCGTTTCTGTAACGTTATAATGTTTAATCAGTAACGTTATAATGTTTAGAAAAACAGGGAAAAAAACAATTTAACAAAATTCATTACGAACACGATCAATCAAACATGTATTGCTTCGTTTTAAGGATTTCAACTAACATCAGTTTCTTTTGACTTGTTTGCATATTAACATGAACTGATTTCCTGGTTCTCATTCAGTTACAGATAAAAGATACGATAGTAACTTCATAAGCTACTACAAATAGAAACCGTCCGCTATAATTCTATTTTAAGTTGTTCGACAGGATTGATATTGCAATCCCTTGTTGGGAAACGTTGTATTTCAAGAAGATGGTTTTTCACTCAGGGAATGTTTTCAACTGAAATTTCCTTTGTGAAACTTTTTTTAGACCGCAACAGCATTAATATTTTTGTTAAGATCTTGGAGGGCCGCATACATACTCTTAATGGGAAATTTCTTAAATATTTAAATTTGGCTTCATGCTACCCATGAGAAAAACATTAGGGAGATCTTTATTTGCATTGCATTGCATCTACATTTTCAAAAAAAAACATGCGAATACATAGCGACTGTTCAATTCCTGAAAAACAACCTTATGTTTATTAAATTGACGGGAATACGAATTAAGGGGGTAACCCCCCAGATTTTGTGAACTTTTTCAAAACTTTAAAATATATGAAAATAGGGCATTTAAATATAGAAGATTTCATTTCTGAACTTACTTTTCCAAGAAAATGTGAGTTTTGTTAAGAAATTGACAATTTTTGTCATCAAGGGTGTTAAGAATGCCCTTAGCAACGCCTTAGTGACGCTTTCATCCTCTCTAAAAACGGTAAAATTGCCCAACTTCTAATATAACCTTGGGTTCGAAGTTGGTACAGAATGTTCCGTAAATAATTGGGCTATCAAGCAAAAAAAATTGAGCAAAAAACACAAATTGGAAGTGTTTTGGTATAGTTTGAAATTGTCCATACTAAAAGTAAAAAATGCCTAAAATTTGTAGAGTAAAAGCTAGGACCAAGAAACCAAGAAGAAGAAGAGGATTTTGTGGATCTAAAGCTCTTGCTGATGTAAATAATGGCAAAGATGTAAATAGTAATGTAAATAATTTGAATACTCCAGAAGCAGCACTTGTAAATACTGTAAATATAGACAATGTTTCATCCATGGATAATCCAACTGTCGACACAAAATCTGAACCATTAAAAACTGCCTCTCAAAGAAAGGTTGTACATATCCAAGAACAGTCTTCATCTTCAGACAGAAGAGTCAGTGGGTACAGAATAATTGATATGGAAATTTTATCATCTGTGGTTAGCCTTCTGATATGTCTGTCGTGCATGTTAAGCAACATGAAACTTACCGAAGTCTCCCCCCAAAAAAGTGGACTTGCGTCATGATTGTTATTTCAGTGCCAACGTTGTAGTTATTTCATTGAAAAGTACACTTCTAAATACACCACCACTATATCATTTGAAGTGGAAACAAGAGCTGTCTACAGCATGCGGAACTTAGGTCATGGTTACGCTGGACTTGAGCGTTTCTTGGCTTTAATGAACTTACCAAAACCAATGACCAGTAATAATTTCGATAAGATAGTTAGTCGTTTAAATAAAGCTGTAAAAGAAGTTGCTGATTCATCAATGCAAGATGCATGCACAGAGTTAAAAGAGCTACCCACAAGCAATGACCAATCTTCCAATGACATCGCAGTTTCTTGTGACGGCACATGGCAAAAACGTGGGTATTCGTCCTTAAATGAAGTTGTGGCCGTGATTGCTTTGAAAACAGGAAAAGTTCTTGATATCGAACCTCTGGTAAGGTTTTGCAAAGCTTGCTTTCTGAAAGAAGGTCTGAAAAAGACAGACCCTGATGCAAATGAGCTTTGGAAACGCGATCATTATTGCAAAATGAATGCTACTGGTGCGGCTGGTAATATGGAGTTAATTGGCGCTAAACGAATTTGGGAACGATCCTTATCGAAAAATGGCATGCGGTACATTCAGTACATTGGAGATGGAGATAGTAAAGGGTTTGACACTATCTGCAACACCTACCCTGGAATAACAGTGGAAAAGTTAGAGTGAGTTGGTCATGTCCAAAAGAGGGTTGGTACACGACTGCGTAATTTAAAAAAAAGCACCAAAAGACTTGGCGGTAAAGGAAAGCTTACAGACAAAAGAATTGACAAGCTTCAAAATTATTATGGCATAGCCATTAGGAGCAAAACACACAGCTTGCAAGAAATGCAAAAAGCAGCTAGAGCTGTTTTGTTTCATGTTGCCTCTTCTGCAACCAATAATTATCATGATTATTGTCCAAAGGGGAAAGATACTTGGTCTAAGTATAATTGTGACCGTGCTAATGGTACGTCAACTTACAAACCTGATAATGGCCTTCCTGTTTCCATTATTGCAAAATTAAAACCAATCTTTGCAGATTTAAGCTCAGAAGATCTTCTTAAAAAATGTCTTTATGGAACAACACAAAATCAAAACGAAAGCTTTAACGGGATGGTATGGGACAGGATTCCAAAAGTTCGGTATGTCGCTTGGGAACCACTTACCCTTGGCGTGTATGATGCTGTTGCTAACTTCAACTTTGGCAAAAGAGCTTCCATTTTGGTTAATGACAAAAATGGCTATTGTACCAGGAAAATATACATTGAACGGTTGTACTTCATTGAATCGAAAACGACTGTTTTCTTCAGTATATGCAAACTTAGAGACCACCAAGAAGCGTAGAAAAATAATTCGTGGTAAAAAGAAGTCAAAGGATGACAAAAATGAACAGCAAGATAGGAAATCTTATGAAGCTTATTGACATTTATTATTGCATAAAAGTTTTGTGTTTTTAACACTTTTCGATTTTAGGACACAGGTGGTGGAGTAAAGTATTTAAAACACCCGTGGTTTCTCCTCCTCCTCCTCCTACTACTCCTCCAAGTTATGAACGTTTTCGTGCAGCGTTTACATGACATCGTTGCCGAATTCGCAAATTCCAGTTGACCAATTTTCATGAAATTTTACACGTATCACAATTGAAAGGAGCTGATTTCAAATTTGACAATGATATTGCCAGGTTTGACTAAAATTGGCAATTTAGGCCAAATTTGGACCAAATTTCGAAAGTTCTTCAATTTTCAAGAAATTTTGCACGGATCACAATTAAAAGGTGCTGATTTCAAATATGACAATGATATTGTCAGGTTTGACTAAAATTGGCCAATTTAGGCCAAATTTGGACCAAATTTCGTAAATTCTTCAATTTTCACAAAAATTTGCACGGATCACATTTCAAAGGTGCTGATTTCGAGTTTGACAATGATATTGCCAGGTTCGACTAAAATTGGGCAATTCAGGTCAAATTTGGACCAAATTTCAAAAGTTCTTCAATTTTCATGAAATTTTGCACGGATCACAATTGAAAGGTGCTGATTTCAAATTTGACAATGATTTTGTCCGGTTTGACTAAAATTGGCCAATTTAGGCCAAATTTGGACCAAATTTCGTAAATTCTTCACTTTTCACAAAAATTTGCACGGATCACAATTGAAAGGTGCTGATTTCGAATTTGACAATGATATTGCCAGGTTCGACTAAAATTGGGCAATTCAGGCCAAATTTGGACCAAATTTCAAAAGTTCTTCAATTTTGAGGAAATTTTGCAAAGATCACAATTGAAACGTGTTGATTTCAAATTTGACAATTATTTTGCCAGGTTTTACTAAAATTGGGCAATTTAGGTCAACTTTGGACCAAATTTAGAAAGTTCTTCAAGTTTCAAAAAATTTTGCGCCGATCACATTTGAAAGGTGCTGATTACGAATTTGTCAGTCATTTTGTCAGATTTGACCAGAAATGGGTAATTCGGGCCAAATGTGGATCAAACTTAGAAATTTCCGCAATATCCATAAAAATTTCTGCAACTCACAATTAGAAGTTGCTGATTTTGAATTTGCCAGTCATTTTATTAGATTTGAACATAATTTGGCAATTCAGCAACTTTGTATTTTGAGACTAAATAATGCATCGTTGTGTTACGTCTTGAAGTCTTCAAGCCAAGCGGCTTCTTGTCTTTATTTAAACTATATTCTTACGTTTTCTGGGCTTTTTCTCGATATTGACCTTTTTAACGCACCGGCCTTAATTTCTGAGGAACCGTTTGACCGATCAAGCTGAAATTTTCAGTACAGTAACGTTACTTTATAACAGCGATATAACGGTATATCGTTATGCATAACGATATAACGTTATAAAGTAACGTTGTTACAAAAAAGAATATCGTAATGTAACTATATAAAGTTTTATCGTTTGTTATCAAAATCCCCTGGATGGTGACATATGGTGGTGTATAATATCAAACAAATTTGATATTAAACTTGACGATATACACCGCGTTTATCAAGAAATATTCACAAAGTGAGTGCGCTTATTTCGTTCACACCAGGCGTTTAAAATATACATCACCGATAAACGCGATGGTGTATATTTTAAACACTTGGTGTGACCCACGCTTTAATGAAGAACAAGTCCACCTCAGCGTATGTTCTGTCAATCCTGAACACACCGAAAGTAGATCGATCACAGGACATACTCAACACTTGCCTCCAGGAAAACATCAATCCTATCACAATCCTTCTGTCTCCAGCACCCGTAAAAGCTCCGAAAAACACTCCCTCACTTGATGATAACAAAACTAAACTTTTTCAGGAACTCCTATCAAATTGGTACTTGTATGACAACAGAAAATCTTTCAGGGACCTTTTAGAATCAAATATTCTAATATGAGTCATTATTGTTTTTTAACTCTGTAATTACTTTATTCGGAGAAACTTTCGCGAGAGAAACTTTCGCGAGCTATAAAACACGCGAAATTTTTTGGATAAACTTTCGCGAATGAAGAAATTGTTTAATTTTCGCGAGATAAACTTTCGCGAATGAAGAAATTTTTTAAATAATTTAAGATAACTTTTAGGAAACCAAGGAAATATTGTTGCAGAAAATTGACAAAAATTAGTTTCAAACATATTTGAATTTGCATTTGCTTAGCAATTTTAATGTAATAAATAGTTACAAAGACTGTTCATCATCAAAATCATTAAAAACATCTTCAAAAACGAATTGAAAAACTAGCAAAATTTCGTGAGATAAACTTTCGCAACTATTATTCTGAACTTGCTCTTGGATGGATGAAGGTTGTTGTTACTGCGCGAAAAGAAACAAAAAGAAGGAAAGATTTCCTTATTGTAGCTTTATAATTTTTACTCAGGTTGTTTGTCCCATTCAAACTCTTGTTGAAAGGCCCTTGAGAATATTTTGACAG
The DNA here is from genome assembly GCA_027922465.2 of Turritopsis dohrnii. Lineage (NCBI taxonomy): Eukaryota > Metazoa > Cnidaria > Hydrozoa > Anthoathecata > Oceaniidae > Turritopsis > Turritopsis dohrnii. The sequence continues at coordinate 823,141 of BQMF02000108.1, read as the reverse complement.
TGAACTGTCAATGAACAGAGTTTGACACGCTTAATTGTTCCTTAATAGTCTATAATGTTCTCTGTGTTTTATTGTTATACAAATCGTGCACTACTCGTGTTCGTTTGTGAATGAAAAGTTTGCTCACTACTGTGGAGATCGATATGGAGTGTCTTAACAGGATTGTTTTCTTCTATCGCGCACTCCAAAATATTTCCTTTTCATTAAGTCTTAATTGTTCACTACGTAAAGCACGAACTATTCTTTTTGTAATGGAACAGTTCGTGTATATTATTAAAAAGGAATACATTGTTCCTTTGCCAAAAGGAATGAATAAATGACTCTCCTGTGAAACGCACTACGGTATAAATATGCCATTCAAGTTTAAAGAACTAAGTTATCGTTTTTTATTTGTGTAAATCGTTAAGTTAAAAGTCATATGTTTAAAGTTATAGAAAATGTTTTTAAATAAAATAAAGAAGTTTTAAAAATGTCCAAGAGAACATTAGTTGTGAACTGGGTTGGAATCAATGGCGCTGCTAAACACAAGAGAAAGTTGGTATTACGTCCAAACGATAGACATATTTAGCTTATATATTTACATCTGTCCTGTGCAAAATTGCCTACACATTGGTTTAAAAGTAGTCGAGGTTTACGCAAGGATATCGATGTCAAGCATTGTTGGTATTATTATTTTGACGAAGCCCCAGATATCAAAAGAGAAGAAGTCGAGGCACAACAGCCAATCAGAAAAAAAGTATGTACGGCACACAAGCCTTCCTTTTCTATTGACGATGGTATTGGAAAGACTTTTTGGAACTGGCTGCGTACACCATGTGGAGGAAGAAAGTCCAAAAAAGAAGCGAAGCAATGTGCACAACGATGTATGAAATTTTTAATGGCTAGTTTTGACGAACTCGAATCAGAATCGTTTTTAACCGAAGAATTTGTCGATTGTTGCTTGGGTACACCCTCCATATTTATGGACTTTCTTAAAACTCTTGAAGAAGATTGGAAACTAAGTTGTTCGGCGTCGTTAAATTACTTAAAATCAATACCAGACATACTGGACTTTCGAAAAGCGAATGGTGTGTCCGACAGCACATGACGTTGTTTTGCCGTCACCGAAGTTTACATACGACGTGGTAAAGAAAATCTGGGAAAGAGAAAGAGACTCGAGTATTCTTGCAACCTGGATTTGGAAACGCTCATCGCTCGAAACAGTTGGGTGACCTTGGAGGAAATGGAAAACGTCATCCCACATCACATCAATCGTTTCCGAGACATCTTAAAAGAATGCAGAGATCAACGAACAGTGTCGGCATCTCAACTGGCGTTTGCAACGAGATTTATTGCTACGTATTTATTTGTTCGAGTTAAGTGCTCCAGACCAATGACCTATCAATACTTAACCATAGAAATGATTAATAAAGCAAAGACCAATGCAGGTTACACCGACCAAAAAGAATTTAAAACTGCCGAAAGATATCTCTTTGACACTGTGATTCTCGATTCCGAAACTATGGAGATTCTCGATTTCTATATCCATTTAGTGCGACCGAAACTAAGTCTTAACTGTGACTATTTGCTCGTAACAAACAAGGGAAATCAATACACCGCGTTCTCGTCAGCCATGAGCGTCCTTGTCCACGAAGCTATTGGCAAATATATACATCCGACTCGCTATCGACAAATTGTGGAGACGGAAAGTGCGGAAAGACTGAACCAATCGGAAAGAAAAATCGTTTCACGTGACCAAAAGCACAGTTCTTACGTGTCCAAAGTAGCCTATCAAAAAAGTTTGTCAAGAGACGTTGCTTCACGCAGCAAAAAATGTATGGAGAAACTGGTTGGTGATAAACGAAAGGAAGTGAGTGCAGGCATGATGGATGTTTTAAGATCAATCAACGACACGGCTCGTACATTCGATCAGCAAGTACTAAATCAAGCAGAAACGATAATGTCCCAGCCCTGGAGTAGTTCGTCTGAACGAACTGTTGGCGAGGCTAACGACGACGACGATGTAACAATAACGAATACCATTCCAGCTAACTTAGAAAGCGCTGCTACTACGGATTTGCATGTAGATCGAACACTTGTACCACTTATCAGTTCTGATGTGAATTTGAAGAAATAAGTTGTAAATGATCAAATCAAAACGCGGGTAAAATTCGCAAGGGAAGAAGACGTTTTTTTTTGTAAAGGCATTTCAAAATATGGAAAAGGATTTTGGACACTTATACTAAAAGATTCTGAATACTTGTTTCATCCGTGTCGCAACAAAGACACTTTGAGAATGCGCTCTGAAACTCAGGCATATAAACGTAACGCAGAAGAATATTTGAAAAGTATTTCGGTTGTATGAAACACATATAATTTTGTTGAAAAATGATAAAAAAATTAAATTGAAAATCTTTGCGGTTTTCAACTTTGGATCAAACGTCAAATACTTGTTCATCAAAACAAAATGGCTATCATATTTATACTGGACTCTATCAGAATGGACTGCACGAGTTCAGAAAACAAAAACGTTAATCAATATCACAGTTTCATACAGTTAATTCCCAGCTCCTCCTAATAGGCCAAGCGTTTCTAAAAGAGATTGCATAGGTTAAAGTTCTGTACAGTTCGTTCCCAGTCCTTTTTGTTCCCAATATAATTTCTCAGCACTCTTTGAATGAATGCTGACACATTCGAGGTAAACACATTTGTTTATGTTCTCAGAATTAGGTTTCCATATGATTGGGTATTAGCATACTTGATCTTATATTTTAGAAACTTCTCAATATTGTGAAACCAAGAATTCAAAAGCAAAGAACTATGATGCGAGAACCTATTTCACCTGAGGAAAAAATTGCTGTTGCGTTGCGTTTTCTAGCAACTGGTGAAAGTTATGAAAGTTTGATGTACCAGTTTCGTGTTCATAAGATAACCATTGCTCAATTCGTTCCAAAAGTGTGTCAAGAATTTTTTTTGGCGCTAAAAGACCAGTATTTAAGTCTACCTTCTACCAAAGAGGAATGGATTGCGCAAGAAAAAGAGATATGCAAACGTTGGCAATTTCCAAACTGCATTGGTGCCGCTGACGGGAAGCATATATCAATGCTTCATCCAAAGGATTCCGGTTCAGAGTTTTATAACTATAAAGGGTTTTTCTCGATTGTACTTCTTGCTGTGATTGATCATGACTACAACTTCTGCTTTGTAGACGTTGGTTGTCAGGGAAGAATAAGTGACGGTGGTGTTTACAGAAATAGCTACTTTTACAAAGCTCTGGAAAATGGAGACTTAAATCTCCCCGATCCTAAACCTCTCCCACAGTCGTCCGATCCTAATTGGATTCATGATCAGAACGATGAGCCAATACCATATGTTTTTGTCGGAGACGATGCTTTTCCGTTAAGTAAAAACTGCATGAAACCGTTTGCACAAAGAAAACTAACACCAAGAAAGAGAATATTCAATTACCGGCTTTTACGATTTCGTCGAATCAGTGAAAATGCTTTTGGCATTTGGGTGAACCGTTTCAAAGTGTTTTCTACAAAGCTTATGTTAAGTCCTGAAAAAGCAACTTCCATAACTCTAGCATCTCTCGTTTTGCACAACATGTTTCGAGATTTATCAAAGGAGAGTTATACCCCTGAAGGCTACATCGATTTTGAATGCGATAATGAAGAAATACAACCTGGATGTTAGAGAGAGGGAGGCTGCACTGATTCTGTTCTGCATAATTTACCGGTAAATAAAAGCAATAGGGCGAATAACTCAGCCGAGTACATCAGGGAAGTGTTTGCTGATCATTTTTATGGACCAAGGCAAATTCCGTGGCAATTTAGTCAATTATAAACTAATTTTCACGATATTAGCTTTTTCAACGAAAAATATGCTTTACATCTTTTAACAAATACGCAATGTTTAATTCCTGAAACAGTTGCAAATATAGCTATAACGGGATCCAAAGGGTGAAGAAGAATCGGAGTTGTGTGATGGTGTGTACTGATGATGACATTTATACTTTAAGGTCATTGCCGCTTGTTGCATGTGTAACTTCAGCATGACCTTGGCCTAGAGATAGTATATTGCGGATTGTAGGACAACGGTGTCCAAGTGCTTCCGACTCCCTCCGCAGCGACTCGCGAAAAAAAATCGGCGAAAAAAATCGGCGAAAAAAATCGAAGTGCCCAGGTCACACACACACGTCGGTTCCGACTCCCTCCGCAGCGACTCTCGATTTTTTCCATTCCGGAGCGCAACACAAACACGTCGGTTCGGACTCCCTCCGCAGCGACTCGCGAAAAAATAGGTAAAAATGACCACACACACACACATGGGTTCCCACTCCCTCCGCAGCGACTCGCAGAAAAAAAATCGGAAAAATGACAAAGTGCCCACCCCTTCTGCGCATGCGTCGAAAAATGTTGACGTCAGCATTATCGTCGAAAAAATGATGACGTCAGCATTATCGTCGAAAAATGTTGACGTCAGCATTATTGTTGAAAAGTGTTGACGTCAGCACTATCGTTGAAAACCGTCGAAAAATGTTGACGTCAGCACTATCGTCGAAAAGTGTTGACGTCAGCACATCATCGAAGTCATCAATCAAAACCACCCCCAAATGAATGCTGACGTCAGCAGTTTCATCGACTCGGTTGAATTGCCCTAAAATCGAAGGTGAGTCAGGGAGTTCCCTAAAATCGAAGGTCCTCCTCGAAACTCACGCTTTCGACGTCCTCCGCAGCGAAGCTAGGGTAGGGAGTCAATATATACAGATATTTTTGATTATATGCAGTAACTGTCGCTTTCGACTGCCTCCGCAGCGACTCCTGATGTTTGACATTCCGGTCTGTAAAATACACGCTCGAATTTTACAAACCAGAAAATCGGTCACGGTTGAATTGCTGCCTAAAATCGAAGGTCCTCCTCGAAATCACTCAAGCGTGAAATCGAAGATCCTCCTCGAAACTCGTTAAAACCGAAGGTGAGTCAGGGAATTCCCTAAAGTGGCACGTCGGGGCTGGCCCTCCTCGTAAAAATTCATCAAATGAGTCAGGGAAATCCCCACTCATAAAAAATTCATCAAATGAGTCAGGGAATTCCCTGACTCAGTTCTGTCCACTCGTAAAAAAATCCTAAGTTGAAAAAGTGTATATAAAAAAGGATGTTGAGTTATTTCAGAAACATTGTTACTTTTTTATATAATTGGCTAGGATATGGACAGTCACATAATGTGAGTGATTTTAATAAGGCAATGCTAGCAGCAGCAGCTTACAATGGTGACATCGAGGAGGCAATGGTAGATGCAGCTAGCGAAGGTGACATCGAGGAGGTCAAGCTGTTAAAGCAATATGGTGCGACGGCGTTTGATGAGGCAATGGCTGCAGCAGCTGGTGAAGGTCACATCGAGATCGTTAAACTCTGCAAGGAGTGGGGCGCGACGGATTTTAACGAGGCAATGGTAAATGCAGCTTTGTTTGGTCACATCGAGATCGTTCGACTATGTAAGGAGTGGGGCGCGACTCAGTTTGACGACGCAATGAAGTTTGCAGCTGGGATAGGTCACATCGAAATTGTTAAACTCTGTAAGGAGTGGGGTGCGACTGATTTTGATGAGGCAATGGTAAATGCAGCTTTCTTTGCTCACATCGAGATCATTAAACTCTGTAAGGAGTGGGGTGCGACTGATTTTGATGAGGCAATGCTAGCAGCAGCTTTCAATAGTCACTTTATGATTGTAGCACTCTGTCGACGTTGGTTAGGTTATGATGATATTCACGAGGAGCTCTTTCGCTATCATCACAAGCGTCGATTCGGAAAAGATCTCTATTACGAGTTGGTGGAAGTTACCATGCATCCGGATAGGGTGTGGGATTGGTACTATGATGAGGAAGATAAGAAATTTCTAACTGGCTATTTTCAATAAGTTTGTATACTTATTGAAGAACAACCTTGTAACTCCTTGGGAACCTACATCGTATGTAAAGATATGCGTGTTCTGAAGCATCCAATTCTTGCAAGATGTCACTCCAGTCGTTTTTGATGACATTGGTTTCATCATCGATAAGCTTAACATCACTCTTCTCTTTAGGATACCAAACGAATAGCATCTTTGCTTGCCGTCTGATAGTTTTTGGAAGAGCTGTGTAGACTTGGGTGAGAAGCCATAGACTATGTTTTTGATGACGTCCTGTGGTACTTAGATTGAGAAGTGGAGTCCTCTTCTTATCGAGTTTCTCATCAGCTATGGAATCATCGATGATGAATAAGGTTTCCTGCCCTGCCAATTGCTTGGTGAATATCTCAATCCAATATAGTAAGTCCTGTTGTGGTGTAGGTTCGATCAGAAAAACATCATCATCTTCCCAGAGAATCGTACAGTCTTTATAGGTTGTATTCCATCGGAGGAAAGGACAGAGAATGACGATGTAGTCAAAGTGGTGCTTGAAGTGGTTCTGTAGTAAGCGTAGAGCCAGTTCCGTCTTGCCACAGCCTGTCGGTCCTGAAAAAATGGTGGTACAAGGATCTTTAATAAGGTTCATTTATTTTAGTAGCCGACACTGTGGAAGCGCTCATTCATGAAGTTAACCTGTCCATCTTGTAGCACAAAGAGGTAACATTGCATGGCTCCCGCACCATCAGCTTTTTTGGTGATCTGCAGTGTGACACCATCTGAAGTGTTTTTGAGGCGCCTCCCCGCACCATGTAGAGTATTGTCAGCAACACTTCGAAAGTCGATAAAAAGACAGTAATTAGAATCAAAGAATTTAGAAGGACTAATGGCCGGCAGCAGTTCATTGGAAGTGAAATACTTCCGTGCCGGGGCATACATTTCTTCTGGAAGTAAGCCCTGTGTATAGAGTTGATTAGGCTCTCCTTCGATGGTAATGTCTACCTTGCTGATTTTCGGGTTGTAGTAATGGGTGTTATCCATAGCGTATGCTTTTCGTTTGTCTGGATCAAGAAAGAATAGAACAAGAGCCTTTAAACTCTCGCTGGGCACGTTTACCTGTATATTCCAGGCGGTATCTTTCTTGTCCAAAGGGATTATTCTATGCCGTAAAACACGGGTGTAGGGTAGTCGCCTATTGGCAAGTTCATTGTAGACTTTTAGTTTGAAGTCAGAGTCTTCTACCTTGTCGAATTCTAGAGCAATGTTGGAGATAGTGTAGGTGCCGTCAGGATCTTTCTTCGAAGCACCTGATCCTGATCCTGCATCTCTGATGACCTTTCCATACTCTGCGAATTTAATTTTGAAGCTTAAACGATCGCGAAGCTGTACATAGGGGAGATGCTTGACGAGTTCAAAAAATTCCCATAGAGGAATGGCAAAACGGTTACCATAGACAGCTGCCAGGGCGGACTTACTCGTTGAAGTACTCGTTGCACCCGGTGTGACTCTGAGCTTGTTCACATCACCCTCCGGATCTATTCCCTGTTGGATACGTTCCACTTGCATTTCCTCAGGTAGCCATCTGTCCTTGTAAATTTCCATCACATCCGCATTTTGAATGTCTTGGATGATGTTTCCTTCGTAACTGATAGTCAACTGTTCGATCAAAGCCTTTCCCAAGTTGTTGACGATGTAGCGTCCTGTATCGGTGGAGTTGAGTTTGATATCAAACGTGAGCTTGAGCGATTCTGGTAGAATGACATCATTAGCACCAAGATTCGGCAGCCGCACATCTAGAGATAGACGCTGGTCAATGGTACTTGGTGTATTCGAGATCTTGACATGCTGACGTGGTGCGTTGAAGGCAAAGCGAGTCATATATTCCTTATGAGGGTTTGCAATACCATACATGTTTATTATAAGAGAAATGGATCCAGTTGATTATGAAACACCTTTCCGTAAATTTGAAGATGTAGAAGATACATCGTTTACATCTGACACTACACCGCTTATATCTGACACAGGCGATTCTTCTGAAATACAAAGCACATCAATTCAGCAGGGAATAGAAATTAAAAGACAGACAATAGAAGAGTTATACAAGTTTCTCGATATAGAAGGAAATCCTAATTTAGCTTTGGATCGGTTTCGAGTAACTTCAACCAATACACCAGGTGTCGCAAAAGTTGAATTTTATAAAAAAGGAAAATGGCGCCAAATAACGAAAGAAGTAGGAGGATTTTACACTCGAGATAGTATTAAAGGAATCCTAGGTGGAGAGGATGCTATAAAAAGACTGACAGGTGTTGATAGTACACCAGAGTGGATGCATAAAGGAAGACGTAAACTAGCGAAACAACTAGATAATATTGAAATGAATAGTTTGGATAACAGTCAAGTCCTCGACAACATCTCAAATGCGAGGGAGGTATTGGGTGAAATGCTGGAGCAAGGCACCCAAAAAACGTTAGAGGTGGGGGAGTTCTTACGCGAGCAAGGGATTGAATTTAATTTGCGTGAACTTAGAGGCTTAGACGATGCACTAAAACGAATACGTGGGGAGCTGGAGAACAACTTAACAAAATTAGGCGAACTCGATAGTCAAATAGCAAAAGAAGAACGTAAACTAGGTGAAACAAGTGATCGTGAAATACAAGAAGAGATTAAGCGACGACTCTCCAATTTGAAAGCGGAGCGTACATCTCGACTAGAGGTGCTCAGTGGTAACCGCAAGGAGTTGTCTAGCCAGTGGTCGCGCATCAAAGAGACGGTATTCAAAGTCCTCGACAAGGATAGAACACTAGGGGAGAAACTTCGCATCCTCTTTCGAGAGCAAGGCATCACCATCGTTTCAATCTTAACAGCGTTTTCGCTGGTAATATCAACGATAGCAACCTCTCTCACTGGTGGTGGTGGTGCTCCTCCAGGAAGTCCTCCTGCTGCTTCTGGAAGGGCTGGTGTACAGCAATGGGTGAAGAAGCAGCTCGAAGCACTTGGACGCCTTCTCGGAAAACTTGCAAGCAAACTTGGAGCTGCATTGCCGGGGATCATTGGAAGTGTTGTAAGCTGGCTCTTAAACTTTCTGAAGAAAGGTGTCATAGCTCTAGCAAGCAACGCATGGGTAGTCGTAGTTTTGGGGGTTGGTCTGATAGGCAACTGGCTATGGTTTAAAATACAAAAGAACCGCAATTAAACCGACACCTACCCACATGAGAGCTTGCTTTTCTTCTTCATGCTGCTTAGCAGCGGAAGACGTTTGAGCTTGCTTAACGGAAGACGTTTGAGCTCGCTTAACGGAAGATGTTGGAGGATCGGAGGAAGCCATTCTGCGACCCTGAAATCCTCCCAAAGAGTGTTGTTTAGGTGGTGGTGGTAGTTTACCGATGTGAGTCGCAACGGTAAGCTTTGTCGAAAAATCAGAGATGTTGTCGAGATTCCCAAGCTTTAAATCGCTGGGTATTAGGTATGTACCGAGGGCAACGCCAAAATCAGGTTCCGATTTAGCGTAACTTAAGGCTTTCTGGAACTTACCAATCTCTTCCGCTAAAGAGGTGTCTTTCCGGATCGCTTGCTCTACTGCGGTCATGAAGATCTTTTGAGCATCCAAGGCACGTCCAGTGTCACCCGCTATAACGGAACGTGCACTCGCCTGACTTTCTAAAAGCATTCGTGCGTACATCCGCGTACTCTGCGACAAGCGTTGTATACCAGCTCTACTTAACCCAGCATCAACATCATTTTGAACGTAGAATTCCCAACTCTTGCCAATTCTCCGCATGCGAGCAGGGTATCGCCAGAAGAACTTGTCAGCTGGTATGTCAAACTCTGCAGAGAGCGTCTTGAACGCACTTGAATTGTATTTGTTATCTCGCGGGTTGAAGCTTAGTTCACTTGGTAGAGGAATTTCAAGTTGCTTCAAGATCAGACGTATCTGAAAATAGACGTGAAAGCGGTAGATGCTCGCAATCATAGGGTTCTTATGGTGTAGATGTTGCGTTGATATGCCGCAACCAGTCGTAGCTAACCAGGTAGCAAAAGATAACTGTCCTGGGTACATGTCGATATCGAGCCATATGTCATTTTTCATGGGTACAAACGGAAATGAGAAAATATCGCGAAACTTAGCGATGAAAAAGCTCCCTTGTTGATCCACAACGATCCTTTGCTCCCACAGTTCCTTAGCAGCTAAGAGTGTACTGGGTTGCCCGAATTTTGGTATATACCGCACCTTGTCGTAGTTCATTTCTCTTATAATAAATGTATGTAAATGTCACCCATCTTGGAGAAACCAAGTTACCAACAGAGTTAAAAGAAGGCACGGAGATTGCGATAAAAGAAGCAGTGTTATACGTGGGGTGGCTCAACCTAGTTCAACACGCTAGATTTACCATTGATCAAGTATCAAAAAAAGACCCCGTCGATTCAAGGTTCCCCCTGCATATAGACTTTCCACCTGGATTATCTACGTCAAAGAGTATTCGTTCAAGAATAAATGCAAGATCACTTGGATGCGCAAATCTCGATCCAAGAGAGGATGGTAAGCTTCACTTATCAGTACAAAAAGGGTATTACGTCTCAATAAGTGAAAACTTAGGGGAACTTTTAGGATTAGATAAGAAGTATACTCAAGGTGAATATAGATCGGTGCCAAACTTCTGTACGTTCAAGTCTATACGGCTGTACTGTGAGGAATTCGAAAACAGCTATATTCTGCTAAACGGTGCAATTACGAAAATCGTACACATTTTTAGACTTCAGAAGCCAGAATACGAGTATGGCGACATCATGTCGTATCACTATGAACGTCCTATGTTCACCAACAAATTGAGGTCTTCAACGCGAACGTTGAATTTTTACGTCACCGACGATCAAGGCAGGAAAGTTGATTTACAAGCTATCAATATGCTCGTCGTCTTCAAATAAACAGATGGCAATGTACGACGTGACTACGGAGAAGCTATATCCTGTTTTACCAGACCCAGAGAATGGATACGCAAAAAACTATAGAATTCAAGCGGTGAAGGAGACGAAAGCATACCTATCTCGGGAATTAGAAAGTCGAACATCTTTAGAGCACAAATTTTCACACTACTCAGCAGTTGCGAAATATGCATGTTACTTTCTGATCGCGGTGAATGTTGTACTCTCTGGTGGTGAGATTGCATGCTTGGTATCAGAAATGGATACTTCGATGAGCATCGGGCTGTGTGTGACAGCTCTCGTGGTGGGTCTAATAATGAGCGGTATTCAAAAATGTGCCTCTATTTTCGATGTAAAAAGACAGAAAAACCATGATATCGCATTCGCTGCGCAGACCGTTCTAGACAGTCTGCGTGTGCTAATATCAAAAGTCTACGAAGACGGTACCATCGATCATCCTGAGTTTACTCGAATTATGGAGGAGAAACAGCTTTACGAACATCAGAAGCAAGAGCTGCGAAAACGATCAAGGAAGGTGATCAAACAGCTTTACGAACGTCAGAAGCAAGAGCTTTTGGAACGTGGAAGGAAAGAAGGTCGCGAAGAAATCGCAAAAAAGCTCGTGAGCAGTTCAGATACCCCGAGTGCACCTGCTATGTGATGTATGAGGCACCCCCTCCTTATGTTTTATAGCTTGGTAAAGCTACAAAACGACATCTGCCAAGGGGTCCCAACCGTTGGGACCCCTCTTCAATCTTCAAGGGCAGGGACACCCAAGTCATATAGATCATCACGAGTTAAGTCGATCAATCTGAAATGACACTGGAAACGTTCCACATGCCCGTCCTCTTCGAATCTATTAAACGCGTGTATACCGTTAGGATTATCGATGACAACGATCTCCTCACTGCTCGGAAACTGGTTGAGTAACCATCGTCTCTTACTTGTGATTGTACGTCTCTGTATCCGTGCGATGTAGTAAGGCAGGTTGTAATGTTCATCATCTTCAGATGTAGAGTGCTTGCGTACAATCAGAAGAACATTATCCTTGCGCAGGTCTTCTGCGTGAGGAACATGTCTTTGCAGGAGTTTATCGATCATTTGATAACGCTCTACAAGGTCATCGTTGAGTAAAGCAAGAGCTGCTTCAGCTTCCTCAATGGCATTTTGCTTTTCTTGGATAATCTTGTTAAAACCTCTCGGGATAATCTCTTTAAGCAACCAGTTTCGGGCTAAAGTCGCAGTAGGTTTGTCACTACGCATTGAAATGCAGAGAGCAAGCTCTAAGGAAAGGAACACATCGTGGGGGTTTCGCGACCTCCCAAGGGGGTCCAACCGTTGGACACCCTTTTCAAGTTCTGCTCTAGTGAGTTGCTCACGCTTCATAGTATCTGGAACAGATGTATCTATGTGCTTCAACCCTAAGAACTTACCAAATTTTGCTCTGTGAATGAATGGTTGGTTTTGTCCATCAAAAAGTACTTCAATGGTTGATAATCCGTTGAATAAAGAAAAGGTCATCTTTCTTATAGAAACAACTTCCAACTGGCACACGTATGGACGTCAAGTAAGTGGGAGACATTTACTTGAAGCTCTAGGCTTTGACATTTCGTTGAATATTTTAAGGAGTCTATCCTTGGCAGAGTCAAATATTGGATTTGAAAAGTCTTCCATTTATTTACTCGACCTTTTCAATCTCTTCGAATCTATCGAGATAAAATGAATATTATAGATCCGCTCAAGCAAGTTCTCGCTATAGATTTTACTAAGAAGAGAAATGATTCAGTTACATCCAGATTTAACAGGCTGCTGGGTTCAAAGATAATCATGTTGACAACTCTCATAACGGCATGGTGTTGGTACAAAGATGGCATGAATTGCAATATGTTAGGTTGGGATGTAGGGAACAAATTCATACAAAATGCTTGCTGGATGAAGGGTCTATATATATATGAGGAGCTCACAAAATATGAACTATCTCACGAGTACGGAATTCCTGATACTCTCGATATGACTGGAATTCTCCAGCAGCGAGATGGCAGTCATGTGCTATGTAAGTCGCGAGGATCATGTGTGCCCATGAAAAAGACTATTATCACATCTTACCAATGGATTCCATTCTTCATTCTAGCATGTTCAATGGCATTACAGTTGCCATATATGCTGTTCAAGTAGAACTTTGAGCGATTGGAAAAATTTAAGAGCTGTGTAGAATCTTCCTCTGCAGCAGCGATTTATAATGTGTACTTTTGTGATACTGTGACTTGTACGAAGAATGTGTACATTTTTTGCCAATTTATAGTGGAAATTCTGTACATCATCATGAACCTGTCGATTCTCCAGGCATGCAGACAACTCATAGGAGTGCCAGATATAACGAAGAAAGGTAATAATGTACTCTTTCCTACTATGGGTATGTGCACGATTGAGGCAAATAAGGGTAGTCTCACGGTTATATACACCAATACACTAACTTTATCATGTGAGATATCTTCACATGTCATATATGGCTACTGCTTCATTGTAGTGTGGTTGGTTGCAGTGTTAGGAACTATAGTTTCTTGCATTGGTGTACTAATAACACTAGGCCGAATGTACCAAAACTACCATCGTTCCAATAGGAAAGGCTTCACTATGTATCAATTGGAACTTTATGAGGCTGTTCGAGAAAAAGATATCCAAAAATTTTATGAAATCAACCAGATGATGACAAATTTCCCTGATGAACAACTTCCAACTTGCACACGTATGGACGTCAAGTGGGAGACATTTACTTGAAGTAATGCCTGGTACAGTCAACCTCATAGCCTACGATCTCTCCGGTTTCAACATCAGTCTCCTCACCTGCTGGCGATGTATAAATTTGTCTTTTGACAAACGCTTTTTTCGAGAGATTACAAAAAAGTCTATTCAGTGCACATTCGTGACACTCGGGGAACTCTGTCTGCACTCCTATAGAGCGCTGGTTCCGCTTGTACCTTATTCCACCACTCAAGAGTTCATTAAGTTCATTTTTGTTCATCGTAGAATAGCCTCGAAGACCTTCTTCTTTCGCTTTCAGCCTTAGTTGTTTCACTGTTGCCATTTTCTTCAAAGTTACAACATTAACTTTGAAGTCTCTACTCATCGTCATCACTGAGAAGGCTCTCACGCATATCTGTTTCATGGTACTTGCACTCTTTCAGATGGACTTGGAGGTAGTGGTTGTGATGGGTCTGTGTGTACACGCTTCCGATCTTCAACACACCAGTGGCCTTGCAGGATTTGTTGAACGGCGGTGAATCGTTTATAAACTTTGTTTTGATGTTACCATCCCAGGAGATGAGCTTTGGGTTGATCCAGCCTGCAGTACTTATCACAGTACCTGTCAAGGTCTTGAAGAGAAGCTCTTGCACATGATCAGCAATCGCGTTGTAAGCATCACACCAAGCTTTATCATCCAACACGTTGAATCCCATCTTCCAGGCAGATGTCTCGTTATACCTCGATACCCCTGAAGAGTGGCAATTCTTTGGGGTCTTGATCAAGAGAGGAATAATTTTACTCGCTTCCTTCTCATACCCGATGTAGTACCTCAGGTCGTTCTTGTTTGCTACGATAGGTTCTGCTATAGTGATCTTTGACATGTCGATAGTGTAAATGTCGGTAAGTTCTGCACTAGAGTTAAAGTCATTCCGTGAAACTTCGATTTGTCCAAAACGCAACATCTTTATTATATGCAACAAAAACTCCAACTTTGAAATATTTATGAGACTACCACTTTTTTACGTATTCTGGAGGTACTTCCGTATCCTCAGGAATAAGCATAAGTTCTTCACGTACAAAAGATCTCTCCGGCCCATCTTCTAGGTAGTACAAAACACGCTGACCTTGGTATTGCAATATCTTATCGACCCGATACGTTTCCCGACTCCAGTTGTTGTCTGTTGCGCGTCGTTTTATGCCGTCATGTTCCTCACCCGGCGCTAGCAAATAGCGGTATAATCCCGCTTCAGGTAAAGTTTCTTCCTTCGGGTAAAACCCAACTTTTAACGGAACTTCCTCCAGTTTAATCGCCTTTGAGGGTTTCATCCCGGTTCTGGCAAGAACATTGTTGTTCAGTTGACTCACACTTTTCTGGTAGTGTTTTACCCAAGTGGTACTGTTTTTCTCTGGATCTTCCAACTCCTGCGCATCTTGTATAGGGAAAAGTTTCTCCGCGAGGAGTTTGTTGAAGTTTTCCACAAAGGCCTGCTTTCTGTGGTTATGCTTTGTTGTAGTTCTCACCACCTCGACATCGTGGTTCTGGAAGACCTTGGCTGTTTCCGACTTGAACTCTGATCCGTTATCTACATAGAGCTTCTCAGGCCACTTTAGTGGACCCTTTTTGTAAATGTCAGCAAACATCTCTGCAACGTCGCTCGCCTTCTTCGTTCTCAGAGGTCTACTCGCTTTATACCCTGAAGCAATATCGATCACATTCAAAGCGTACTTGTACGTATTCTGATAGACTTTGTCATGAGGAAGATACAAAAGATCGGCCTGGTGGATCTTGTTCACCTTGGTCACGTAAAAGTGAGGATAGTCGATGTGCTTAGGCCTTGGTAGATGTATCTGATATAAAGCTTGATGAGCTAGCCACTTCAACACTTGTTTCCTAGTAACTCCAGCAGCCTTCTGAAGCTCTTTAATGGCTTTCTTCCCTTTCCACAGATTCTCTGGTTTGTAGTAGATGTCACGCAACGTTTCAGTCATTTATTACATACGGTAGAGCAGAAATCCAACAATACCTAGAGTTCCAGCGATCGCTACCAATTCACCAGTCTTTTGAGCTTCAGAAGGGTTATAAAAATCCGTTAATTCAGGCCTAGGGGGTAAAGGTGGGAGACGCTGTTGTGTTGCCTCGTAGTACTCGTGCATACCTCGATCAAGATCAGAGATGTACGCAGAGGCGTTATTTTCTTGTCGAAGTCTGTTGTTGATAAAGTCAAGGCGTGTCGCGCGCTCTCGATCCCATTCCATTTGTGCTTGTCTCGTTTTTTCGGCTGCCATAGCACGTTCTTCTCGATCTGCTGCTGCTTCCTCATCACCAGAGAGAGCCCTCTCTGCATAGTTGCCAAACGTGAATAGTGCTGCACTTACTGCCCCTCCTATTAAGATGCTAACCATTTATCTAAACCGAAATTTTATCCTTGTACCACCCTTGCTTGAGTGCGTAATCATCTGACAAAATTGCCATCTCAAGGTATAGTCCAAGCTTTCCCACATCAGCTAAATCTAGCTTTGCGGATGGAGCTCCTACACTGAAGAATTTTTTTCCAGCGTACGCGTACAAGCTGGTGTAGCCTAGTAAACGTGCCGCCTGCCACATGCTATCCATGAATTCTTTCTCCATTTATATTAAGCAAAAATGATCTTGTTTTTGTGCTTGCACCTTTGAGCCAGTGTCAGCGGAAGGCTTAGTAGAAGATCGTGTGTAGAAGTAGCAGACTAACAACCCCACAGCTAAAACAGCTATGGCACCACCAGCTCCTCCAATCATATACGTCTTAGTAGGTACTTGTGTAGGTACTTGCGTAGGTACTTGATTAGGTACTTGATTAGGTACTTGTGTAGGTACTTGCGTAGGTACTTCTAAGTTCTTTTTATTCTTTCGGTTCCACTCTGCTAGCTTCTTCCCGCTCGCGACTCTCCCAGGGTCCTTCGATTTTACTATCTTCTTCTCGTCTTCGCTCATTTATTTGACGATCTTCAGCGATTTTTGCGTACTTAATCCAATCAAGATTGCTAAAAATGATCGCAAACAGCGCCAAAGGACCGAGAAAAGTTTTACAATTTGAGTAGATAGTAGACCCTATCACATCCATAGGTGAAACGCCAGGTATAGATGCCGCCATATAACTCGTGATGGAATTAGTGATGAGTGGATTTCCGTTGATCTCCTTCATCATCTTTGAAACATCTCTCACACCTACCAAATTAGATATCAGAGCGTTGAAATCAGGCGTTTCTTGCTGGAACTGCTCCTGCAGAGCCGCCAGGCGATCGTTCCCCTCCGTGTATGTTTTGTATAGCTTTTCGATGGTCTTGTCTTGCAACTTATTCACTCTTTCAACTGTCCAAGGTTTTTTACCGCCAAGATGTTGACCACTTTGTACAGCACGTATAAGTTCTGCTCTTTTCTGCGCTTCTACTGGAGTACCAACTATGTCTAGAGATCCATCGATATTCATGACTAGATTTATTATATGACGACACTTCCAGAAAACAAACATCCAAAGTCCTGTCTGAACGCAGAAACAGATGAGTAGTATTACTTCGTACATTTTCTTTCATGTGGCGGTGATGAGCTACATGAAACGAATATTCAGCCACATGTGATAGTAGTTTAGGTTCATGCTAACACCTTCAAGCCCTGACGTTTATGTTGAATTTCGATCGATTTGACGGTAACCTGAATGTCTCTGTGGACCAGTGAAACCTGACAGTGATTAATCACCCAGACCGAAGTCTACCCAAACCGCGATATATCCAACGCAACTGCGGGGAAGTGCGCACTCATGCAAGTTTTTCAACCAGGAGCGATCTCAAGATTACAAGTTTTACGTTGTAACCACCACACTACACATCACATTAATAAAACATGATTTCAGCTTATTTGTGATAGCTTAAAATCACTCAAGCGTACAATTTCACCTCATTTGCGTCATGAGATCATGAGAAAAAACTTCTCATGAATTACTCACTATTCAGCATGAATTTATGAATCCTCGAGCACGCGTTGTGATCAAATCTGTCTGTATGATGCGTTTATCATCGTCTCTGTTCAAAGCAATCTTGTTCACTTTTTGTGTATACATTTGATGTTTCTTATTTTGAAGCACTACCATTTCTCTATATAGATTTCCTCCATCTTCTAGACACTTCTTATAATCTTCGAATGTAATGGATTTTTTAACCACACACTTTTTCATGCCTTTGCATCGCTTGTCTTCCTTCTCTAGCGTCTTGTATGCATAGAGTTTAGCTCGTAAAGCCACAAACTCCGTCATGATCTTACCACCAAGTTCGTCCTTCATCAGACCAATAACCTTCTCATTCTTTAATGTGTATAATCTGTCTTTCTCTGAATAATTACTCGTGTCAAATCTCTTTTCTACATCTTCAGCTATATCTCGATAGAAATCTTCCGTCTTGATGTGGTACACGAAGCTGTCAGTGTCCATATAGCAGAGTTGCAGCTTACTACCATATTTCGGCTGCATGTAGTCATAGTGGAATTCATACATTAACATCTTACTCATATCAAGTATAGCCTGACCTATGTATACAGGCTTCATCATCTTGATACTTGTCTTACCCATCTCCACACCCATCAAGTTTGCGCTAAAGCGAACTCCACTTTTAAAGTTAGGTTTCATGACGTACCCCTTATACTTCTTTTCGCTCGTAACTAACTTCATATTGCGATGGTTCCGTATATTCTCCATCGTCTTACCAAACACGCTATTGTTCATAAGCTTGAAAAAGTCTTTTTCGAAGTCGTTCTTTGATTCTTTTCTCAGTCTTGTGTTTAAGTTTATGTAAGGCTTGAGCCAGGCAACCTGATGATACCTGATGACTCGGTGGACTTTCTTCAGAACTAAGCCATGAGTCAACGCTTGATGTAGCGCTCGTATATCTATGACATACTCATGCTTGTTGTGGAGATTTGGTACGAGTTTTTCCACCTTTGCAAGCGTCATTCTCTCAGGTAGAAATGGTAAACTATTATGAGCATCATGTAGCCTCTTTGGATACTCGATATCCACCTCCAGCAGATAGCCATACTCATTCTTCTTAACTAACTTCGCAATACCTTCAGGTGTGAACTTCTCAACATTTTTTACCCATCTAAATCCATGTGTTGGCAAGTCTGATGCCATAGCCCAACCGTAAAGGTTGTTTGCGTCAAGGTACATTACATATGAGGATTCCTCCTTCGGATCATATTGATCATCCATATACTTATTGTTTGCTTTTACATAGCGATGTACAGCTTGTGTTATACCTCCTCGTATACCTCTCTCGAACATTAACAGCATGTCTATGTCTGTGAGCAGTTCTAACTCTATTCGGGTATACTTCAAGGCTGCTTTCCACGCCAAACCGGGTGCTGTGTAGAAATGGAGTGGATCCAATTGGTAGTGATGCAAGCATGTATCCCGAAACGTTTCAAACACATCTGCTAACAGTAGAACGTCCGTTGCCAAGTACACATCGTGGTAATCTCCAAGTGTTGTCACGTCTCCTTTTGGAGACACTCTTCTCCACACCTGTTGTGCATGTTCGTAGTCTGTGTCACTTATACCACACATGTTCAGCTTGCTGTAAAAGGCTTCTTTTGGAGGTAGCTCTCTCTCAGCAAGCTTTTCCCAACTATCCATATACTCGTATGGATATACACCTTTGCGGCGCATCAACTGAAAGATGCTATCTTCCTTGTAAAACCATCGAAGATTTCTGCACTGCTCATCACTAAGATTAGAGGACAATTTATCCAAACTTGATGCCATGAATCTACAGCTGTCAATGAATCTCAGCTCGATCTTCTTGTACACTTGTGCACCGTCAGAGTTGAAAACACCAGCAAGTGGTATTGCTATTTTGACATGGAAGGATATATACTTTTCCCTGTTTTCCGCGATGCATCCTATATCTTTCATGTTGTACTTTTCCCCAAGTTCTCTAATGAAGAGGTGTGCATCATAGCCACTTAAGTTGTGAAAGATGATAGGGATATGACGTGGGATCTTGTATCTTAGGTTGCAATTGTTATGTGCAGCACCTCGATATAAACCTGTATAGTGACAGTGATCTCTGACTTTGCGATTTTGAGGATCGGAAAATGGCTGCATACATATGTGACAAGTTTCTGCATCCCAATGATCACGCTTCTGAACATCCGTCAGTTCTATCATCGACTGCTCTGGAAATGTCGCATACAACCGCTTAACTTCATCTTCCAGATGATCAACAAACTTCTTTACACAATCTTCACCTCTATATACTTTTAGAGGATCTTCCACATCTCCATACGCAAACTTGCTGTACGTACACCATCCTGAAGGTATGTGCTTCGATAGTGTTTTTGTGTTCTTCTCTCTCCCATCTTCCTTCATGGGTACTAAAAGACTCTCGAAATCTGCATAGATAGCAAAAGGTACTCTGAACTGCATCTCTCCATTGTTATAATACAACCATTTTTCCTTCTCTCCAGGCATCTCCACTCTAACTTGTTCATTGCCAGAGCAGTAGATATAGTGCTTGTCTCGTGACTCTACATTGTGAAAACCATTTAGACAGTTGATGCAAAAGTGCTGTGCACCTTTATGATTTGTGTTTTCTTGAGCCAACAACCTTGATAGATTCTTGATGGCTGTATAGTGCTTCTTCTCTCCATCACAAACAATCAACAGATTGACTTGCTTCTTTGCGCTTATGTTACGATTAGATTCTCGTGTGGTGTTGATCCTCCTCTTTGTAGACTTTTCTTCGATATATAGTACGTTCACCCCAATGTTAGGATTATTCTTCTCGAACTTTCCTATCTTGTCTATTGCTACAGGAAATTCTAAACCATCCCAGTTGTACTCATTCTCATACTTTTTTAGGTTAGATATCCGTTCTGAATGACTAGTGATCTCTTCATGATGTAGTGCTGCTATTACAGCCCACTTGAAGCATTCTTCATCATCGTTTTTAGGGTTGATGATTGCCTTTTTCGACGCTATCCAGGATGGTAGTTCGATGTATGAAGATCCTCTCATCAGCTGCAGCTTGTGAAAGTCTACGTCCAGGTGCATGATGTGATCGATGGTGAAGCCACTTTGTGGTAATGCAGGATGCTCTACTTGGGTTTTGATATATGCAAACATCTCATCTGCGCTGGAAAATTCAAAACACAACAGTAAACATCCCTCTTATCCTTTACTTATCCACTAATACTAACTGTGTTTAAACTAAATAGATACTATTTTAACTTTCCCTTTCAATACCAATTCACATCATCATGATAGTAAACAATATTGATCATGTTCTGTAGCCATTATCAAACACTTCTAAACTCTTTTACTTTCTATATTTCATACATGTAAACAAATTAATAACACTCGATTAACTTTCCAGCATACTTTCCTATTATATACATACACTTTCTAATTGTTTTCTACTGCAATTTCACTACCATTTTTATACAGTGAAAGACATAAAAATGCTTTCTTCGTAACTTCATAACTGTGAAGCCATTTTGAAATAAATAAAATAAGGAACAGTTCGTTACCAAAACAAATCAGGGTCATTCCACCTCAACTTAACAACTGGTCTCCAGGTGACCCTCTCAGATTTTGGTAATTTTTTGATATTTTGTTCATTTATTAAAGATTAGAAGATCCTGAAAATTTCAGGGCAAAATCTTAAGCGGTTGGAAAGTTATGTCTATTTGAAGTTGTCATGGTCAGAGTAATTTAACCTCAACGGGTACCAAATTTTTTGTCATTTTCAAGACTCAATAACTTTTTTTTTACTTTAGATCACCCTCTGAAATTTAGGAAATGAATATAAACCCAAGAAAGCTATAAAAAATACCCAAATTGACATTTTCAAATCTTTCAGAAAATCCATAATGGTAGCTTGAAAATTGAAAAAAAAACGAAAAATTGAATTTTGGGCCATTTTTGAGAAGCAATTACACCAATATTATACTAACAAATGTATTAAAACCTGAAAATACGATAAATATACTAGGAATACTACCAAAACACAAAAAAACAAGAGATTTATGTGACTATGTCCAATTCTACAGGCATCTCAAATGTGACCCAGCAAAAGAAATGCTAAAATGTGGATTCCACTCAGTATCAAAAAACCCTACTTGGGAAATATTTTTTAAAAATGGAAATCCAACATCCTTAGTAATTCACTTATCCAATAAAAAAAGTGGATTCATGATGGTTTTTAGACTAATTTTTAAGTTCAATATTGGTAAAAAATGGAAAAAATTGGATTTTTGTGAGGTCGTTTGAGATTTTTAAGGTAGAAGAAGCCATAATTTCAGAACCGTTTGTCACAAACACATCAAATCTTCAGTATGTAAAGCACTTTGGCCATGGTATAGGAATATATGGAAATTGTAACCCTTAGAAATCATAAAAAATCAAAAATAACTATTTAGAATTGAGATAATAGGCTTGAAATGTCAAAAAAGTGTTCATTTTTGTCATTTTTAAGACTCAATAACTATTTTTCTACTTTAGGTCACCATCTGAAATTCAGGAAATCAATATAAACCCAAAAAGGCTATAGAAAATACCCAAATTGACATTTTCAAATCTTTCAGAAAATCCATAATGGCAGCTTGAAAATTGAAAAAAAAAACGAAAAATTGAATTTCGGGCCATTTTTGAGAAGCAATTGCACTAGGCCTTTCAGGTCATTTTTTATTTGTGTGGGTGACTTTTTAAAATCATTTTCATCGTATTCTACAGACTTTCAGCTTTCCAACGAGTGGTCAACCAAGTTTCTAGCCTTCCTAGAACTGGAGATATTTAAATTTTTGTATGCCTAATTTAGGGTAATTTTGGACATAAATTTGAATGGAAATTGCTGCGATTTTTGGCACAAAGACGGGGGTCATGTCACATAAAATGTGCAATAACACAATAGTTTTGACGCAGAATTATTTAATATAAGATTTTTAAAGTGTATTTCAGTATTTACTAAATCCATGTTATATAATGCCACGCCCATTTTGCCTCAACGATTTTGATGATTGGGTCCTAGGACCGGGACCCGGACCCGGACCAAAACCTAAAAAACTACAAAGTGCTACAAAGAAGATGCTGGATAAGAAAGGTTGAAAGATATAAGTCCAATAAAAATTGTTAAATAGACATTACCAAGCCACGCTCATTAGGAATAGGTACCTTATATACCAAGACCCTGCAACCTGGACCTCGTAACCCTGACCAAGACTGGAAAATGCACATCAGGAGAGGCTTGTTTGGAAAAGAATCTTATTTGAACGATGTTACTCCACTAAAATTGTCAAATAGACATTGATGAGCCACACCCATTAGAATAATATACCTTGTAGAGCAAGACCCCGTAACCTGGACACAATTCTGAGTGTTAATTTGCAATCTTGTTATTTTGTTATCTTTCTTCTTATTATATACAGTGCTAACTAGTAACATACATGCCACACCCCATGGACTTTCATATGACCTGTTTATG
Organism: Turritopsis dohrnii; assembly: GCA_027922465.2. Taxonomy (NCBI): domain Eukaryota; kingdom Metazoa; phylum Cnidaria; class Hydrozoa; order Anthoathecata; family Oceaniidae; genus Turritopsis; species Turritopsis dohrnii. The sequence goes on along the minus strand of BQMF02000108.1, from coordinate 800,103 downwards.
ACCACCAAGACGAAGGCTTCGATCCATGTCTCTATTATTTTGATTGTGGCGCTTTACAACTAGACTCAGGCCGTAGTACCACTGAAGTGATATTTGTGTGATAAAACAAAGTTCTATGTCACTGTTAAAGATTGCAAAACAGTTGTCTAATAGCCTTACCAACAGGAAATACATACAATGCAAAGGCCCCAATACCAGGACACATGATGAAACCTGGGTTCTAACACCAAAATATTTAATTGTCCATAACTTATTGGTTATCAAGAACACAATAATGAACAGTTAGAATTATCTTTTTGTCAAACAATGCAAAACTACAAGAACAATAACATTATTATAACTATAAGTCAGTGACCACTGATAGCAAGAAATGAAATTTAAAATGCTTGAGTTTGGATTATTTTCTTTCAAAAATAAAAATGTCTCAAAGATGGAAATTAGAAAAATAAAAATAGTATATATATGTGACGGTTTGAGGGAAAATCATAACAAGTGATAATTTCTGATAAATTTATCAGTAAAATGCTGATTAGAAAACAATAGATTTAATCAGTAATTCGTTCGACTTATCAGTAATTTGTTAGATGAATCAGTAATTACTGGTAAAATAATCGGTAAATACTGATAAACAATCAGTAATTTATCAGTATTACTGATTATTTATCAGTATTACTGATTCATCGAACGAATTACTGATAAATCGAACGAATTACTGATTCATCGAACAAATTACTGATAAATCGAACAAATTACTGATAAATCGAACGAATTACTGATTATTTATCAGTATTACTGATTATTACTGATAAATTTCTGATAAATTACTGATTAATTTATCAGTAATATCACTTGTTATGATTTTCCCTCAAACCGTCACATATATATAATAAAAAAATATTCAGCTTCTTCTGTCACTGACTAATATCAAATTCTACAGGGATTGAAGATGTGAGTTTAAACGTTTTGACTGTTTCTTTTAGTGATGTTTTAGAGGGAAATAGCTAAAAAAAGACACAGAAAAAACAGAAAAAACTTTTTCATATAAAATAACACACGGCAATTGCTATTACCTTAAGGGGATTTATTTTTGCATGGACTAATTTTTGCGAGCCATGCGGTTTTAGAGCGTTTTGCGTGGATTTATTTTTGCGAGACAGAGCATCTCAAGGAAAATGTTTGGATTTATTTTTGCGAATGTGAACAAAGTGCAATGCGAAAATCACCATTTCCATGCCTGCCATATTGCAGAGTCAATGGGTGCTCGATATAAGTGCAAGGAAATAGTTAATATACGAAAGGTACACAGAGCCAAAAAATGAGCAAATAAAATTATAAAATTTTGCGAGGATTTTTTTTTGTGAATCGTTCATGTCTTGACATTTTTGTGGTCAAAACTTGCTAAAGTCACAAAAATTAATCCACACAATAAAAATCCCCTTAAGGTAGGCACAGTTTGTAAAGGTAGAATTTGCAATATACTGACACTAAAGGAACAAAAGTATTTGTCCAGAAAAATAGAAACCAAAATAATCATTCACGGTGTAATATATAATATCCCCCTTCTCAAAATCTGAATGGGAAAAAAACAAATTTTGTCGAACTCATTGTCATACTTTTTTCAAAATTAGGTGCATCTTGAATATTTTATTGACTTCGTCAACTGTAAAAGAATGTTTCTATGACATCACTGCATTCATTTCTTTGTTCTCTTACACAAATGACTTTTCCAACAAAAAGTTTTGGGCTTAAAAACTTGAATTCAAGGAAATTCTTAAGCAAGTCATTTTCCTGCTTGTCAGTTTATTTTTTGTATATATATACAAGATAATTTTTCAGTTGGAAAACTGAAGAAAGAGCAAGTCTTTTCTTATCAAGCCTGCTGCACTGCTGATGTTTACAACTTTGAAATTCTCAAGTGACTCTTGCTAAGCCAGATTTACATGTTTACCTGCAGCAGATGTGATCTGACTGAAAGATTTTGGACTACATTTGGACATAATCTAACTAGCTATAATCTATAGATTTTTTTTTTTTTTTTTGGCATTTTCAAGAATAATTTTAAGAAAAGGGATATTTGAAATGTGTACACCTATTTCAAAATAAAGCAGCATCAAGTAAACTCGACTTACCACTTTCCAAAACGTTTTTCAGTCTTTAATCATCTTCAACATGTGTGCTGCAGTGCATTTTCAGAAGCTGGAAGAGGTCTGCCAGCAAAGACGGGGGTTTACAAAAACATAAAAATGTAATTATGCGATTAAAGGCCAAATTTTATTTAACAATACTTAAATAACTTGAAAGACGATTTTTTGTCCTTCCATAGTTGAGGTGAGCCATTACTAAACAGTTCAAAAATAACATATTTGGCAATCAAAACAAATTTGTATCGTGAATAACTTTTGTTGTCATGACTTTCCGATCATGGCTCACTTGAATCCTAAATGTATAGGTACCTAACAAGCGCTTGGAACAGGAACTGCTGCTTTAACTGCTGGCAAAAGGCGCATAATTGAATTTTAAATTAGGCACTTTTAAAATAATTTTTCCGAAAATGTGACTTCGCACGCTACGCATCTCTCAGGCGGAGCTAGCTGGACACGGATTTTGTCACGTGACTGAACATCCTAATTACACAAATATTATACTAACAAATGTATTAAAACCTATAAATATGATAAATATACTAGGAATGCTACCAAAACACAAAAAAACAAGAGATTTATGTGACTATGTCCAATTCTACAGGCATCTCAAATGTGACCCAGCAAAAAAAAATTGCAAACACATCAAATCTTAAATGCGTAAAGCAATCAAAAAAGCTGACTTTGATACTGATTTTAGGTATATTAAATAAAACTAGCTGATATACGGTATGTAAGCTTAAAAATATGATAAATATACTATTAGCAGAATAATGGAAGCTGTTTTTTATTAGTATCCTAAAACTGAAGTCTTGGCTTAAAAGCAGAAATCAGTTGGTGTCAACTAAAATTGTATTGTAGAACTATCTTATCAAAACATTAAAATGCAAATAAATTTGAAAAGTAATAAAGCCAGAAAATTAAAAAATTGATTATTTAATTAAATCAGTGACAAGCTGTTTAAGATGGCTATATGAAAGGGAAGCTAGATCAATGTGTTTATAGGTAGATTAAATTTGTTTACATTTTAATGGAATAATTCTACAATACATTTTTAGTTGCCAGTTGAAGTCAGTTTTTTGACATTTAAAGCCTATTATCTTAATTTATAAATAGTTATTTTTGTTTTTTTTTTATTTTTAAGGGTTACAATTTTCATATTTTCCTAAACTATGGCCGAAGTGCTTTACATACTGAAGATTTAGTATCTGCGATTTTATTTGCTAATCATGTTTGAGATGCTTGTAGAATTGGAGATAGTCACATAAATCTCTTGTTTTTTTGTGTTTTGGTAGTATTCCTAGTATATTTATCATATTTATAAGTTTTAATGCATTATGTTAGTGTAATATTGGTGTAATTGCTTCTCAAAAATGGCCCGAAATTCAATTTTTTTTCAATTTTCAAGCTGCCATTATGGATTTTCTGAAAGATTTGAAAATGTCAATTTGGGTATTTTCTATAGCCTTTTTGGGTTTATATTGATTTCCTGAACTTCAGATGGTGATCTAAAGTAGAAAAAAAGTTATTGAGTCTTAAAAATGGCAAAAATGAACAATTTTTTGACATTTCAAGCCTATTATCTCAATTTTAAATAGTTAATTTTGATTTTTTATGATTTATAAGGGTTACAATTTCCATATATTCCTATATCATGGTTAAAGTGCTTTACATACTGAAGATTTGATGTGTTTGTGACAAACGGTTCTGAAATTATGGCATCTTCTACTTTGAAAATCTCAAACGACCTCACAAAAATCCAATTTTTTCCATTTTTTACCAATATTGAACTTAAAAATTAGTCTAAAAACCATCATGAATCCACTTTTTTTATTGGATAAGTGAATTACTAAGGATGTTGGGCTTTTCTGAGTTGAATTTTCATTTTTCAAAAATATTTCCCAAGTAGGTTTTTTTGATACTGAGTGGAATCCACATTTTCGCATTTTTTTTGCTGGGTCACATTTGAGATGCCTGTAGAATTGGACATAGTCACATAAATCTTTTGTTTTTTTGTGTTTTGGTAGCATTCCTAGTATATTTATCATATTTATAGGCTTTAATACATTTGTTAGTATAATATTGGTGTAATTGCTTCTCAAAAATGGCCCGAAATTCAATTTTTCGTTCTCTTTTCAATTTTCAAGTTTCCATTATGGATTTTCTGAAAGATTTGAAAATGTCAGTTTGGGTATTTTTTATAGCTTTTTCGGGTTTATATTGATTTCCTAAATTTCAGAGGGTGATCTAAAGTAGAAAAAAAGTTATTGATTCTTGAAAATGACAAAAAAAATTCAATTTGGTACCCGTTGAGGTTAAATTACTCTGACCATGACAACTTCAAATAGACATAACTTTCCAACCGCTTAAGATTTTGACCTGAAATTTTCAGGATCTTCTAATCTTTAATAAATGAACAACATATGCAAAATTTACCAAAATCTGAGAGGGTCACCTGGGGAGTCCCTTCTGAATTTGCTAAGTTGAGATGGAATGACTCATCAGTATCTGCTCGTGTAGGACCTGCATCTTTATGATTTGATCGTTTTAACTCTGTTTTTATTCTCTTTTAACGCTGTATATTAAATCCGTTTGACTCATGTACTTACGTCTATTACTTTATATCTTTTCCAAACAATTTTCCACCGAAAAAAAGTAAAACCATTTTCACCAATGTAAATAAACATCATCCTTTCTTTAACTTCGTCTACACTACTTCTGTACTGCTGCACTCCCATAACTTTTTAATAACTATAAAAGGAAATTCGTAAAATCAGCACGACTTTCCTCCACTCGTTCTTCGTTTGGTTTTCATCTGAAAAAACCTATATATAAAAAAAACAAACATCTGTTCAAAAACTCAGCTACGCATGTGTGCTACCTGCTAACTAATCACTTACACACATGCTGCTGCCTGTTCTTTTATTAATCTAAAATACAATAACAGTAAAAGTTTAACAATAAACAGTTTCATAATAATAATACCTTCGTATGTATACAAACCTGTGTTTCTTCGTGAAAACAACTGCGATAATGATAATCGGTTATTAAAGAACTAATTTTTTAGAAATCGTCTACCAATCAAATTGGAGAAAAAAGAATTTCTTTCGTTTTGATTGGTTTAAAAATTTAGACGTCACACTTAGATTACGCAACATTAAAAAAAGTGTCTGTCGCCGCTGCGTGGTTTTACGACGAAAAGGGAAAAAATAAGAAGGATTTGACCGTGAAAGAAAAACCAAATATATCACTCTCTAAAATAAAAGTGGTATGCTCAAATGCGAATTAGTATAATAAGACTAGTATCCAGGGTAAAAACTTTTTACCGAACTTAACTTCGAAAACATTAGGTCAAATCCACCATTCCCGTGTACGTACCCCGTGACGAAAAAATAAATCATAGAATCACAACTCAAAAACATCCCAGGCGGCGTCGCTCGCCACCCATGTTCAGTATGCGTTGTGTCGCAGAATTTAACTCGTGTAAAAGTTTCTTTTCTGGCATTAATTTTTTAATTTATTTCTTACATTCAGAAAATTTAAAACAAAAACAAATAGCAACATGGCTCAGAATATATATTCATACGCAGAAGAGAAGTAACTTTAATGTAAAAAAATGCAATATATAACACAGAACCGTTTACCCAGACATAATACATAAGACATAATAAATATTACAAAATGTGAATTGAAAACAAATCGATACCTTCTAACTGTGTTTCTTTTGTGCGGAAGTTACATTGGACAGCAACTATTAATGAATTTTTGAAATGATAGAAAATACAATCTGTTATTCCCAAAATCATCAACATCATGATAAGAACCATGAGTTTCATTTCTTTAACAGTTTACGTGCTGTTTTATTATTATTAATCTTACCTAAAAAATATTTCAATTGTATAAAAATTCAGAAAAAGATAATCATACTATGAAATAGTTGAAATAAAAAAACAAAACAAAAAACAATAAGTAAATTTATGTACGCATTTATCCTAAAAATAATTAATTAAAAACACAAATTCAATGACAGAATTTGTAAAGCTTTTGATTGGAAAGTCTATAAAATCAACCAATGCTATAAGTTAATACGGGTTCAACACTCAACACTGGAGCTGAACTACATAAAGACTTTTAACGTGGGATACACAGACAAACATCAAAATAATAAAAACAATTGAAACAATGAAATGCCCTACCAAAGTCATAATTTAATACCGAAAAGATAAAAAGTAACAACAGTAAAACATAATGCGAAACTTATATAGTACCCAGGCATAGTACGTAAACAATTACCATAATACAAAATAATGTGTAATCATCACAAAATATAAGAATCCATCCAGCAATGCAATGCAATGCTTCTTAATTGTAGTAGCACAGTTAGTAGTCATATCACATCACAGCAATAATTAATGAATTTTTGAAATACATAATCCATTCTTCTCTTAACTATCCCTTACAACATCATAATTTAACCATCTGCTTCATTTCTTTAATGATTATACACCTTTTCCTTTCTGACCTAAAAGAAAAAGATTTCAGTGAAGAACAGCTAGCTACAATCCACACTACTGCAACAACCATATTGAAGCAAACAAAAGCAAAAGATATAAATGACAGACAGGCAGAGAGACAAAGCACCAAACATCGTCAATAAATTATACAGGGAAATTTAATAAAAAGCAGACATGGTTGAGATGAGATAAGACAGCATAACACGTTCCCCATTTCCACATTAATGAGAACCATTTTTAATTGATCTGTAAATAAATAAATCAAATCAAATCTTCTTTGCTAACTATAAAAATAATAATAGCGCGCGTTACCAAAACAAATTACTCTCGTCTTCATTTTTCATCCAGTAGCATATAAACTAAACGAAAGAACTCATATAATAAGATATCTATTCAAAGCTATAGTATTTAATATTTCAAAACTAAATTAAAACCATTCCTTATGTGTAAATAAACATCATTTTGTTCTGCATTTCTTCACTACACTTTCTTCTGTATAGCGATATTTGATAACTAAAACGTAAACAAACATTTAAATAAATTTAAATACAAAAACATATACCTAACTTGTTCTTTTATTAATCAAAAATAAAAGTTTTATAATAATACCTTTTGTTCGTTCGATCTTTCTGCAGCTAATTTTTAAAAACTTTACTGCACTTCTTCCGTATATCTAAATATGATTTTTCATTGTAAACAAACAACTAACTCACTTACACGTGCTACCCGATAATAAAACGTTTTATAATAATAACAATACCTTCGTGCATACAAACCTGTGTTTCTTCGTCAGTTCTTTCGTCGATTTGCTGCCTAAAACAATCAAATTAAAATTAAAACATTCGTATACAAAAAGAAACACGTCTTCTTCGCGAAGTTTCTTGCTCACGAAATGATCGTTGACAAATTTCGAACGAAGAAGATTGCATTGCTCGCACTCCTCCAAAGACGTTTTTCGGCTGATTTCCACTGCGCAAACCAAAAATAACAAAACGGAGGAGCATATACTAATCGCAGAAAATCAAAAAAAGTGTTCTCGCTCTACGTGGTTTTACGACAAAAAGGGAAAAAATAAGAAGGATTTGACCGTGAAAAAAAAAACAAATATGTCACTCTCTAAAATAAAAGTGGGATGCACAACGCGAATTAGTATAATAAGATACATTTTTCTCATGGTTATCAATGTACACACAATAATTGATAAAATGATGTTTGCAACTTTGGGGAAATATATAGTCGCATTTTTACGAATCTTGTTTTTATACAGATGACGTCACCACTACTAAAGGTAGATTAGTTTAAACGTTTATCTTGGTCATGATAGTATTATGTACAAAAATATTTACAAAAATGAACAAAATAGAAAAATTTAATATTTACATTATTTACATCATCACCTAGACTGTCATTGTCTTCGTGTGAGTCATATAGTCTTCGTCTGTATCGACACGTGTTACGAACGTTTTCACATACATCTTTACAGCCACAAAAATCTATGCATGGTATTCCATGCAAAAAACAAGCAGAACTATCTCCCATACACCCATTCTTCTTGCATTTGCAAGAAACAACCAAACGCAATAAAAACAACAACAACAACAACAACAACAACAACAATCGTAAACAAGTAAAACTATTTTCTTTTTATAAGAATGGTGTTTTTTATTCTTCCTAGCTTCATTTTTTCATTTTATTTTATTTGCTTATAAGTATATAATATATTATATATATATATATATATTATTCTCAATGGGATCCACAAACGCCATGACAGGAACGAGTCTATATAACCTACAAACAAACAAACAAATAAACAAAAGAAAACAACAAACAATGATGGAAACATAATTAACACAAACAATGAAATTTGGGCTGTGCCTGTTACTTTCTATCCACCTGTCTGAAATTGGATACTTAAATATTTGGTTGACTTTAGGAGAACGTCAGAATTGCTGAAATATTAATGATGAGAATAATATATTATATACTTATAAGCAAATAAAATAAAATGACAAAATGAAGCTAGGAAGAATAAAAATCAGTCGTTTTGCTTGGGATGAAATCAACAAAATAATTCAGAATGGTGTTTTTTAAGTCAAAATCATCTTAATATATTCTGAAGACATTCTTAAGACCTTACCTAACATTTTGTCCCAGAAAGAAAAAATAAAACTCAAAAGGCAAAAAAGGGTTAAACATAGCACCTGCAGCAATGGAGAGCCACGTGAGAGAATGTTTACATTGATAATTACAAAAATAGCACCTACATATAAAACAAAATTAATAAAATGAAAAATAAATTTCGAGCTCACAAAATCTTAAGATGGCAATATTCTTAAAGTCTTCTTAACTTTTTGGCAAATTTCAACTTGAACATTCTTATAAAGCGTATTCTTATAAAATAAAAAGCGTGTAGGGGCTGGTGGTAAAAGTAGACATTCTATTGAAAGGACTCTATGGTCATTTGGAGATGGTATTTGAAATGTACCATCAAGTGATTTTTTAACCGACTGGTAGACTTGTGGTAAGCAACTATAACAATGTGAATCAATCTCTCTTTGCTTAGCACTCAGCAAGAGAATAGGAGGGATGTCTAGGATGGTTGTCTAGTTGAGCGTTCCCTGTCATTAATAATAACAATAATTGCAGCGAGCGTTGCTTATACAGGACTTACTACCAGCAGGAAGGTTGAAGTTCTACTTAAAAAATCGGAAAGTGTTAAGCTCCCAGGATATTTACCAATCTATTGAAGGTACCGATTGCCTTGTTAAGACGACTAAATGTCCACTTAATAGTTTTTTTGGACGACATTCTGATTCTAGCTCAATCTCGACAAAAAAGGCAAAAGGACTGGAGGTCAATGATCAGCAAGGAAAAAGGATCTCCACATCAACGAATTGGAGTTGAAGGCAGCCATACTACCAATAAGATCGTTTCACCGTCAATTTTCCCGATACTCGAAACAAGATCTTAACATCCATAACAATTTGGAGAGCACCAAATCTCCTAGACCACCGGATCACGATTACTGTCGAGTATCTCCCAGGGAGGCTCAATGTGGAAGCAGACACAATGTCACGGCGGAATGTGAAGGACTCCAGCGAGTGGATGTTAAACCCGACGATATTTCAAGACTTGTGCAGGGACACCGTGCACAGATCTGTTTGCTTCCAAGTTCCCCTTTATTATTCATGAAAATAAGCAGAAAACATGTGGGTACAAGATGCATTTCAGACACGTTGGACATCTCTACGGGGTTATGCTTTCCCGCCATTTTGTCTGATCGGAAAAGTCTTGTGGAAAGTAAAGTCGGAAAGACCGACATTATTATTGATTACCCCGGCTTGGCAAACCCAAGCTTGGTATCCTCAGCTACTTCAACTATCTGTTCAAAAACTACTTCTTCTGTCCCACAGGTGGGATCTATTATCAAATCCTCAAGAAGAGTATCATCCACTCTTACTAAATCGAAGTCTTCAACTAGTTGCTTGGACAGTTTCAGGTGTAAGTTGCAAGCAGAGGGAATTTCAGACCTTATCTCTGCAGCAAGAAGAGAAGGAACAATTTTTCATTACCAATCGGCCTGGAATAAGTGGAATAGCTGGTGTTGTAGCAGACAGACTGATTTCATTTGTTGTCCTGTGAATATAGTAATCGAATTTTTATCTGATTCTTTTAATGAAGGTCTTGAGTACAACACAATTGCAGGTTACAGGTCAGCAATTTCAGCCTATCATGAACCTATTAACGGGCTTGCAGTTGCAAAACACCCTTTTTTTTCTCACCTTATGTCAGGCATACACAACAAAAGGTTTCAACAGCCAAAATATTTGTTTATTTGGGATGTTAAGAAAGTAGTAGAATACTTGCCATCGTTAAATTCAACTGAAATCCCTGATAAGCTTCTAACATTAAAACTGACTATATTGTTAGCTTTAACTTCAGCTGCTAGAGCACACTTATTTTCATTCTTCACTTTAGTTAGACACCATTCAGGTTACACGTTCCATTTTGGGAGGCCTACAAAAGTGGCCAAAAAAGGAAAAGTTTTGAAAAGGATTTAAATTTATGTGTTTGTCATCTGTATTTAAAGAGAAACTGTTCCTGGAGAAATGGACAAGGTCAACTTTTGTTAAGTTATGTAGAATCTCATAAACCTGGTCAATCTTCCACCATATCTAGGTGGATTGTTCGTGTCCTTTCTTTAGCAATTATCGATACTAAAACATTGTGGGGACATTCCACTAGATCTGCATCTTCCTCAAAGGCTTCTGCTCAGGGGGTACCCCTTAAAGAGATTCTCAAACGAGATCATCATCCTTTTGTTCAGAAAAAGATTTTGGCAACTACAACATGAAAGTAACATTCCAAGTACTGATGTTTTGAATCAGGTTGAATTCTTGCATCAAAATTTTCAGCAAAATTAAGGGGTGTGTGATGATGAAATAGCTCTAGAAAGAAAGTTAAAGACTGGGGATGGGACAGAAAATTAATGTCACCATTTTTGAGAAGACATACAGGAAAAATGTGGACTCGGAATTATTTGATTTTGAATCCAAGATTTTAAGTACGCTTTAAAGAGAGGCTTTAGATAATGATTTTCAAACTTCAAGGCATGAAAGGGCGTTACACCAGTATTAAATCGGGCGGAGATTTTATAAAATGAAATTGAGGATTGTACAAGGGCGCAAAGCGCCCGCAGTGCAATCCCGATTTTATGAATAAAATCGAAGCCAACGATTTAATACTGCCCTCCCTCCGTACTCCTGCATCACCTGAAAATTTGTCTGTTTTAATTTAGGTCAAAGCAATTACCATGGATTTTACAGAGGTCGAGGCAGTCGAGGTCGTAGACGTGGAACTGCTTAATAGATTTTATGTGACAATATGTTAGTTTTTCACATTTTGTACTTGCTTCTGGTTATAAAGAAAACTTGATGTTCGTTAAAAACGTTTCCTGATTTTCCGTTTGTAGGTCATAAATTGGCTACAACTCGATTTCATTCTATCTAAAAAAAAAAATAATAAATAAAAATTAATATAAATAAATCATTGAAAGTCCAGACTCAAGGCATGAAAGGGCGTTACAACAGTATATTAGATCATTGGCTTCGATTTTATTTGCACCCTTGCACGATCCTCAACTTCTTGTTATTAAAAACGTTATTGAACTGTAGTGATGAGTGATATCTTTTGTCGCTTCTTGGATAGCATTACACATCTGTTCCTCTATCTTATTCCCATGTAAGCCTTTGTAATCTGTCAATTTGTGGCAACACGCTTCTGTTTTTTGTTACTTGCTGTGGATACATGAAATGTATGTAACCACTTGTTATGCAAAAGAACAATATTGTGTAGTGTGTTATACTTTACGCAAAATTTTATATGTAATTATTTTGTGGTTTTAACATATGTTAGAAAAGGTTGCTTACCATGAAGCATTTGTGAACAATTCAAGTGAACTGCTATTTGATTCCTTCAATTTCTTTATCAAAACATGGGAGGCAACCATTTCTGCTTGTTTTAGGGAGTGTCTCAAATTATTATTGTTTGAAAGAAGTTGCGAAAATGTTGTCTTAGGTTTCCCATCCTAGCTCCTTCCCTCATTAGGAAATTTTTCTTTCCATTGATAGAATTGGAATGATTTGTTGCAGTTTGAACAAAACAACTTTGAACACTCTACCAACTTTTTGACACTACAAACAGGCTACACATTTCTGTCAATAAAATATTTGCCACACTTTTAAGAAAAGGCAGTATTGATTTTACAGATTATAAAGGGACTACCATGGAAGGTTACTGGGCCGTTTTGCAACTTTCTCCCACGTATTCTGCAAAACCTTTGTAGGTTATCTTAATGTGAGGCAACGGCCATGACGTATTTTAGGGTTCCTCCAAACTATCTTGATTTTCTTCAAAAGAAAAAAAAATACAGGTTAGTGGTTTCAAAAGTTTAGAAAGGGTGTATTTCAACTTCAAATTTGAATACAATACAGCCCAGTATACGCAGTATTTCCCCCAATTTGGACGATAAATTTGGGGTTAGTGTGAGGACTACTAAAGCCCGCCTCGTGTTTTTGAGAGATTTATCTGACGCATGCGCATTTTCAAATGTTTTTAAATTTCCGCCTTCCACTGAAGACTGAACAAACGTGTGTAATGTTCAATTACACAAAAGATCTATTTAGCTATTAATCTTGAAAAAATAAAAATTTTTTTCAATAATTAGTTGCTATGATATGCAATATAATAGTTTGATGATAGAAAGCAATAAAAACAAAAAAGTTTACTAAATGTAAAATTCAGTTTGTTGGAGGACGGAGAAATACAAGGAGTCTTTCACCTTCACCTCAACAAATCTATGGATATGGAGTACATTCGGATAAGTTGTATTGGGAAAGTTAGAACAAATTTTGAAAAGGTACTTATGAATGGAGAAGGGAATTCTCATAAAGTGAAGTATGAGGGGAAAAAGCGGTTTGAAACTAAGAAGAAAGTTAACGGTAAGTTTTAGAAGGGCAATAACATAAAAATGAAATTCCTATAATAAAAACAATCATGTAGTTTGAGTAATATAATAGTTATACTATATTGTAAAGTATATTAGAAGAGTATATATATAACTAACGTTCTTTGTTTACTTTTGGAACTTGAACCTATAGTGATGCATTTATGCCCAAGGAAACTTGTTTTAGGGAATGGAAGTAGGGAAACACTTGATGCTGGAGAACATATCCATTTCATGTGAAGCTGCCAGACAGTATTCCAAGCTCATTTGAATCTGAGCATGGTCACATCAGATATTACTTCAAAATGAAAGTAAACAAACCTTTGAAAAAGGATGCAAAAGATGAAATGTGAATGAATTAATCGATTCTAATCAAAGAGTATTTCGTGGTGGACCAAGGCGCAACGATGTGTTGTGTTGATGATGTTGTTGTTTATATTTGTTATATCATCTTTCGTATATCTATCCTTCAATAAAGTCAGTTTGTAGCTGATATGCTATCATACTTTACCAATAAAACCTAGTGATATATAAATGACATAAAAAACATTACAAACAAAACAAACAAAAAACACACAAGATAGTAGTTATTGATAAGGAAAGAGTAAGATCACTAAAGCCTGGTTTTCACTGCTTAAACAGCTAGAACAGTTTTAGTTCCTTGTCAGTACGGGAAAAAATCCTGAACTCTTTCTCTCTTGATTCAACTTTCTCACCCAGAATCTTTTCGCTTTTCTTTTTTTTCTTTTTCTTTTTTCTTTTTCCTTTCTTCTTTTTGTTGCGTTCCTTTTCTTGTAAATATCGTCATACAGAATTGCTATTGAAATTGTCAAAGCTTTTTGCTACTTGCTGAAGACCACCTTTTTTAGTGTGATGTTTTTGATATCTGTATTAAAACAGTGATCAATGATTTTTAATGTCTATTTTATTTGTTAAATCACTGTTTTAAGCCCTAAGATAAATTATTGTTTTAAGGGTGTTTTCACTACAAAATAAAAAACTGTGTTTTAAGGCTTAAGCCGGCTGCGTTTTAAGCGTTAAAACGATCAGTGAAAACCAGGCTTAAGAGAATCCAAAACAATAAACCAGAAGAAAAATATTCCTCTATTTATTTTCCAAAGTAAACTGCAGAACTATTTCACATAAGTCAAGTTTTAGTTTTTTATAAAGTGATAATTTATTGTGTAATTATTTGTCTAAAACGTGTATGTGTTTCCAGTCTACCCTTAGCGTCAGCCTGATGGTAATCTAATAATACTAACGTTGACAAGTCTTTTTCCAATGCTTTTGTTGTGCGCAGTTATGTAATTATTTTGCGCAGATATGTAATTTTTGAGCTGCGCAGTTATGTAATCGAGTGCTGCGCAGATATGTAAAATGCGAACTTTTTAATACAACTATTTTTTCTAGATTTTTTTCACTCAACTACCACTGCTTTTGCGATTTATCATAAAATCTTTTATGAATGACATGATAATCTATATTTTGTGTAAAGATTAAGAATTTTAAGATAAAAAACTCTTTTGTAAGAATTTCGATTACTTTCATGGCGGAAAATGAGCGTGTTCATGTTGTTACACCGTCAAATGTAGTAACTCCGCCAAATGTAGTAAGCCCACGACAAATGTAGTAAATACCTTTAAGTTTGGAATGAGCCATAATTAGGCCAAACACCTGAAGGTCTTAACCAGGTAACTTTTCAGGGGCTATCAGGTGGCTGCATAATTAAAACCAAAATCGCGCATGCGCAGTAAAAAGACGCTAATATGAGCTGAATGAGCCGTAATTAGGAAAAACACATTAAGGTCTTCGCCAATTCGTAATTTCGTAATTTTTCCAGTGCTATCAGGTGCATGTGTAATAAGACTGGAATTTGCGCATGCGCATTCACAGCATGTTAGTACACGTAAAATCAGTCATAATTAGGCAAAACACATGAACGTCTTCACCAGGTAGCTTTTCAAAGGCTATCAAGGTGGCTGTATAATAAAACCACAAATCGCGCATGCGCAGTAGAAATATACTTGTATGAGGTTAATGAGCCATAATAAGTTAAAACCCTCGAAGGTCTTAACCAGGTAACTTTTTAAACTTTATAAATTCAGGCTATTGTTTCTCATCATTATGTTGCGTAATATCTTTTTAGCGGATTAGAAATCTTCTCTAAAAGTAATGTCAGTTTACTTTCAAATAAGCGAGTTCCAAATAATCCTGACATGAACTTATATTTGTCAAGTCACTTGACATGAGCAAGTTGTCTCTGTTAATAAGATCATCGTATGTGGCAGAGTAAGTGGTGCAGTTTTGCACTTTAGAGACGTTTTTGAAGAGTGTGGAAAGACCAATAAAAATTTGTAGGAGTGTGAAGTGGAATAGTGCGCCTATAACGCATCAAACGTCGATTTTGCTCTAGAATGTTATGTTTTGCTTTGTTAGTTCATAAAAGTGTTAGGGTTTTTTAGATTTTTTTAGGATACTTGTGTTCTCTATCCATATTCATAAATGAAAAAAATGAAAAACTGAAAGAAAAATAAGAGATCTGTCTAACTCAGTGAGAATCACCTTAATTAAGTTTTTCTTTTCGAGGAAGATGTGGGGGTACATCTCTGCAACTTCTCCGTAAACCGTTTTTTATGAAAATGGTACACAGAAAAAGGGTGCAAATTCTGTAAATTTGGACCAAATTGGGCTTAAAATCCCCTTTTTATCCAAATTTTCGAAAAATTCGCCTCATTTCTGAAATCAGAATCTTGGAATTGTCCTTCGTGTAAATTTTCAAAACAAACGGACCATTCTGTAAATTTGGACCAAATTGGGCCTAAATTCCCCTTTTGACACAAATTTTCGAAAAATTCGCCTCATCAGAATCTTCGAATTGTCTTTCGTGTAAATTTTCAAAACAAACGGACCATTCTGTAAATTTGGACCAAATTGGACCTAAAATACCCTTTTAACACAAATTTTGGAAAAATGGCCCTCAAATTTGCAATCAAAACCTTCAAAACTGAGTTCTTATCAAACGAACATTTAACCATAAAAAATTCCGTATTTTACATATCTGCGCAGCACTCGATTACATAACTGCGCAGCTCAAAAATTACATATCTGCGCAAAATAATTACATAACTGCGCAGAAATTACATAACCGCGCATAATAATTACATATCTGCGCAGAAATTACATATCTGCGCAAAATTACATAACTGCGCACAACAGCTTTATTTTTACTGTATGATATTTAGGTTGCCTATGTTTTGCATCTGGACCTTTAACATTAATTTTTTCGTCACCCCATCGCCTGTATCGCGGACCCCAAAAAACGTCAGTTATCCCTATTAGCTACCGAGATAATTTTCCCTAAACGTCGCATTCGATTAGGGTCTCAATGCAATGGTTTCACACTGACGTCGCACAAAATACAATAAAACAATCCCATCACAACTCAATCTACCATTTTGCGTGACTTACAGACAAACAAACGGAGAATCGGCTATTAATATATAGATTCTTCTAGAGAATGTATACTCGTCACAGCAAATGTTGGCAATAACACTAACCGTGACATGTATCAGCTGAATATTGAACTTGCACAGATATTGCAATATTACGTTGAAATTGATCATGACAAACAGAAGCGAGATACACAGAATATTGAAAATACTGTGGCTATAAAAAAGTATATTAATTTTTTTAAATATATCTTTCAGTAATGTAGTATAATCAAATTGAATGAGTTTGTTTATTGATTCACTTTTTTCTATTGAAGCCAAACTAAAGCGTAACACAAGTTTAGGGTTACCTCATTAGATGAAAGTTGTGATGGGAAAAAGAAGATTTGCATTCTATTTCTGTTGCAACTGTCTCTATGCCACATACTAGAACATATGACGGCCAGCATGACTTATGTAAACATGACACAAACTTTTGTTTTCGTGTAAGAGCTAACACTGACTTAGAAAAACTGATAATGAGGTTGCACCGCCTCATTTTCTGAACCGACTAAACATCTAAAAATGGGTAATCTTCCGAAACACCTCAATCACACAGACCCCAACTTCTAAAACGCCTCAAATTGAAAAACGAGTCTTCATCTAAAACGACTCGACGACTTGAATGTCGACTTATTGTGAACCGTGTAAACTTCTAAAACGATTCATGACGTCACGAATCAACATCTAAAACGACTCGACGACTTGATAAACGAGATTTTGGCGTCGAATTAACTTCATACATGTCCGAACATACTGAAAAATTGAAGAACATGTTATGTTAATATCCTTTAAATGAACATAGAATTCAAAAACTGTGCGCATAAATCTTTGCTAAATTTAACCGAAAGCAATGACTTTCAAACACAAAATTCCAATGTGTATTGTTTTTTGCATTATTGTTTATGTTGTTACTAGTGTTACTTGATGAATTTGTTCTAAAACAGAATGTTTCCCTCAGTGGCGGATCTAGAGGTATGTCGAAATTTGTGTAGGAGAGCATTAACATAATTTGTGAATTCAATTTATATTACCAATGGGATTATTTGAACGCTTTTCTTTTATGATTAGATTGATAACACTCTCCTACACAAATTTCGACATACCTCTAGATCCGCCACTGTCCCTAGATGCCTGTGAATGGTTATTATTAAAATCAATATTTTGGTAACAAAAAGAATCACGAGAAGTTTCATTTTTTATTTTTATTTTTATGTGAATATTCTCAACACATATGTTAAAAAGATTTTACAAGTTTTGACATATAGCGTTTGTAAAAAGAAAGATGTAAGTAGCAATTAACAACACAATACAAAAAACATTCCCAGCGGGCACAAGACGTCTTTGAGACGTCTTATTTTAATCGTAAAATGGTCGTTTGCTTTCCAGATCATTTTGGGACGTCGTAGGGACGTCTGAAACGGGACGTCGCAATTGGTATCCTTTTACGACGTTTTTGGGACGTCTTTATACGGATTGAATAACGACCTTCCAAACAATTGTAAATTTAAGATCATTTTGCGACGTCGTTGGGACGTCTGAAACGGGACGTCACAATTGGGATCCTTTTACGACGTTTTTAGGACGTCTTTATACGGATTGAATAACGACCTTCGAAACAATTATAAACTTAAGATCATTTTGGGACGTCGTAAGGACGTCTGAAACGGGACGTCGCAATTGGGATCCTTTTACGACGTTTTTGGGACGTCTCTGTGCAGATTCAATAACGATCTTCGAAACAATTATAAACTTTCAAAAGCAATCAGTCTGTATAGAATGATTTATTGTAAATGTTTTTAAACGTTTTGACAACAAGCAGCGGTGGCATAACGGTTACGAGTTCGGCTGGCGCACCAGAGGTTCCAGGTTCGGGTCCGCCTGTGGCCTATTACAGTTTTTGAAAGAGTAAATTTCATAATCCTGCGACGTCGTTACGATGTCGTTGGGATGTCATCGAGACGTCTCAATGAAGATGTAATTGGGACGTCTTTTGAGATTCCCATTTCGCGACCATTTTGCGACGTCTTAGGGACGTCTTGAAAAGACGTCTTTACGACGTCTTTACGACGTCTTTGTGCCCGCTGGGTTAGGAAAACAATACAACAGGCCAAACAGAAAGACTAAAGTGTATAAAACACTTTTACAAAGTTAAAAGTTCCTCCCCTCATTTTGGGTAGGCAAAATAGCCACATAAAAATAAAAATGAAAGATTAAACTTCTCGTGATTCTTTTTGTTATAAAATTGTTGGCTCACTTTAACCTGTTCAATATTTTAGTCAAATAAAGGAGTTAATTATACATAACTATGTAGTGCAGCGATGCTGTAGTGGTTAGTACCTATGAGTGCGACCGCTGGGACCCATGTTCGAGGCCAGTTATGTCGTATCTCGATACACGTATTTTTTTATAAGCGACCCTAGGCAAATCTTAAAAAAAATTAAGCAACTTTCCTAGGAGCAAGCTTTTGTGTAAGCAACATAAAATTTCTAGCATGTGATATTTTTTCAAAAGGTCCTGTTGATAAACCTATCCATAAAACAATTTTCAACGAGTTACACCATGTAAACCGTGCTTAAGAATTCGATTGTTTTGTTATTTGATCTATATTAATATTCGAGTGTTTCTCATAAGCAAAAAAAATACTTGTACTCCACTCCGATGCGCTTTAAAAGCAACGTGTAAGCCCATTAGGAGCCGTCGACTGACGGCACAGTGGCCTTCGTGCAAGTGAAAACAATGCTATACGCATCTTTGACCGTAAGTCAAGTACTAGTTGCAGTCGACTGGCAGAAGAACCAACCATATTACGGATGGAAGCCCAAGGACTAAAAACTCTCGGTAACTTACTTACTTACTTGCTTACTCACTTACTTAATTATGTAATTATTCATAAAGTATAATTTTATTTACTAATTTTTATTTATAAGGTAATTTCCTTTACCTTGTATGCATAATGAAGAAGATAACAAAAAATATTAGAAGTGTTGGCCATTCATTTCAAACTAAAAAGAGTGGCAAAATTGATGTCACGAAAATTGATTTCAATGATATTTCTTACATCTTTTTTTATTCATGTCTTTAAATTTTGTGGTAATGACATGTGATTCAAAGATGATGTTTTTACTGGTAGCTTAATTTTCTTACAATGTTTCTGAAAATGTTTTGCATAAAATAATCATTCCATGATGTAAATTTGAAATCAAAAAGACTGTGTATAAGTTATGAAATATATATGACAACGTTTCGGCCGTAGGATGGCCATTTTCAATTGGAAAACAATACAAAGTGCAACTGAATATATACAAGAAAACATACGATGGGAAAAGATCGTACGATCATAAGATCAAGAAACGTCCCTAAGGAAATTCAACAGTCAGAAAATAAAGATAATGGTAATGATGCTATATTTTGATTGAGGATAGGCTTGTCCCTACGAATTAACAGACTTTCTTTCAATTCTAAGTCAAAATTGTTGCCTGCCTGTAGGTTTATTTTTACCACATACTACATGCTCCCAAGTAGCGCTGTGCTTCTGTATTTTAACGGCTTTTTCAGTTAAGGCCGAAATTCCATATGTTCGCAGGCTGGTACTAGTGGCATAGTTTTACTATAATAGATGGCATTGCAGCCACCGCACTTAAACTTTTATACAACGTTTGAGCGCAGAGCCATTGGGGTACGGTCCTGAAAATGGAAAAAATCGCTAATTCTATTACTAGATTTAAAAATTACCTAGTTGACAACAGGGAACGTTTTTATTAAGTAAACGAGATCTTAATTTCAATTTTACCTAAATATGGCAAAACAAGAAGTATTTCTAACTTAGGCACGTGACAACTTTCTTATCTCGAAACATTCTGTCAAGAAATGACTTAATACATCTGTCATTCAAGTTGGATGGGTAGCCATTTCTTAGCAGTATGCCTTGAAGATCCTGCTTCTCCAAGTGGAACTTAGAAAAATCAGATAGAATCCTAAAAATTTTGAAAATCAAAGTCAAAATTAATCCAGATTTATATTCATCAGGCAAAAAACTACAATAATTTGTGTAAACAACACTGAAAGTGGGCTTCGTATAAATATTTGTGACAAACTTGTTAAATTTGCGAATATCAGAAACATCAAGAAAAGCAAGACGATTTTCAGCTTCTACTTCAGATGTGCAACATTATGTTGATGTGTTGCCTACTAGTCTAGACTAGACTAGGTAGTCCTGAAAGAGAGGCAATCATTCCATGATTTTCTCATATCTGTCTGAGTGATGCAACAACCATAAAAGATGAGGTAAAAAATATCATCTGATTGTCTGCGCTCATAAAAAATGTTCATGGTGATAAAACAGGCAAAAGCTAGTTTACTAGGAAATTTACACTTAATGTTTTGTCAAGATAGATAGAAAATAGATAGGAAAAACAAATAGCTGCTTATTGTGAAACTTTTTTTCATTCTTTCCTACTCTGTTTTTTTACGGTAGCAGCGAAAGCGAATACCGTATTAAAACACCCGTGGACTCCTACTACTACTACTACTACTACTACTACTACTACTACTACTACTACTACTACTACTACTCCTCCTCCTCCTATTCCGGCCGAAATGGCAATTAGTCTGCGATTTAGAGTCTGCGAGACTCCGCTAATAACGTAATGTAAATTCTAATGAAGGAACGCAGCCTTCGAAAGGTTTCACTTATCAAACATTTAAAAGGACGTTTTCTTTGATGTTATATGAAATAATTCATGAAAGAATGAATATTAATCAAATAGATCTGCATAAAAATGGAAGTTTTAGTTACTTATGCTAACTGAAAATACATTGATACTTAAAATTTGATTATATATTGTTTTTCTTGTTAGTAAAGCCTATCAGTTCAAAACTTCTTATTAGCTCGTTTGTTAGCTACTACACTGTTTAGAGACTTTCAGAGATCAAGTTTAAAAAGGCAGTTATTTGTGGTTTTTGGTTTGGTTCATTTTTGGTTCTTGAAATTATAATTAAAAACAAATTTTTTTTTTCAAAACGCGTGTTTTTTTTTCTACATATGGTCTTAAAAAAATTTTCTTATAAAAAAATATGTACGGCTCACGCATGTATAATTCTTCTGTCCTTTTAATAAATTAATTTCTGGTGTTTTATGATTAGACCCTATTTACACTAACAAATCATTATAACATATTTATCGTTTATGCCTGTTTTACCACCAGTGAGATATAAAGGAAAAACAAGCCTCAAAGAACTTTGTAGTAACTTTTCATAACTTTAAGTATAATTGCTGCTACCGTTTTGTGCCATCTGGCTCTTGTTGTAAATAAATTCATCAGGTAGCATACCACAGCGACGATCGTTGCAACGTTTTATGGAAAACATTAATTGCTTTCAAGTGCTTTATAGCATTCGCTGAAAATTTTATTTTTGATTGTATGATTTCTTTTATCTTTGCAAAAATTTATTCAAAACCCATTTTGACAACTATTCTCCTTTAACATTATTTTTGAGTAGAAGAAGATTGTTCTGATAACTAATTCTCATGTTTTTGACAACATGTCGATTCTGTTTTATGCAAAGAAAAAGAAAAAAAAAAGAAAAATTATTTGAATGCAACATCTTTAAGCTCCCACTGAAAATACTAACGGAGTAATCGGGAAAAGTTTAAAATATTGCTCTACTTATTTTTAAAAGTGAAGTATGTAATTGTTGGTTCACTACAATTTGCACATATCTTAATGCTTCATCCATTACTATCTTGCAATACGTAATCGTTAAAGTTCTTTAATATTTTTATATACACCAGAAAATGAGCAAAGAACCCAAGAAAAAGTTAAATGAAGAGATGCTACATGACAAAAATGGGCTTTGGACATCCCTCTAGTGGAGTGTTTCTTGATTGCGTCTTCATGCCTTGCACACTCTGTTCTGTTTATCTTACTTTGTTTCTCTTTCCTTTTAATATGAAGAGAAAAATTTAATGTTTTTGACTTTTGAGTTAATCTTTTCATGTTTTTTTTTTCAATTCTTCCCTTCTTTACACGGAAAAAGAATATCACTGATTGTCCTGTGCATAATATTTATTGAAAGTAACTTATTGTATTTCATGAATAATCATTAATATTTATTGTCACTTAATTTAATTTGCAACAAGTGACACGATCTGTAAATTTTTCATCTACAGTGTGTCCACGAGAAAGTGGGCACCTGGTTTAAAACACAAATAACTTTTCGAATTTTCACCAATACAATGCGGTTTTTATACCGTTGGAAAGAAGAATTTACGAGCTTTCTAAAAATGTAAGTAAGAATAATAACTTTTTTTCTTTCGACACAGTTGTTAATTTTGTAATGGTCAATGTAATAAAACAGACTGTTAACGAGCAATTAATTCTTTGTTTCGTTGAACAACCGCTGTTGATTGTGTTGTGATAAGTTTATTACGAAATACAGTGTGTATCAAAATGTCTTATCCACCAACTTTCAAGGCGTATATCTCACTATATGTCTGATAAAATATTGTGAATTTTATATCACAAGAAAGAGCTTTTCATGCTCTATCCAATAATATAAAATGTTTGCCAAAATATTTGTTCTTCGAAAAGATATTGAAAAAAAACCCAACGATTTGGTTCATTAAATTCTTAAAAGTCAATTAACTCTTTTTCAATGAAGGCCATTTGTAAACACAATAAAAAAATTAAAAAGCATCACACAGTAAAAAATTTTTATTTGAAATTTTTAAGATTAGTTGTTATGGGAAATTAATACGCAAAGCTATACTTAAAAGTTTCTAAAGGTTCATCGGCACAGCAAAAGAAAATTACACAATTAAAAAGTCATTAGCATGTCAGTTAATTGACTTTTAAAGGGGAATTGAGGTCAAATTTTTGATATTGTTTTTTTTCGCCTAAAATATTGTGTGTGATGAGAGGATCACAAAAATATACATTTTGTGAATAATTTTTGCTTAATTAGCGAATAAGAGCATTTTAAAGATTTTACTGCTATGACGTCATTGGTGTCATAGGTGTTTACAGTTTAGTTAAAGCGACGCGAAGCAAGAACATGTCGGAAAGCGTTTCATCACATTCTTCTGAACTTTCTAATATTTCTTCTGCTTCTGATGATTCTAACGGAAGTTATAGTGATGTTGGTGGATGCTATGAGTGTGAGCCAGAATATACAGAGGAAGAACTTCAGAAAATAGATAAAGAAATTATTAATGAAAATTCGAGTTCTGACGACGATTTGGATTCTAGCCGTTTAGAAAACCTTCACTGGTGCTGCTGTAGATCTCGCTCAAAGTATTCATCATGGAAATGATCACTGCAAAGTCGACGATTACTTGGAACAAAGTTGTTGATATTCCATTTTGCATTCCCCATATTATGTAACCAATACATTGTGATCTTCATTTCTTTGGATCAGGAAACCTGAAGTAACTCTTATTTTTGACTTTTCCACTGTTATTTGAACATCCAAAAGCAAGACACGTAGGCATGTTGCCAGCGATGAGGATATATTATAGTAACTAACACGTGCGCTCGTATAATTGATATGACACCAATGACGTCAGAAAACGGACTTTGAACTCAAAAATGAAAATTTTTAAATGCTTATATTTTGTGAAATAATAAAGATTTTTTGAAAATTCTTTTTTCTTATGAATATAAACGCTCTTCTTGAATGTTTAGTGAAATTTTCAAAAAAAATTTTTCTAAACCTCAATTCCCCTTTAAGAATTTAATGAGCCAAATCTTTGAGTTTTTTTTCAATATCTTTTCGAAGAACAAATGTTTTGGTAACCATTTTATATGAACGGATAGAGCATGAAAAGCTCTTTCTTGCGATATAAAATTCACAATATTTTATCAGACATGTAATGAAATATACGCCTTGAAAGTTGGTGGATAAGACATTTTGATACACACTGTATTTTGAATAGGCACAAATTCTTTTCATTGTGTTAACTTACGTTAAGTTTTTTATTATGATTTAATAACTTTGTATTCCCAAAGCCTTGCCAAAATCTTTATAAGCAAAAAAGACAATTTAAAACGTTTTTTTTAAATCTTCGTAAATGATTTTTAGAAATGAAACTTTTATCTTTCAAGTTCGTAAAAAGTATATGTGTTTTCCAAGTATAAATGCAGCTTTATCTTAATATTTTAATTTTTCCATATTACTCAAGTCATTAACTCTTATTCAAGCAAGCGTTAATTTATCATTATTGATTTAAATGGGTGGTTTCATTGATTATAATTCCTCCCAAATTTATTTTTCTATTAAATAGGTCATGTATTTAGAGAGAACAAAAAATTTTCTTTCTTTTGGTATAAAAACTGAAAAAAAACACGCACGAAAAACATAAGAAATGCTTCTTGAAAATTAGGTGCCCATTTTTTCATGGATACTGTAGATTTCAGTTAATTATCGCTTGATATTCATAACACGCTATCACATTGGAATGAGGATGCATGTTTTTGATATACTGTCATTGGGATTTTGGATAATGACACTTTCTTCTCCATGCATGTGTTGTTCTAATTTTTAATGTTTTTTGTATTTAATATTTTATAATATTTTATAAAACTTTGTGACAGATGCTTGTGATAAATGACGGACGTTTTATGATAGCTTCCTATGTATGCCACGAGTGTTTTGTATGTAAGCTCATATTCCTCTAGTGATAACAAAATTGTTTTTTGCAATTTCGTCATAATCAAAAGTGTATTGCGATTTCTGAAAAAGTTGTAATAGAAGATGTTTCAAGGTTTTGATATTTCTATCTAAATCAAAGTTAAAGAGCTTTAATTAATTTTCTCTTCTCTGCAATTTTAAAGAATACACATTCCTATAATGGGAAAATTAAAAGAACTCAGTATCATCCTCCATTCAAATCGGCAAGTATTTTATCCTGGAGAGCAGCTTTCTGGTGAGGTTATAGTAAACTTGTCACAAAGGATGGCCATGAAATCATTATCTATAAAATGTGAAGGTTAGCGGAAAATTCTAATTTTGATTTTCTTTGATGTTTATAACTTTATAAGTTTGAAGAAGTATACTGATAAATTTTATCAGGTAAAGCATCGTGCCATTGGACAGAACAGCATGTTGGTTTTAAAACGGCTTACACTATATCTTACAAAGGAAAAGAAAAAATCTTTGAATATGTTGTTATGTTGTATGGTCAAAACACAAAAAAGTTGCAGCATCCACCTGGGAGATATCAATATCCATTTTCTTTTACTTTGCCACAAGTTTTGCCGAGCTCTTTCCGAGGAAGTTGTGGCTGTATACGCTATCAACTAAAAGGTTTGGTCAATTGTTTTTTAAAAGTCTTGATTTTTAGGGTCAAAATAAGTACAATCCATCAAGGAATTTTCTTTGGGTGAGATGGCATTAATATGAATTTCCTCAGTGTGATTCAGCCCAATCTTCCAGATTGATTTCATGTTTCTTTACCTTTTCAGCTAAAATCAAAAAAACATGGAAATTTGATCGCAAAGTCAAGCAACCATTTACTGTTAATCAAGTTATTGATGTGAACCAGACTCATTATGCACAAGGGCCTAGCGGCAATGCCCACAAGGAAGTGGGTTATTTATGCTGTAAAGCTGGAGCTTTAGACATTGACGGTTTGCTTCAAAAGATTTTATATCTATTCCATTGATTCTATTTTAGTTCTGATTTTGTAATCCTTTTTTGTCGTTTTAGCTAGCGTCGACAGAGGTGCATATTGTCCTGGAGAAACAATATTTGTAAATGTACAAGTGCAAAACCATACTACTAGGGACATGGGCGCTTTTAATGCCGAAATTGTTCAAACAATTGAATATCACGCAGGTCAAGTCAGAAGAGAATCAATGACCTTAACTAAAATGCATGGTATGTATATAAAATCATTGTCTTCATTTTCCAACAGTCTGGCGACTTCACTACTAACGCAAAAGCGTTCCTAGGTCCTCTGATCCCGAAGCAGGAGTTTGCAACATGGAACAATCAGCCTTTGGGCATACCAGCAGTGCCACCTACCATTTCAAACTCATCAGTTATCAAGGTATTTTACCATGTTAAAATTGAGGTGGATGTGCCACGGGGAAGGAGTCCTCGCGTGAAACTTCCTATTGTCATTGGAACTGTTCCCTTCCGACAAACATATGGTCAACCACCACAAATGTTTTCTCCTGAGCAAACTGGTGTGCTAGCTAGTAAGTAAGTTCTGCTACTCGCAATTCCATTTCATATATACTTCACTAACATTTCTATTTTTTGTTAAAGATTTTTCTAGTGTTCCAACGGCTCCTCCACCGCCTACTCTCCTTGGTTATCCAGACATGGCACCGCCTTCTTATGCATCTGTTTACGACATATATTGGTGATGGGAATGATCAAAGAACTTATGGAAACTAAAATTACATACCGGTGTTTACTTTTGCGCCACCTTACCAATTAAGAAAATGTTGTTTCCATAATTAAATATTAACACTCTTTCACTCTGGATTTATTTCCAGGGATCAAACAATTTATTTTTTTAATATTAGCGTCAGATATCGTAAATGCGTGAATAAGAATTTCAAATTTTTTAATTTTACAAAATTTAGCTCTTTTTCGAGAGGGACGATTTTTTGTTGACAGCAAAACGTTTTTTAACCTGAAGAAAACTGTTATCGAATAAATCGAATAAATACTCGTTTCTTTGATTTTACCATTACTTTAATAAACGCTCCATTTAAACGCCTCATTTAACTCTAACTTTATATTCAAACTACAGTCAAGGGATGGTTATGAGCGAGAGAATATCTACTGTGTTTAATCGCCTTTTCATGTGTTTCAGGGTCAAGTGCCACCACTACCGCCACCTTATATCCCGTATCCACCCACGGTAGACACATCTGCAACTGGAGTCCCGTATCCACCCACGGTAGACCCATCTGCAGCTGCAGACCCGTATCCACAGTAGACCCCCCTCCTACTGAAAAGAAAGCTGGGATCTTTTAAATCAGTGTTCATATCATTATTTTGTTACTTTTTTAATATGCTTTTGTTATAATTTTTTTTATATTTTTCAGCTAGTGTAATCATAAGTCCATACCTCTAGCCGATGTGTACACTTAAATCAGTACCATCAAAGAACCGACAGGATCCAATTTTGTTAGATACCGGTTCAATTACACAATAGGATATAATATTACATATTTATAGAATAAATCTAGAATAAATCAATTTTCCTACTCACTATCTATCTACTATCTATCTACTATTTGTTACATATTTATGGAATAAATGGATTTTTCTACTCACTACCCATCTACCGTTTATCATTCCTTTTCATCTACTATCTTTTTTCTTTCATCTTCCACTTGTAAGCCATAACATCATCACGCAGACAAAAACTTTTAATACGTAACTAATGTACCATTTTGAAGCATTTCGATGAACGCAAGATCGTCGTGTTTTCATAATGGAATATTTACATACATTAAGTTAAACAGTTGTTCCTTCACATTACGAAATGTTTAAGCTATTTCATTTTGATGTATGTAAACTTGTTCTTGTCTCTTATACAATTTGTTAACAATAATGTAATATATCATGTGATACAGTTTTTTCTGTTTGTTTTCTTCATTCATGGAAAAGTACATGGTTCTTTTTTTCGTACTTGTCCCAGAAAATGTTCTTAGCAGAAATATAGACAATTTTGTTCATTCGATGAATTTAGTATATTTATAAAACTAACAATAGCCTTGGAAAGGTACATTGTAAATTGAGTTAATTGACTTTTAAGAATTTAATGAACCAACTCATTGAGTTTTTCTTCAATATCTTTTCGAAGAACAAATATTTTGGCAAACATTTTATATTAATGGATAGGGCATGAAAAGCTCTTTCTTGTGATATAAAATTCACAATATTTCATCAGACATGTAATGAAAAACACGCCTTGAAAGTTGGTGGATAAGACATTTTGATACACACTGTAGATAGTAATGATTTCATAACAAAGAGGTGTCATTCAAAAGCCCTTTGACTAATAATAAACATCTGCCCTGGTGATTTTATTAGATTTTTGCGTAAGTTAGAAACACGATGATTTTAGAATTTTCATGTTGGACCTTCTTCACAATTGAGGTGTCCCAGCAGGCATTTCAACGTTGTATCAACGTTGGTTGGAAGTTGCAATGTTGGATAACGTTATAACAACGTTGCGGTAACGTTGGAATTCCAACTTTGGATAAATGACATCAGAATAACGTTGAAGTACGTCGGTTTTCTGATGTTGATCAAACAACGTTAGATCAACGTTCGTTTTAGTCATTGCCGAAGACTTGTGTTTTTTAACTCCCCGAAATACTTTCGAGAGGGTAGAGATTTCGTGTCTATAAGATAAGTGGAAGTGGGCAAGGCAAGCTGATCTTTTTTAGAAAAAAACATTTCCTGTTTTTATCGCATATTTTTTATTGTCTATATTTCTATAAAGGACATATTTTTCGGTTGTACATCTTTCCCTAAACTTTCTATAGCTTTTCATTTTGTTTTTGGTTGTTGATGTACTTTTTGATGTGCGCGTGGTTTTTTGGTTGTTTTCCCGCCAAATTATGAAGTAATCCATTGAAATTGAATTGAATTGAATTGAGCGAGAAAAATATTGCACACACCCTGCAGGAAAGATTCACCAAGTGGCAAGGCTCATGAATGTGTGGTATCTATCTTTTGTAAATTTTGTTTCAAATTAAGAATTGATGCTGAATATGCTAGGAGAGCTATCGTTGTCGGTGTTTAGCATGTTGCTCATTATAAAAGAAAACACAAAACAAAAACATAAACATAAAGTATATATATGTTTTCCATATCGATGAATCCTCATTAATTATGCAAATATTTTGTTGGTGGTATCTGATTACAAACATTTGACATTTAGAGAATTTTTGAAATTTGAATTTGTTTGCACTAAGCTTCTTATACACTTGAAAGAAGAAGAGATATTGCAATGTAAATGGAAAAGTATCAGAAAAACTGGAAACATACCTGAAATTACTTTTGAGAAGAATAGACCTGAAGTAGAGAAATTTTTACATAAAGAAAATTCTGCTACAGTACTTTTTGTGTTTTAGTTGTCCTGAAAGCATCACTGTGTATATTTTAGATCAAATGTTTAAAAGGATTCACAAAAATATGCAACTATTTCCCTATAAAGTTGTGAAATTTTATTATTGCGTGTACATTGATAACCATAAGAAAAATGTATCATTAAATAATTATAATGGAATAACTATCATCAACCTGATACTCAGATAGATTTTGTCCTTAAGCAGGAGAGAATTGAATTTAATATGACAAAAGAACTTTTTTTGTACTTATTATGAATTGAAGATGTTCATGGTCAAATTATAAGATTTCCCTTACAATTTTTGAGACCCAAATGCGACATATCAGAGATATGTAAAAAAGAAAGATAAACAACTCGTTTGAACTTGATTGACAGCTTATTGTTAATCCTTTTGTTTCGCGCTTCTATTCAACGCCATCCGTGTCCCCAGATCCAGACTCTTTTTTTTGAGAATAATTAAATTTTAGAAAGATTAAGATATAACGAGTGTTACCGACAATTCAAGTTGTTTTTGATTTGTCTTTCATAAATATATCCTGAAAGATTTCGATATTTTACAGACGATTCTTAATCTCACACATATACTCTTCATTTTTCTTAATGTTTGTAAAAAAGATTATCATTTTATAAAAAGAAATAAACAATAAGTCATATGCTGGTAAATTTTTTCGTAAAAATAAGTGACTCTCATTACAATCAATTTTTCAAAAAAAAAGTACTGAAGTCTGATGCAAGTCTGGCTAATAACACGTAAGGTATGCTTTCATTTACCAGTTTATTAGATTAAGATTATTCAACATTCGTTTTAAAACGAGATACTTTAAGAAAAGTTAGACCTAAATTTCGGTGTTTACATATCAAATATTCTTCATAATTAATGTACTCGTCTATAGTTCGGCATGTTCGGTGAACGAAAGCTTTATGAAATATTGAAATATGCGCAACTAGGAAAAATTATGAAAATTATGCAATGAATGTTAGTATAATTTTAATTTTCAACCAATGAACATTTAGAATTTTAACAATCAAAATTAATTATATGTTTAAAATATTCGCGCGAAACAATACTCACACCAGAAAAACGGACACGGATAGCTTTTACGAGAAACAGTGAGTTGTCTATCTTTGTTTTTTACATATCTCTGGACATATATTTCCTATTATACAACTGAGTAGTTTTTATGGAGAACACAAAACTACAGCGCTATTTCCACGGTCACTTTTAATCGAAATTTTTCTATTAGTCAGGTCGCTACCGACTAAAATTTTCGATTTTAAAACATTTTTGCGGATTATTCAAAACCTTGAAAAATGATAATGTTAATCCTTTCCTATCAAGAAAATGTTTACTGTCACCTTTAATTCCGCCAAATGAACGTGTACAGAATAAATTTATGCCACAAATAAATCCCTCGATTATTTTTCACAACGACACCATTTTTTCTGTTCATTTTGTAACTTGCACGTGCTTACTTCGGATGGGGATAACATTCACAACAGTTCCGCTATTGACGACAATCTTATTGATAAACTGTTCCCAACTTGATATATTTTTTGTACTTAACATTTTGGTACATCAGAAAATATATGAAAATCGTTTCGTTAAAATACTTCATTTAAATGTTCAATAAAAGAGCTTTATTAATATATTTATGACCTCCGTCTTAGTGATCGAACGTTTCAGCGTTCTGTTTCAGCGATCTGTTTCGAACGAAATAAAGCCAAAACGGAAATCAAACAAATACTATGGTAGAACTGCATAGTTTGTTGGAAAAAAATAGTATCAAGCTGAAATTTGGTCAGGAGCTCCTATAAGGTCTATAGATTACCCCCCAAAAATGCCCCATGCTTCCCTTTTGGGGAAACCTCGTTTTCACATATTTTTCAAAATGGCGGATATAAAAAGGTGGATGTTTTATTTGTCGTAAGATGGTCATATTACATACCATTTTTTAGCATTTTTATGCTGATTTTTTTTATTTCTATACACCGAGGTCTGAAAATGGCTTTTAAAAGGGTTAAAAAATACCAAAGCAATTGTGTCGTTTTTTATTTGAATTACATTTTCTTTAGTATTAAAAATCACTCAAGATATCAAAAATGTTTGCATCGGCAGCATTGTCATCATTTTCTGTGGATTGAAAGCCTAAAAATTGAAAAGATGTAATGCATGAGATAAGTAAAAATGTGAAAGTCAAATGCTAGCATAATCAACTCATAAACTAATAGTTGACCGTTATGATGTAATTTAATTACGTTCTTTTTCTCTATTATTACACTCTGTGCCACGACATTCGCCACATAATGAAAGACATGCCATTCCATATTTTTTGCAGCTACAAAGTTAAGTGCCACAGGGATTCTTTGTCATTTTCTGAAAAAAAGAAATAATATATTCGCAAAACATATTGACTAAATCTTATTGATGATCTTTACGTCTATCTGAAATCCATTAATACCTTGCATTTACATCTTATAACCTTACTGGTGCCATTTTCTTGTCAGTCTTGATAGGCGCGATCCCACTATTGACAACGTTCGTCCATTCCCAATCTTCTGGTTCCAAAGTGAATCCATCAACGACCAAATAACCACCTGGTAGTGGGTCCTTAGTCCATGGTAAAACGAAGCTCTTTCACTTGGCGGTAACCTTTCTGGAGCAATTATTCCTTTGCATGCCAAGTCCACGTATTTAGCATATCTGTTGGAAAAAAAATAGAAACTCGAAACAATTTGTGAATATTACGTATTACGTAACAGCGCTGTCAGAATCATCCGCAACCACAATCACAGGATGCATTCTTGTAATTTCTAGTGCCGTCCGTACGATGCCGTCCGTACGATGCCGTCTGTACGATTATGGCGTCGTAGTATAGTGGTTATCTTTCTCGCATTTCATGCGGGAGATCGGAGTTCAATTCCCTGGCACCATGCGCGAGTGAATGTACCATAGCGCCGGGTGGACCCATGCCATGTGAGGGAAATTGGGAAGATAATAAATCGGGTGCTGCAGGAGGTCATCCAGAAGAGCACAGGCCGTTGACTGGGTTTGTGTCACTCATGAGAGTGTCAAATACTTCGTAGCCTCCAACCTAAGCCGTGGCCTTTCTGGAAAGCAGATGCAATAGCAACTGAGTGAGGCTAGCCACGTAAAACAATACCAAAAAAATAAATTGTAGCATCGGCATTTCCTCGACAGTTGATCACTTGAATTCCCGATTTAGTAAGGTAATCCGAAAGGAAGTGAATAAAAGATGCTTCGTTTCGAATATTACTCAAAAATCGCGGCAATTGGTTTTCAGGATCTACTTTCACATCACAGCTTTGGAACACTCTTCTGGCATGATGATTTTACGCAATGCTGGCATATCTGGTTTTCGTAACATTCCGTCCCAGGGACGGATCCAGGGTTAGACAACTTAGGCAAATGCCTAACTCAAAATCAGTTAAATAATGTTTTTCATAAAATTTCATGAAAAAGGTATTGTATTACAATAATCAGAAAATAATCGAAAATATCAAATTCCTGCATCAATCCGCCCGATCCTTTTTTTCACAAATACGATTATTCTCCGGCGAGGCGCGGCGCGCGCCATGATGTTACAAATTAATGTTTTTTACAGCTTGAGTTTATAGGTATTGATTCTGCCCGGAAAATGACTTCTCATAGTCACATTGACAACACAGACTAGTGCCTAACGCTTACCTTAGGCGAAGAAAATTTGCCTAATGAGCCCCGGGTTTACGCACTTTAATGAATGAACTGGAAGAAAATTTGCCTAAGGAGCCATGGGTTTACACACTTTAAATGAATGAACCAGAAGAAAATTTGCCTAAGATACAACCATGGGTTTACACACTTGAATGAATGGTCACCAAATCTGCACAAAACGACCGTGTGACCTTCGAATTAGACCCAGTTCAACATGGATTCACTAGAAAACATCGTTGCAGCTTTTGATAGCAATAATGAAGTATTAATTAGGAAATTACTATGGAATTTTGAATTCACTAATAATCCACTAATAATAATCTGTTGAAAACTGACTTCAAAATCTAGGAAAAGCATTTTTTTTCGAGTTATGTCTCTTCTTTTGCTTCTGCAAAATGAAAACATTGTGACTGCTTTAAAGCAGGTGTTTTATTTTATGTAATATAAATGATTAGCATGGATTATTAGTACCATAATTCGTTGAACATAGGTATGACGACAGTTAATTATTAGCTCAGATATGTATAAAGTTTGTTTGTGTCAACTGAACCGAAGCCTATTTTATATTGATTAATGATGTATATAAATATTTTTGGTATCTGTTTCTGTTAACCAAAAATGCATCTGTAAATGTTATGATATTACGCTTGAATGACTGAGTTTATAATACACAAAGTCATTGTTATTTTTCTGAGTTGTTTTCGTAGGCAGCTGCATGGTGGTGCGTTGTGCAGTTATACATAACCTTTTACACTTTAATTTTTAGTAATCAGCAACTGCTTGGCATTGGATCTTCCATGTACCCTCATGTGAGGACCACTTAATTGGTAGAAACGAAAGTTCCCTAGCGTGATTGGTCAGCGCGTTAAGCAGCTGATCT
The DNA here is from genome assembly GCA_027922465.2 of Turritopsis dohrnii. Lineage (NCBI taxonomy): Eukaryota > Metazoa > Cnidaria > Hydrozoa > Anthoathecata > Oceaniidae > Turritopsis > Turritopsis dohrnii. Next base: position 765,758 of record BQMF02000108.1, on the reverse strand, counting down.
TTCATTAGCGTTTGTCCGTCCCATGTCCACAGTGCTAGCCTGGAGTCCTCATTAAAAGCTGATAGCACTTAAAAATAAGGGTAGAACAGAGGCTATTTGTTAATCGTGGCTTCATTCAGATTTTTCAGATAATTCATAATTACAGCTACTTTATCAGGGTGAGTGCGGCCTCAAATTAAAACATGAGTTTTACGGTTTGCCCAACACACAGATATCATTTTGGAAATAAAAGCTAAAGGAAAGGGTCATTTTACACCAAAGAAGTAAAGAAATTCGTAATATTATCACCGTATATTATAATTGAACCTGTTATTATTATACTGTTCAGTTAGCTAGGGCTGATTTTGTGTTTTGTGCTATATATTGGTCAGACCTGGAGATAGAGAGAGCTCTGCTGCCTCCAAAAGGACCTGATATTACATCGGATATGTATATGTTATTTTTTATGTATTCATACAAATGTGTCCATTAATAATATAGGCAAGTTTTCAATAGCACTTTATCCTGTCTAAAATAAAAATTTATGCCCACAAAAATAAAATGTGTATATGTAGAAATCTATATTATCTAGTATCCACAAAAATTAACAGACATTATTTTGAAGTTTATAAAGCATTTAGTTACCTGTGGTGAAAGTGCGTAGTGCACTAATCCAAAATGACTCTAACAATGATATTCTGTGTTTGTTTGTAATGTAGTAATGTAGTAATTATCAAGCAAAAGAACAAAATATAATATACGTTTGTAAACTCTACATCATCACTTTCGACATTAACGTTGTCTTTTCAATAATCAACATTGAACAAATGAACAAATTACCTATGTGGAGTGATTATAAGTCTCTTCACTTATTTATAGTCTTGTCATTTTTTTAATTTCTTCACTTATATATATATTTTTCGTATCGTAAATTGTCTTGTGTTTCTGCATGACCATCAGTCTCTTTTGTTTTCTTAATCTTAAATAACCGGCAGTTCTATTGCATGCCTTTTTTATTTTCAGTGAAGAAAGGCAAAAATGTATGAATGGTGCATTACCACTCATACAAGCTCATGGTAGTTTTTAACATTATCAGTTATTTTTAGTCATTCCTTTGCAGAATTCATCTTGTAATGTGTGTGAGAAGCTTGCTTTAGAACTCATTGTAATCATTAGAATAAAGGTCTGCGTGAAATTTTGCGAAGTACCTTAAGGAGATTTTTTTTGCGTGGACTAACTTTTGCAAACCAAGGTTTGAAAACGTTTTGCGTGGATTAATTTTTCCGAGTCAAAGCTTCTCAAGGAAAATGTTTGGATTTGATTTTGCGAATGTGCACAAAGTGCAATGTGTGTATTTCATAATATAGCTTAGAGGTAGCAGCGAAAATCACCATTTCCATGCCTGCCACATTGCAAAACCAATGGGTGCTTGATAAGTGTTAACAGACACTGAGCCAAAAAATGAGCAAATAAAATCACATTTTGCGTGGATTATTTTTTGCCAATTGTTCATATGTCTTGATGTTTTGCGTGGATTTATTTTTGCGAATTTGGGCAAAATTCACAAAAGTCGCAAAAATTAATCCACACAAAAAAAATCTCCTTAAGCTTTTTTAAGGAATTGGTAGCTTCTTTTGATTTTAATGCAATCCTGCTTTTATTCGCCATCCCATTTTATTAAATTCACTTCAAAGACAATCGTATTTGTTTCATTTGTAATGATGTCCTTAGATAGCATAGATGAAAATCAATTGATAAGTGTTTGTATCTTTAATTTCTAGATAATCATTTTATTGAATCAAGTTTTGTTGCACAATTTGGACACGATTTTGAGACCAGACCTGTTTGGTTTTATCATTGAATGTCTTATTCCTACTATTACTTCACTATTACAGTTATCGCTCATGAATTCCTATTTTGACCTTCCTGGAACAAAAACGTGGTTTTTCCATTTGTCAACTTTGGCGAAAGCGCCAACCTTCAGGCCTTTTGGCCTCTTGTTTCTGTAAGAACGTAAAGCTGGAAGCTGGAACTTGGAAAACTGAAATTTGAAGCTTAAATAAAACCGAATGAAGTCACGGAGTTGTTGTAATTGTCATGCCCATATGATTTCTGTTGATGCGTATCGTATTGCTGTATGTACTTCAAATGCTGTCATAGAAACTTTTTAACTAATGAGGAAAAGGATTGTTGTGGAAATGCAAAGTTTTCTTTTATAACGGTTACCTTGAGATTTAGTTAAAGCGACTTCCGTTAGAAAAAAATACTCATGTAGTACGTTATTTGGCTCATAGAAATTTGCGTTTTTGGTTTCGATGAGACATATGTAGATAGGATGTTAAGTCAGAGGTAGTAATCTGTACGCAATGTCAGGGCCCCTTTTTATCTCGAGAGGTTTTTAATATATCTGTTTTGGACATTACATTTTCAATTGACATGTTCACCAACCGAACACGGGCGTATCCAGATACTAATCAAAGTATTTTAGAATGCTGGTCATTTCTTTTGCAAAGTCACTACGATCTTTATGATCTTTAGATACACACAGTTCGCGCTGACCTTAAGGCCTAGGGCCTCTTGCTTCTGTGAATTAACTTACAATTTATGTTTCATTGCTTGTGTTTTGAACAAGTATTATCCATTCATTCATTTTTGTAGAACGTAGCGATTATATGCTGTTATGTAAATATATGCAAAAATCATGCCTATTTATCTCTCATTATATCTATGAGTATTACTAAAAGTTTATGTCTACACTTTGTATATATGTTACGGGGATTGTGAAAAATTCGGGGATTATGCATATTTTAACCACAACCTCGAACCCAGGGTTTCTTGCCTTTCCGATATACGGATGGCGGCGAAGAAGACCCTGGTCCCGGCTGCTGCGTTCTCTGATTTCATTGGTTCAGCAGGATTCTCGAATAATTTAAGCAGCGCGTTGTTTATCAAAATGGTAAACGCAGAAGTGAGAATGAAAGTCCGAGCACGTGGTTTGAAAATTTTATAAATTCATTGTTTTTGGAAAACCATTATATTTTTGTTTTCCATGTGTTTTTGGCCAAACTTGATAAGACAATAATGGTTTTAATAAAATGTTTTTTAGTTAAAAAAGGCTGCCAGTGTGACTTTTAGTTCTCTGACTAATTTGTGCCGTTCCTTCCCCATAATTTTCAAGTGGCATATCAGTTGACTGATGAATATAATTTTTTAGTTAAATGTACGAAGAGTTATTGAAAATTACACCCAAAAAAAGTCTATTCTCGAAAACCTAGAGTTGGAGGAACATGCAGATTGTGCAGTCTTACTCACAACAGCTTTTTGTTGAAAGTACATTCTGTGTCAGGTGAAAAGAAAAAACTTAAGCAGGAAATTTTCAACGGTATGTGCTGTAAACATGTTGGTGACGGCCTTTCAGAAACTATTTGTCGAAAATGCAATGCCTTTTGGAGAAAACCTTAAATCAGAGAAGAGAAGTCAAATTGAATAAAAATTTTCCATTAAACAAATGTCTACTGGTGTCACCTGAAACCAGCACGTAACCACCTGCAAAATCAATGGTTACTACAATAGAATCGAAAAAGCAGCTTAATTTTGACACAACACAATCTTCCTTTACAAATGAAAAAGTCAACATACATACATCTGCATATCATAAACACTATGATGAAATCATAACTATGTCAATAACACTGATGCAAGAAAAAAAATCCGGTCAGCTTTAAATACAAAACAACTATTGGCCATCGTTGGGGTCATTAACGATCATTGCCCACACTTATATACTTTTGGGAATAAAACGAAATATTTTCAAAGAAAACATCAATTTAAAAAGTTTGTGTCAGAAAAGGTTCACCAGCAGTCTTGAAACAAACTGCATATGAAGGGTTAACTCAATTCGATTTTAGTACAACGTCTAATACAGTTTTATTGATTGAAGGAAGTTGCAACAAAAATGTAAGGTTTGTTGTTACTGGTATATAAAACCCAATTACAAAACAAATATTACGTAAAATAAATAGCTACATTTATATTTTTATAGTTTAGTATGTAATTGTCATTGATCTTAATTCTGACTTCCTAATTCCAAAGGTGAAAATAAACAAAGATCATGATTATAACAGAGTAGAACTTTTTGTTTTAGTTTGATCCACAGTGATGTGCAGTGTTTCTAATTTAAAAATATTTTGAACTTTGACTTACATTCCATATTGTTGGTTATTCTGAATTAGGAACATTGACAGTACTACTTTATTATAAATATTATATAAAGAGCTACAATCCCGGACAAAAATTGTGGCAAAACTGATGTTTTTCATGAAGAATTCAAATACCCCCTCCCCCAGCATCAATGTTTTGATTTGTGTCCCCAACGAACATTGATAACATTGATGGTGGGGGAAGGGGGGCCTCATGACGTGAATTTTGTGCTTATTGCCACAATATTTTGTCCGGGATTGTAGAGTACACGCTAATATACATACGTATACGTCAGTATACCCACATATACGTTCAGATACGCAGGTATGCAGTATATCACATTCTGTCCACATTGTCAAGAAAATATTTCACACTCTGACTTTTATGTACACAAGAAATTATCTTACAAGAACAGATGGTCCAAGCACTCAGAAGATTATGAAAATACAAGAGAAGGTGAGTATGCTTTCATATAAACCTGCATAAATCCTTGCTACAGGTTGTTATCTAACTAATGAATAATGAATTATAAAACTATAACTTGGTCACTGTTAAGGAGTTGCATGCTTGTAATCTTTTGATTGAAATATTCCGAAATCCTAGATAAAAATATGTAAAACTTTACTAACATCTGTAATCCAATCAGTTAAACGTAAACAATACTAACATATAGTTCATCTAACAATAAAACTTCATGGTGTAAACCTTGTAGATTTGTTTGGGTTAGTGAGGAGTATGTCCAAGCTATGCATTGTTCTTTCAGACTATCTTAAGAAGCTTAAACCGAGAAGTTTGATGCTTTCGAATTGTTAGATGAACACACTCCTAATGAAGAAATTTCCTCATTATAAAAATGTGTTACTTTTGGAAGACAAATTCTAAGAAACAGCAATTGACAATCAAAGTGGCAAATGCAATAAGTAAATGACCCCGACCCCAACCTCCTGCGACATCTATATACAGTATAAACTTTGAGAAAGGGTAAAAGTTTTAAGATAATATCAAACAAAACTGTTGTTAATTACAAATGGGCCAGTTAAACAAACAAAACATTCACTAAAAATGGAACAACTGTACTGCCAGTAAATGTCGCAATCGGCAGTAAATGTCGCAAAATTGCCAGTAAGTATCGCCAATTCAATAGTAAGTGTCGCAAAATCGCCAGTAGGTGTCGCAACTAGAATTTTCATTCGTTTTAATTTTTTTTAACACTAAATGTCGTAAAGTTTTTCAAAATCAACAGCAAAAGTCGCAAACTTACACAAAGTGATTTTTGATCATATAACGTGCAGGGTATAAAAAGAAAAGACTTGTTGCTTAAATCATCCGGTCATGACTTACTTTGGGAAATCTAGAGCATAGCATAGAGTTACTAGTAGTATTAGCAAAACTTGCTATGTGAAACATAATGTTGAAAATTGTAGCTGTCTTATTTTTATATGTCTCTGTGACATGTCGTGTAGGTCCATCAGCTCACTGTGCAATGAGTAGTGCCACATCTTGATCAGAATAATCAGTGTTGAGTTCAAAACAAGGATGGAGAAGGTATTGGTTAGAAATCGAAATTAAAAAGTTGCGACATTTACTGTTGATTTTTAATTTCTTTGCGACATTTACTGTTGCAACACTTTCTGGCGACATTTACTGGCGTTTGCGACATTTACTGGCAGTACAACAACCATATAATCAACATTTTTCATTGTATTAAACAATCATTTCAATAACTATGACGGTTTCTGAATATCTTTTCACACCGTCTAAAGTGAAATTCTTTTCACCAATCATGAGAAAATTCTCAATAATCATGCTAAAAAAGAAACTTTTTCAAAATGATACTGTTATGTATAATTAGTTATACTAACATAAGATTCTCTCAGATTCTTTCTGTTTCTTACAACTAATAATGGCCACATAAATATATATATATACATATAAAAACAAGAAAAACACAGAGTATTTACACAATAATTCAATTTTTTAAAAATCTTTGTCAACACTTTACTAATGAATGGTAAAAATGTGATATCTTTGAGTAGGTAAAACTTCATAAATCTCATAGTGTGGACAAAGGAATGTATAATACCATTTTATTCAGAATAAAACAAAAACCAATGAAAATTTTGATCTTGTCTGTACCCATTTTAGGGGCTGTTCATATGGAGGTGAGCTGGCCCGGTTAACCGGGCTGGCTCACTTGAATGAGATGAAATTCACCCAGCATTTATATGGCTTTTCTCATCCCACTTAACTGGACTGGAGAATGTTTTTTAAATCACGTAAACAATAATTCGAATTTCGACGCGTGCGCACTTGTCTAAAATCTATCCCACTAAGCCGGGCTGGTCTGTTCATATGAACAAATTTCATCTCACCTAGGTGAGATCCCGGTCAAATGAAATGAGATCTCACTTAAGTGAGCCAGCCCGCTTTTCATATGAACACAATTTATTTTTATAAAGATTTCTTAATGACAGTGAGATCTCTGCTAAGTGAGCCAGCCCGGCTAACTGGGCCAGCTCACCTCCATATGAACAGCCCCTTAGTATTACATTTGACGCACAATATTTAGTTTCTTGTTTTCATAATCTCACAGAATGCAAAAAATTACAAGCAAATTGACCTGATGATTAAAAAATTTGTTAGGTAACAAACACGGAAGGAGACGTTCACACCACATTGTCTACATGTTCAGATATAAGAATATCCCAAAATTTTCATACATATACCTATGAACCCTAATTGACTTTAGGACACCCATGGTGGAGTAAAGTATTTAAAATACCCGCAGTTTCTCCTCCTCCTACTACTATTACTATTACTCCAAGTTATGGACGCTTTCGTGTAACATTTACATGACATTGTTGCCGAATTCGCATTTTCGGCCAAATTTGGACTTTCAGTTTACACAAAGCACAATTGAAAGGTGCTGATTTCGAATTTCACAATTATGTTGACAGGTTTGACTAAAATTGCACAATCTTCAAAGTTCTTCAGTTTTCATGAAATTTTGCACGGAGCACGTTTGAAGGGTGTTGATTTCGAATTTGGCAGTCATTTTCTCCAAATTTGACTAAAATTGGACAATTTAGGCCAAATTTGGACCAAAGTTCTTCAATTTTCATGAAATTTTGCACGGAGCACATTTCACATCCGTTTGTAATGCACAAGTTATTGTGCGCAGGCGCTAAAAACATGCGGTTTTCATAATGGCGTCTGCCTCGGATTTTCAGTCAGTAAAATATAGCAAGATTTTGTTAATTTATAACTGTTTAATAATTAGGGCCGCTGACCGTTTTATTTCACAGGCACAACGATCGTATAAAGCATGTGAACAATCATCTGGAATAAGATACATGAGGTTGTTTAGTTGTGAAGTGTTGAACTTATGACGGTCGTAGAAGCGAGGAGAGTGGATTTATGTTTTCCTGGATATGGATCGAATATATTTTGATAGATTATTAAATTTCCTCAACGTTTATACCAAACATGTCATGAGCCCAATTTTTTTCTTGACTCACAAAGTTGTGGAAGATGTTGTAAATTTGCAAGCAATGGAAAGATCGAAAATAACAGAAATGCAATATGTAAATATGTTATTATCTTAAAGAACCAACTAATTATATGTCAATAAACTTATACCCGGAGCTATTACATATTTTTGTGTCACTCTTCCTTTCTTTGCGTTTTATGGGTGCTATTTATGGTTTTAAGATTTTACCAGCCGGAGATGTTCTGATGAAGTACGCCTTCATCATAGCCTTCAATCTACAAATATTCGATGGCATTCTGCAGTAAATGACTTTCAAATTATTGAATTCGGGGTGAATGCTTTCACCTCCTTGCTCTGCATACAGGCCAAGTCCTGACCTCCATTTTGAAATAAAAGGCACGTAAAGAGAATGCTGAGGAGGAAACTGTTGAGGAAGTAACAATCTCTGAAAATACACTTGTTGATCAGATGTATCGAATTTTAATGAAAATTCCTCACCTGTTTCGTTTTAAGAAGTGACAACAACTAATGGAGAAAAAATGAACCTGGACACTATCGACCATTTTTTTTTTTTTATTACTTGATCTAGAATTGCCTAAAAACTTTCAGGATTGTTGAAATTTCAAATTGTAAGCTGGCTATAATTTTTATGTAACGTGGTAACAGGATTTGGAATTAAAATACATAAATGCTAAAAGCTACACATGATAATACATGTCTATTTCATTTTCCCGAGTAGCCCCATATTTCCACAGAATTGCCTGTAGGGTGCTTTCCTATAATTATTGCCATTGAAATACCACTCCTAAGCTCTTTTGTAAAAGCTTTCACTTTCATATTGAGAAGCAATAATGTTTGACACATCGCATCTCATTTGTAACAAAATTACTTTGTTTATGCACATAAATAACTTTCTTTGAAAAAACAGCTGCGAAAATGAATTTTAATAAATAAAAGAACCGAAACGCATTCTGTCACATGGCTAGTTTTGTTTTTATTTTATGTTATGATCACGTGATCATAATATAAGGCGGCGCGAACATTTGAAATAAATCAGAGTTGCACAACTATACGGCCACCTGCATTGTACACGCGGATATAACAAAAGATTTGAGGCCTGGTAACACATCTTAAATGATCCACCACCGTGATCTCCACCAACTTGCAAGTGAATTTCATCATTACATGAAGGTAATTCAACCAAGCGCTACATCTAGAGAAATGTAAGAAAAGTGTTTACACATGCATTAACAATCATGTCAAAATAGTCTAGAAATTCTACTTGCTTTAATTATTGATATAGTTGGTAATATTCTCTGGCAAATTTTCAATATATGCCCATGGTGCAGAACAGATTTCATATACACCTTTCTGATCTTTTGATTCAACACTCAAAGGTGTCTTTTCTACTTTTAGATTACTTGACAACCACGGAGATGCTACTTGTCTTTATTTAGCAGAGGATGCGGCTTTGATATTGAATGATTGAAGCCATCTAAAGTTTATGTCCCTGAGGACATGGCACGTTACAGGAAACAGAGAAATTTAGTATTGAATTTGAACAGACAAGCAACGAAATCTTGTTTCAGAGATTCCATGCGTTCCAATGGCTTCTTTTGGAAATCTGTTAAGCCTTACTTTGAAACGAAGCACGGAATTACTGAAGAAAGAATTCTGTTAGTCGAAAATGTTGTTAGCGAGGAAGGAGAAATTTCATCTGTACTTAATTCGTTTTTTAATAGAATCACTGAAAAGCTTTCGATCCCAGATATTCCAGAAACTGGGTGTTTTTGACTATGCAAGGGCTTTGACTAAGATTTTCAATGGCACCAAAGTTCAGGAATCGTCTTTCCCAGTCGAGCTAAATTTTGCTGATATTATCCCCGCCCATAAAAAGGCAGTAAAACCAATAAGGCAAACTACAGACCCATCAGTCCGCTTCCTGTAATGTCGAAGGTGTTTGAAAGATTGATTGCCAATCAGCTGAACCCTTTCGTTAACTCTTGGTTATCAAAGTGTCGCTGTGGCTTTCGTAAAGGCTAATACCACGTACGTTTGTGGTAAGAACATAAGTTCTGTTCTTGAACGCTTAAATAATGACCTGGGAATTGCTTTGGATTGGCTCATCAATAATGGCATGGTTGCAAACCCTGATAAATTTCAGGCAATCTTCTTGGGTACCAAAAGTGAGAGCATCACTGTTAATGTGCGTTCTTCGAACATCGTCAATTCTAAGTCAGTTACACTTTTAGGCGTCACGATCGATGACAAGTTAAGTTTTTATCCGCATATAATGGAAGTCTGTAAGAAGGCTTCCAATAAGTCAAAGGCCTTAATGAGGATAAAAAGTTATCTATCTCAAAAGCAAGCTGATCTTCTCTACTCTTCGTACATAATGTCTCCGTGTAATTACTACCCATTGGTGTGGATGTTCTGCAGCAAAAGGGCACATAATTTGATCAATGTAACTCATCACAAGGCCCTGCGTGCAAAGCTAAATACCTATGCATACTCATTAGATGAGCTACTATTGATGTCCAATAGCAATCACATCCACACCAAGAACCTCCAGCTAATGGTCATTGAGGTATTCAAATCCCTTAATCAACTAAATCCCGAATTTATGAGAGATTATTTCATCCTAAAGGGAATCATGAACGATCTTAGACAAGGTTCTTCTATTTTTGTTCCCAAAGCAAAAACAACAAAAGCGCTGAATTCCTTCATATTTCGTGCATCCTTAGCATGGAATTACTTACCTGCAAATATGAAGGAATTGCAGGACCTTTCTTAGCTCATGCGTGCACTGAAGGGACAGAAAATATACTGCAAATGCAAAAATTGTAATTAATATGTTTTAGTTTTTAACATTCATATTTTATTTTATTTCTTATTTGTTTTGTTTTTGATTTTGTTCTTCTTTATATACATGTTTGATGCATGTTGGGCTTGATTAGTATTGTATACTATAGTCCATATCCAACTGAAAATAAAGAATAAATAAATAAATAAATAAATAAATAAATAAATAAATAAATAAATAAATAAATAAATAAAAATATGTAATATTGTTACAAGCTGTATCACATGGTAAATGGAAGTAATAGAGTAATGAACTTGCCTAGCCATTGTCTGTAATTTAGTCCATGGTATACCCACGTCTGCTTTTAACGCAACCAAAGCTTCAGGATCAATTTCAATAGGAGAAATTTGCGCTCCCTCTAAAATTCTCTTCTTCTTTAAAAGATTTTACCAACAGGGAAATTTGATGGAGTTTTGATGTTCCATCACTTCCTGATGCGTGACTTAAATTTTGTTGAAGCATTTTTGTTCTATTCCGTAAAGTGCTCTTTGATGCTGTGGAGTTAGATGTGTAGGCTTTTGGTGTTGTTGTTATATACAACGGCTAAGAAATAGAAAATATAATATATACAAACACTTGTACTTGATGTTCATTTTATCTTATTATACTAATTCGCGATTGTGTGTCACACTTTTATTTTAGAGAGTGATATATTTGGTTTTTCTTTCACGGTCAAAACCTTCTCATTTTTTCCCTTTTCGTCGTAAAGCCACGTAGATGCGAGAACACTTTTTTTGATTTTCCGCGATTAGTATATGCTCCTCCGTTTTGTTATTTTTGGTTTGCGCAGTGGAAATCAGCCGAAAAACGTCTTTGGAGGAGTGCGAGCAATGCAATCTTCTTCGTTCGAAATTTGTCAACGATCATTTCGTTAGCAAGAAACTTCGCGAAGAAGACGTGTTTCTTTTTGTATACGAATATTTTAATTTAAATTTGATTGTTTTAGGCAGCAAATCGACGAAAAAACTGACGAAGAAACACAGGTTTGTATGCACGAAGGTATTGTTATTATTATAAAACGTTTTATTATCGTGTTTATTGCTAAACTTTTACTCTTATTAATAAAAGAACACGGGTAGCACGTGTAAGTGAGTTAGTTGTTTGTTTACAATGAAAAATCATATTTAATTATACAGAAGAAGTGCAGTGAAGTTTTTAAAAGATAAGCTGCAGAAAGATCGAACGAAGAAAAGGTATTATTATAAAACTTTTATTTTTGATTAATAAAAGAACAAGTTAGGTATGTGTATTTGTATTTAAATGTATTTAAATGTTTGTTTACGTTTTAGTTATCAAATATCGCTATACAGAAGAAAGTGTAGTGAAGAAATGCAGAACAAAATGATGTTTATTTACACAGTAAGGAATGGTTTTAATTTAGTTTTGAAGGATTAAATACTATAGCTTGGAATAGATATCTTATTATATGAGTTCTTTCGTTTAGTTTATATGCTACTGGATGAAAAACGAAGACGAGAGTAATTTGTTTTGGTAACGCGCGCTATTATTATTTTTATAGTTAGCAAAGAAGATTTGATTTGATTTATTTATTTACAGATCAATTAAAAATGGTCCCACAGCTATGACTGTTTTCCTTTCTCATGGCTGTGGAAGTATGAAACGTGTTATGCTGTCAAATTGTATCTATTGACGATGTTTGATGCTTTGTCTGCATGCCTTTCTGCCGGCCATTTATGCCTTTTGTTTTGGTTTGCTTAAATATGGTTGCAGTAGTAGTAAGTATTGTAGCTGTTCTTTACTGAAATCTTTTTCTTTTAGGTCAGAAAAGAAAAAGTGTAGCTATTTATAAACGAAATTTATAAATGTATAAATGAAACACATGGTATGTTGAGAAGGTTTTTTAAGAGAAGAATTGATTATGTATTTCATTGCGATTGTACTACAAAAAAGAAGCATTGCTGGGGTATATTTTTCTTCAGTTTATATTTGTTTACGGCATTCATTATTTTGTGTTATGTTAATTGCTACATACACACTTGCTAGGTATATAAGTTTAGCATTATGTTTTTATTTGTTGCTTTTAAGATCTTCTGGGTATTCAATTATGGTTTTGGTCAAGGTAGGGCATTTTGTTGTTTCAATTATTTTTATTAATTTGATGTTTGGTTGTGTATGCCAGGTAAAAGTCTCTATTCTGTTCAGCTCCAGTGTTGAGTGAACCCGTATTGACTCACAGTATCGGTTGACTTTATAGACCAAATTTTGTTTCTAATTGTTATCTTTAGGATAAATGCGTACTTGAATTTTCTTTTTGTTTTTTCTTTCTTTTTGTTTTATTTTTTATTTCAATATTGTTATAGCATGATTAGGTTTTCGGTATTACAATTCAAGTATTAATTTTTTAGGTAATAATAAAAAAAGCATAAAGAAATGAAACTCATGGTTTTAATCATGACGTTGATGGTTTTGGGAAGAACAGACTACATTTCCTTTCAAAAATTCATTAATGGTTGCAGTCGAGTAGTAACTTTGGAACAAAAGAAAAAGTTGGAAGGTATCAATTTGTTTTGAATTAACATTTTGTAATGTTTGGTTTCGTATGTCTGGGTAAACAGTTCTGTGTTATATATTGTCATTTTTTTACATTAAAGTTACTTTTCTTCTGCGTATAAATATATTATTCTGAGCCATGTTGCTATTTGTTTCTGTTTTTAATCTTCTGAATGTAAGAAATGAATTAAAAAATTAATGCCTGTAGAAACTTTTACACGAGTTAAATTTTGCAACGCAACGCATACTGAACATGGGTGGCGAGCGACGCCGCCTGGGATGTTTTTGAGTTGCGATTCTACGATTTATTTTTTCGTCACAGGGTACGTACACGGGAATGGTGGATTTGACCTAATGTTTTCGAAGTTAAGTTCGGTAAAAAGTTTTTACCCGGGATACTAGTCTTATCTTATATATAATAGCGAGTGTGTGTCACACTTTTATTTTAGAGAGTGATAAATTTTGTTGAATTTTAAGGTCAAAATCTTCTTAATCGTGGTCATATTTTTCGTTAGGCCATGCGTTCTTTTACGATTATTATATAGTAGCAAGTGCAACGGTTGGTCGTAGCGAAACGATCCCATACACTTTTTGGATCAGTTTTTCAAGCTCTACAACATAGATACACTTTTGAGCTGCGATTCTATGATTTATTTTTTCGTCACGGGGTATGTACACGGGAATGGTGGATTTGACCTATTGTTTTTGAAGTTAAGTTTGGTAAAAGTTTTTACCCGGGTTACTAGTTATACTAATTCGCATTTGTGTGTCACACTTTTATTTTAGAGAGTGATATATTTAGTTTAAATTTACGGTCATCGTCCTCTTATGTGTGCGTAAAACCACGTAGATGCGAGAGACTATTAGGGAGATTCGTAAACTCGACGAGCCTGTTACACGAAAAAAATCAATTACTTGTGAAAACTTTTTTAAAACTGTTCAAATAAAAAGTTACTTCAGAGATTTAAAGCCTTTTCTTCTTTCAAAAGAAACATCATTACTTTGCCCGCTTATTTCAAGTGTTGATGAAAATTTTCTAATGACTTTGTGGGGAAAAATTCACGAACAACTCTACTAAGTTGTATACAATTCCCTACAAATCTATAGAAAAACTAGTTATCTACTTATACTAATTCGCAATCGTGTGCAACACATTTAACTTAGAGAGTGTTTGTTTTTTTGTTTTTTAATGGTCAAAATCTTCTTAATCGTGGTCATATAGCGGCAGTGCGACCAGTGAAGAAACTCTTCCACTGCAATCAACGATCATTTGTTTTGACACGTGATCGTCTTTTCGCCGTTTTCATTGGTTGCCGAAATTGTACAAACTATAGCGACAATGTTCGTTGATAAGAAATCCATTTTCATTAATCGTTTGACGAACGAACAGGTCTGTACGAAGGTATTATTATAAAACCTTTATTGCTTAACTTTTTGCTTTTCTTTTTTTGTTTTTCTATTTTAGATTAATAAAAGAACGTAAGTAAATGTATTGACGTATCATTTAATCATACTGAAATTGTTTTTATGTGGAAAACGAAAACGAACAACAAAACGAGATACATCCAGCACATGTTTCAACGTTTTATTTACTTTGTTTTAGATTAATAAAATAACAGGTAACAAATGTGTGTGTATTTAAATGTTTGTTAACGTTTTAGTTATGGCTATACAGAAGAAAGTGCAGTGAAGAAATGCAGAAAAAAAATGATGTTCCTTTACACAGTAACGAATGGTTAATTCATTTTAATTTAGTTTTGAAAGATTAATTTTAATTATTAGTTTTGAATTATGAGTTATGAGTTATTCTATCATTTAGTATGTATCTTCGCTGGATGAAAACTGGATGCTGGATGAAAAGGAACGCGGAACGAACGAAATTTGTTTTGGTAACGCGCGCTGTAATTTATTTATTTACAAATCAATTAAAAATGGTTCTCATGGCTATGGAAATGGGGGAACGTCTAAGGTAACGTCTAATGCTGTCTCATTTCACCTCAACCATGTAGATTTTCTATACAATTTAAGATGCTTGGTACTTTGTCTATCTGGCTGTCTTCCAGCCAACTCTATGTCTTTTGTTTTTGTTTGCTTCAATATGGTTGCAATGAATGTGATTATTTTAGCTGTTCTTCAACTGAAATCTTTTCTTTTATTAGGTCAGAAAAGAAAAAGTGTATATATAACCATTAAAGAAATGAAGCACATGGTTAAATTATGAATTATGTCCTACAAAAAATGGATGGATTTTTTTTCAGTTTATATTTTATCAAATTTATGCATTATTTTGTGTTATAGTATTTGATTGTTTACGTACTATGCCTGGGTGTATAAGTTTGGCATTATGTTTTTTTTGTTACTTTTTATCTTCTAGGTAAATTTGTGTTTTTAGTTATTGTTTTTAGGATAAATGCGTACTTGAATTTCCTTTTTGTTTTTTGTTTCTTTTTGTTGTTTTTTTTATTTTCGGTATTACAATTGAAATATTATTCTTTCAGGCAATAATAAAAAAGCATAAAGAAATAAAACTCATGGTCATGGTTTTAATCATGATGTTGATGGTTTTGGGAAGAACAGACTATATATCATTTCCAAATTCATTAATGATTGCAGTCCAGTAGTAACTTTGGAACAAAAGAAAAAAGTTGGAAGGTATCAATTTGTTTTGAATTAACATTTTTGTAATGTTATTCAATGTTTGGTTTTGTATGTCTGGGTAAACAGTTCTGTGTTATATATTGCCATTTTTTGACGTTAAAGTTACTTCTCTTCTGCGTATAAATATATATTCTGAGACGTATTGCTGTTTGTTTCTGTTTTAAATCTTCTGAATGTTAGAAATGAATTAAAAAATAAAAAAATCTTTTACACAAGTTAAATTCTGCCACACAAGGCAAGCTGAACATGGGTGGCGAGCGACGCCGCCCTGGCGGCTAGTACTAATTATACTAATCCGCGTGTGTGCATCCCACTTTTATTTTAGAGAGTGTTGTGTTTTTGTTTTTTTAATGGTCAAAATCTTCTTAATCGTGGTCATTTTTTCGTTAGACCATTGATAATTGACGATTAGTATAATAGCACGTGGCATTTGACGTCAGATGTTTTCATAATCACGGGGAAACCATTGCATTGCATCCCCAATAGAACGCGACGTTTTTGGGGAAATATCTCGAGAACCAATGGAGATAACTGACGTTTTTTGGGGTCCGCGATACGGGTGATGGGGTGACGCAACATTTGGTCCCTAATTTTATTTGGTACTGCGGATATGACGTCATTAAAATCTTTGATCAACGATATCTCTGCAACGGTTGATCGTAGCGAAACAATCCCATACACTTTTTTGATCAGCTTTTCGAGCTCTACAATATGGGAACACTTTCCAGTCCCGGTTCCGTAATTGAAATTTTCGTCACCTATTTTCGACACATCCTTTTCGAAATTATAGCCGTAAAAAACTTTTACGCGAGATACTAGTCTACTTACACTAATTCGCAATCGTGCATACCACTTTTATTTTAGAGAGTGTTGTGTTTTTTCTAAATTTACGGTCAAAACCTTCTCAATCGTGGTCATTTTTTCGTTAGACCATTGATAATTGACGATTAGTATAATAGCACTCGGCGTGACGTCAGTTATTTTTTGTCGCATCACGGGGGAGCCATTGCATTGCATCCCCAATCGAACGCGACGTTTTTGGGGAAATATCTCGAGAACCAATAAGGATAACTGACGTTTTTTGGGGTCCGCGATACGGGTGACGGAGTGACGCAACATTTGGGCCTAAATTTTATTTAGTACTGCGGATATGACGTCATTAAAATCTTTGATCGACGATATCTCTGCAACGGTTGATCGTAGAGAAACAATCCCATACACTTTTTTGATCAGCTTTTCGAGCTCTACAACATGAGAACACTTTCCAGTCACGATTTTGTGATTTAATTTTTTGTCACGGGGTACACACACG
Source organism: Turritopsis dohrnii (assembly GCA_027922465.2). Classification (NCBI taxonomy): domain Eukaryota; kingdom Metazoa; phylum Cnidaria; class Hydrozoa; order Anthoathecata; family Oceaniidae; genus Turritopsis; species Turritopsis dohrnii. The sequence goes on along the minus strand of BQMF02000108.1, from coordinate 748,745 downwards.
GCAAATCGTCGTATTTCTGCGGATTCTTTTCGAAATTAAAGCCGTAAAAATCTTTTACGCGAGATACTAGTCTTATTATACTAATTCGCTTTCACGGCTGTTTCAGTAGCTTGGTTTCGCGAAACTCAGACTGAGCATGCGCGATTTTCAATTACAAAAATATACATTGTCTTCTTTGCCATTCCTTCTCCACCATCTGTGGGGATTTTAAGGGCCAAAAATTCCCCCATTGCCAATTAATAAAAACAAAGTAAAACCACCATGATGGAGTTCAATACATATATTTTCCAAACAAAAAGTCATAGTGGTCAGATTGCAATGACAAACCCGCGAATTTTCAAATTTGAGAAAGCCACTAAGAATCCTGCTGAAAGACCGTACCACTTCTGTGCAGCTTTTCCCAAACTTACGAAGTTTTGCCACAGGAAAAAGAACATTACAGATAATAACATTATATTAACCTACTTTTTTAACATCGTTACACATTGCAAACATTTTTTTACAAAAAGTTACTAGGCATCAAAATTTGGCCATTTTACCTGTCATGGCGACCACCATAAGCCTTCACGATCGTGCTTTAGAAAAACTTTGTCGTGTTTGTGGAAACATGATATGCTACAGAGTGAAGTATGCTACAAAAGAACATATCAACAACCTTAGCACGGCTTTCAACGCAGATTTCACTCTGGACAAAGAAGGTACTCACCCTAAATACTTTTGCAATAACTACTTTGCAAAATTGAATAATCTGTTAAAACGTGGCTCTATCCACCAACAAACACCATTTGAATGGAAAGAGCACAGCACAGAAAACTGCAGCACATGTAGCTTGCTAGTAATGAAATCCAAAGGTGGGAAACCCAGTAAAGGTAGAACAAAACGACGCCCGATCAAAGTTAAAGTAGTTCACAAGAATTGGTCACCGTCCTTAATCAATGAATTACATGCCATGTCTCCACAATATATTATTGATTTAAGCCTGGAAGAATTCTCAATTGTCATTAACAGCCATATCAAACCTTACATATGCGGAATTTGCAAGGATTTGATTAAAAAGCCTTTGTATATCGTTAATTGCAACCACACTTTCTGTGGAGTTTGCCTGACATTACACCTACGAACAGATTGCAACTGCCCCTCTTGCCACAATTATGTACCACCTAATACTAACTCTATTCATTCAGGACAAGTCCTGATTAACACCCTGGCGATGCAGAACATATTGTGTTCAAAGTGCAAAGTAAATTTTCTTATAACAAGGTTCAAAGGTCACATTTGCAAAAAAACAGTCCTGACCACTAGTGACATATTGAACATTAATTCCCAGCAAGAAGTTCCTCAAGAAGTCATGGAATGTGTCACTCATGTTGTCGGCATACAAATGCAGAAGTCCCAGCTACCAAACTGCAGTATACAACTCCCTACAAAAGGCTCTAAGGTAACTTACTTATACTTGGATCAACAATTTAAAACAAACCCGTTTTTGTGTGAATGAAACTGTGTACATGCATGTTTTCTTTTGAAAAAAAAATCCTCTTCTACACAAATAAAAATAAAGAGGAACACTAACACCACATAAAATACATTCAATAGCTAAAAATTAATTTTTGTGTATATAAAGTATTAAGCCAGTTATTCTATCACAATATAATTTGTTAATCATGCACATATTGAAAAAAATCATTATAATGTAATTTTTATAGCCACTGACTATAACACCAATTCGTATCCCTACAAAGCACTCTGATGTATCAAGCAGAAAAAGTGTGGAATCTAGGACGAAAACTGCCAAAGAATTAATATCTATGATAGCTGGTCCCAGTGAAGCTGCAATTTCCACCCAAACTGCTGCAGTCATTGAAAGTTTTAATGAGAACGAGCGTGCAGATATTGTGAAAAAACTCAAAGTAGAAGCTGTCATCCCACCACAGCATGTCGCCGCAATGAAGTCCTCTCTCAATATTCCCTGGAACCAGTTTCTTCAAATTTCTCGTTGGCTGAAAACCTTTAATGTAAAAGTATCGTCAGAGAAGGAGACTAGAAAAATTGCAACAGAAAGGGTTGGGGCTGGGTTGAATGCTGAAATAGCTCCACTAACCAAAACTAAAGGTACCAAATTGAAAGTGATACTTGTTCCGTGGGCGTATCTTTATAATTTGGTTGCCCATTGCCTCAAACGTATGACACTTTTAGAAAAATGTCATCTTCTTGAACAACATAGCTTCATCGACCAACGTGAAATCCATGTCAAAATAGGTGGAGATCATGGCGACAATAGTTTCAAGATGGGCTACCAAATCGTAAATGTAAAAAATCCTAACAGGCCAGATAACACCGTCATCTTCTCGATTTTCGAGGCAAAAGATACAAGTAGCAATCTGCGAATTTGCTTGAAACGGTTTCAGCCACAAGTTGCAATGTTGCAAAAAATAAAATTCAATAACCAAAACTTGCGTGTATTCATGTATGGTGATTACGCATTTCTTTGTGATATGTATGGAATGTCTGGTGCTAATGGTAAGTATCCAATCTACAATGAATATCTGAACTGTATTATTACTTATGAATAAATATCTATTGCATTATAACAATTTCAGGTCGCCATCCATGTTTGTGGTGTTTAGCAACACATGAGGAAATACAATTTCAAACTTTTGCTAGAGGAAGTTCCAAGCCTCGGACCCTTGAAAACCTGCGATATCACCATGAGGCTTTCGTTAATGCAGGGAAAAACATTAGACATGCAAAAAATCACTTTAATGTCATCGAAGAACAATTCTTCAACATACCGATAAATCAGGTAAAATTTAGTTAAAATTCAAAAACCAATTAAGTAGGATTATTTAAAATGAAGATATAACTGATATGAAATTCACTTTACATACATTGTTCTTCTAAGGTTGCCGTGCCGGGATTGCATCTGTCATTGGGCATATATTTAAAAATCTTCAATATGTTGGAAATGGAATGTCATTTGCTTGACATTGAAATGGCTACACTGAAATCAAAAAAAAATGTTGACAGAACAGACAATGAATATACAATTTTCATTGAAAAAAGAACAGATCTTGAGCAAACAAGAGATAAAATAATTAGCGAGATTGTGTCGCTAAAAGAGGAACTAGGATATCACCTGATAGCTGGTGGAAGTCCTGATGCAGTTTCCACATACTATATTCCCAGAATTAATGAGCTGGAATCGGAGATAAACGAGATTGAAGATACGCTCAATGAACTCAGCAAGAATTTACCCACTGGTACCGGTCCATGTGCTATGTCTCTGGATGTTAGTTTGCAAAAAATTAATATTGAAAGACAGGCGTACCATGGCAAAAGCTTCATTGGGAATCATGTCCATAAGTTGCTAAAGGTAAGGAATTGATAAATTGTATATGATAGGACTCATTTCATAGATGATCTTGATGTCAACTTGAAGTGTATAATAAATTGTATATTTTAGAAAGAAAATACAACACATATATGTAGTGGGATAATCGTAGCTGTTCAAAATCAAACAGATGATGAACAGATTCTTGGAAAAGCACAGACGATGTGTAATAATTTTACACAATTAATTGATAAATATTCTGTGTGCCACAATATTTTTAACAGCTCCATGCACTTAAGTACCAGTGAAATTGACTCCCTTGGTGAGGATAATTTTTAATTTTTAGTCAATTCACAAAATATTATCACAGTATTGCAAATTTAACTTTTTACATTTGTTTAGAAATTGCGATAAATTCATTTTTAAACTTTTTGCGACTGAACTGGCCTAAAATCAATATCAGTCCAAAATTACATATTTTGGAAGACCACGTTGTTCCATTTATTAGACAATGGAAGTCAGCTTGTGGGGTTTATGGTGAGCAAGGTGGGGAAAGTTTTCACCATCAATTTAAGCAGATGAGAGCCAGGTGAATATTTCAAGTCATAACTTTCACGAAACATTAAAGATTTTTATTAAAGTTTGTAACAAACGATATGCATATTTTACCTGTTACAGATATGTCGGAGTGAAAGATCCTGTTAAACGTCTTGAGTACACGATGAAACAGCATCTGCTATCTCCATGTCCTGACACGCAAGTGATGAAACCGAAACCGAAGAAAAGAAAACGAGAAGAATAGTTTTCAGGGGTTAGGGATTTCTTGGCAGTAAAACGTTTGAATAAATAATCAGACAAACATAAGTGAGCAACACAAATAAGTGAAGATGTTTTGAAATTATAGCTAACTTAAATCAAAAGTAAATATCAGAGCTATTATTTATTCAGTTTTGACTGCCAGCAACAAGCAAACGTTTGCTTTGCATGCAACTTCATAAAAATTGTGTATATGAAAATCAAGAAAGTTTCAGATGTTGTAAAAAGTTTTAAAAAAATGTTTGCACTATACCTTCTGGAAATGTCTTTTATTAGCCATCTAGCTATCATATAACATCAGCCACATCCATGAGAAAACTTTGAAAGTTAAAAAATTCACCCTTGATTACCTTGATATGAATTTTTAGTCAAAAACAAATGATGAAAGTCATAGCCATAGTAAAGCTTCGCACTAGCTCCCTCTGCCATAAATTCCAATCACCGAAGAATATCAACACATGTGGTGAATCATTCAGACTATTTTCCATCCAGTAATACGAGAGAATTCGCCAAAAATGGAAATACAAACTTAGTACCTAGGAATGTATTAAACCACATGTTGTTCTACCATCTTTAAAACCGTTTAGAAAAAAACCGTCGAATGTGACGCATGCGCAAACTAAGTTTCGCTTCCGAAACAGCCGTGCTTTGTGTGTCACACTTTTATTTTAGAGAGTGATATATTTGGTTTTTCTTTCACGGTCAAAACCTTCTTATTTTTTCCCTTTTCGTCGTAAAACCACGCAGATGCGACAGATACTTTTTTTAATGTTGCGTAATCTAAGTGTGACGTCTAAATTTTTAAACCAATCAAAACGAAAGAAATTCTTTTTTCGGCATTTTGATTGGTTGACGAATTAGTTCGTTAATAACCGATTTTCATTATCGCAGCTGTTTTCACGAAGAAAGACAGGTTTGTATACATACGAAGGTATTATTATTATGAAACTGTTTATTGTTAAACTTTTACTGTTATTGTAATTTAGATTAATAAAACAACGGGTAGCACGTGTATACTGAGTTTAGTTGTATTGATGTTTGCTTTTTATATAGGTTTTTTTCAGATGAAAAACCAAACGAAGAACGAGTAGAAGAAAGTCAATTTTTATTTTACGATAGAAACGTGTGCTGATTTTACGTATTTCTTTTTATAGTTATCAAATTGTTATGGGAGTGCAGCAGTAAAGTAGTGTAGATGAAGTTGAAGTTGTTTAAAAATGGCTGCAGAAAGGATGATGTTTCTTTACATTGGTGAAAATGGCTTTACTTCTTTTCGGTGGAAAATTGTTTGGAAAAGATATAAAGTAATATACGTAAGTACATGAGTCAAACGGATTTAATAAATACAGCGTTAAAAGAGAATAAAAACAGAGTTAAAACGATCAGATCATAAAGATGCAGGTCCTACACGAGCAGTTACTGATTTGTTTTGGTAACGAACTTTTCCTTATTTTATTTATTTCAAAATGGCTCCACAGTTATGAAGTTACGAAGAAAGCATTTTTATGTCTTTGACTGTATAAAAATGGTAGTGAAATTGCAGTAGAAAGCAAATAGAAAGTGTATGTTTACAATAGGAAAGTATGCTGGAAAGTTAATCGAGTGTTATAATTTGTTTACAGGTATGAAATATAGAAAGTAAAAGAGTTTAGAAGTGTTTGATAATGGCTACAGAACATGATGAATATTGTTTACTATCATGCATGATGATGTGAATTGGTATTGAAAGGTAAACCAAAGTTAAAATAGTATCTATTTAGTTAAAACACAGTTAGTATTAGTGGATAAATAAAGGATAAGAGGGATGTTTACTGTTATGTTTTGAATTTTCCAGCAGAGAGGAGCTTTGAACTGGAAATAAAAAATGGCTCCTCGAATGTTTTCATATGTTAAAAATTTTTCAGCTACACTAATTCTGTCATTACGTTTGTGTTTTTAATTATTATTTTTAAGGTTAATATATTTTCAAAGTTTCTTTTACTTTGTTTTGTTTTTCTTTAGATTTCGTCTTTAGATAGCGTCATAGCATGATTAGGTTTTTTAAGTTATTGAATGAAATCAACAAAACAGTGCTCTACTAAATTAAAGTATAGGAGCTATCATATCATAAGTGAACAGGAAAAACTCGGCTTTTTACAGAACAGTTTTTTGTATATGTTTTTTGAATTTTTTCATCTGTTAAAATAGAAATGAAGCACATGATGGGTTATAATGTTGAGAGGGTTACTTAAGAGAAGAATGGATTATGTAATTTAAATGACTGTGCAATGAAACTATCCTACAAAAAATAAGCGTTGTTGGCTGTATTTTTCTTAAGTTTATATTTTATCGCGTTTATGCATATTTTGTGTTATAGTAATCGTTTACGTACTATGCCTAGGTATATAACTTTGGCTTTATGATTTTATTTTTTGACTTTTTATCTTCTGTGTAAATTTTTGTTCTTAGTTATTGTTTTTAGGATAAATGCGTCCTTGAATTTCCTTTTTTTTTTGTTTCTTTTTTTTTTTTTTTCGGTATTACAATTGAAATATTATTCTTTTAGGCAATAATAAAAAAGCACAAAGAAATGAAACTCATGGTTTTAATCATGATGTTGATGGTTTTGGGAAGAACTAACTATATCATTTCAAAAATTCATTAATGGTTGCAGTCCAGTAGTAACTTTTGAACAAAAGAAAAAGTTGGAAGGTATCATTTTTGTAATGTTATTCAATGTTTGGTTTTGTATGTCTGGGTAAACGGTTTTGTGTTGTATATTGCATTTTTTTACATTAAAGTTACTTTTCTTCTGCGTATGAATATATATTCTGAGCCATGTTGCTATTTGTTTCTGTTTTAAATTTTCTGAATGTAAGAAATGAATTAAAAAATTAATGCCTGAAAAGAAACTTTTGCAAGAGTTAAATTCTGCGACACAATGCATACTGAACATGGGTGGCGAGCGACGCCACCTGGGATGTTTTTGAGTTGCGATTCTATGATTTATTTTTTCGTCACGGGGTACGTACACGGGAATGGTGGATTTGACCAAATGTTTTCGAAGTTAAGTTCGGTAAAAAGTTTTTACCCGGGATACTAGTCTATATCCTAATACGGGCTGTGCATCCAATTTTTAGTTTAGAGAGTGAATGTTTCGGGTCGTTTTTCACGGTCAAAATCTTCTTAATCGTGGTCATATAGCGGCAGTTAGACCGCGCAAGACACATTCACGATTAGTATAAGCGGAAACCCTCACAGCGCATTTGATCGTTCAAATGTTTTGATTGTTCGCAAGATCAAGAATTAGTCAGGGAGCTGTCAGCCAAAAAAATTCAATAAATTTGTATTTTTAGCTGACAAATTGAAACCTATAAAAACATGTTCTTTAATCCTCAAAGAAACAAAATCTCTTTACTGGACTTCTTAAATTTTCTTGTATGAGAATTTATTACCCTTTTTGTAATACCAAAGATTTCCATAAAAATCAAACTCTTCGCCGCCATCTTTTGAACATTTTCAACATCGTGAAACATGCAAACTCTAGCTTACGTAATATCCTTCAAAACTTTTTAGGGGGTTATAAAAAACAAAGTGCGCAAAAAGAAAAGTTTTTGTATTACATCTGCTAGTGTTGTAATTCTAAAAAACCATGATAAAAGTCATTTTAAATTAAATAATGGAAAGTAAAGTGAATTTTATATGTTTAAAAAAATTTCTTAACTCAATTAAAAATAAATGTAAAACCCCCTGTTTTTTAATATCAAATAAAAACGATTCGAATAAATATTCAAAACACTCAACTCAATCAAGAAACTTTTTTTCGCGGAAAAAAACACGTGTCTGAATTATGATATGGAGAGAGAGATTTGAGTAATAGAATCTATACTAGTATCCCGGGTAAAAACTTTTTACCGAACTTAACTTCGAAAACATTAGGTCAAATCCACTATTCCCGTGTACGTACCCCATGACGAAAAAATAAATCATAGAATCGCAACTCAAAAACATCCCAGGCGGCGTCGCTCGCCACCCTTGTTCAGTATGCATTGTGTCGCAGAATTTAACTCTTGCAAAAGTTTCTTTTCAGGCATTAATTTTTTAATTCATTTCTTACATTCAGAAAATTTAAAACAGAAACAAATAGCAACATGGCTCAGAATATATATTCATACGCAGAAGAGAAGTAACTTTGATGTAAAAAAACGCAATATATAACTCAGAACCGTTTACCCAGACATACAAAACCAAACATTGAATAATATTACAAAAATGATACCTTCCAACTTTTTCTTTTGTTCAAAAGTTACTACTGGACTGCAACCATTAATGAATTTTTGAAATGATATATTTAGTTCTTCCCAAAACCATCAACATCATGATTAAAACCATGAGTTTCATTTCTTTGTGCTTTTTTTATTATTGCCTAAAAGAATAATATTTCAATTGTAATACCGAAAATAAAACAAAACAAAACAAAAAACAAAAAAAAAAAGGAAATTCAAGTACGCATTTATCCTAAAAACAATAACTAAGAACAAAAACTTACACAGAAGATAAAAAGTCACAAATAAAATCATACAGCCAAAGTTACATACCTAGGCATAGTAAGTAAACGATTACCATAACACAAAATATGCATAAACGCGATAAAATATAAACTTAAGAAAAATACAGCCAACAACGCTTATTTTTTGTAGGATAGTTTCATTGCACAGTCATTTAAATTACATAATCCATTCTTCTCTTAAGTAACCCTCTCAACATTATAACCCATCATGTGCTTCATTTCTACTTAACAGATGAAAACATTCAAAAAACATATACAAAAAACCTAATCATGCTATGACGAAATCTAAAGAAAAACAAAACAAAGTAAAAGAAACTTTGAAAATATATTAACCTTAAAAATAATAATTAAAAACACAAACGCAATGACAGAATTAGTATAGCTGAAAAATTTTTAACATATGAAAACATTCGTGGAGCCATTTTTTATTTCCAGTTCAAAGCTCCTCCTCTGCGCTGGAAAATTCAAAACACAACAGTAAACATCCCTCTTATCCTTTATTTATCCACTAATACTAACTGTGTTTTAACTAAATAGATACTATTTTAATTTTACCTTTCAATACCAATTCACATCATCATGATATAGTAAACAACAATATTGATCATGTTCTGTAGCCATTATCAAACACTTCTAAACTCTTTTACTTTCTACATTTCATACCTGTAAACAAATTAATAACACTCGATTAACTTTCCAGCATACTTTCCTATTGTAAACATACACTTTCTATTTGTTTTCTACTGCAATTTCACTACCATTTTTATACAGTCAAAGACATAAAAATGCTTTCTTCGTAACTTCATAACTGTGGAGCCAATTTGAAATAAATAAAATAAGGAACAGTTCGTTACCAAAACAAATCAGTAACTGCTCGTGTAGGACCTGCATCTTTATGATCTGATCGTTTTAACTCTGTTTTTATTCTCTTTTAACGCTGTATTTATTAAATCCGTTTGACTCATGTACTTACGTATATTACTTTATATCTTTTCCAAACAATTTTCCACCGAAAAAAAGTAAAACCATTTTCACCAATGTAAATAAACATCATCCTTTCTTCAACTTCATCTACACTACTTCTGTACTGCTGCACTCCCATAACTATTTGATAACTATAAAAAGAAATTCGTAAAATCAGCACGACTTTCTTCCACTCGTTCTTCGTTTGGTTTTCATCTGAAAAAACCTATAAAAAAAAACCAACATCTGTTCAAAAACTCACGTGTGCTACCTGCTAACTAATCACTTACACACATGCTGCTGCCTGTTCTTTTATTAATCGTTCGATCTTTCTGCAGCTTGTCTTTTAAAAACTTCACTGCGCTTCTTCTGTATATCTAAATATGATTTTTCATTGTAAACAAATAACTAACTCACTTGCTACCCGTGTTGTTTTATTAATAAGAGTAAAAGTTTAGCAAAACGTTTTATAATAATAACAATACCTTCGTGTTTCTTCGTCAGTTCTTTCGTCGATTTGCTGCCTAAAACAATCAAATTTAAATTAAAATATTCGTATACAAAAAGAAACACGTCTTCTTCGCGAAGTTTCTTGCTCACGAAATGATCGTTGACAAATTTCGAACGAAAAAGATTGCATTGCTCGCACTCCTCCAAAGACGTTTTTCGGCTGATTTCCACTGCGCAAACCAAAAATAACAAAACGGAGGAGCATATACTAATCGCGGAAAATCAAAAAAAGTGTTCTCACCTCTACGTGGTTTTACGACAAAAAGGGAAAAAATAAGAAGGATTTGACCGTGAAAAAAAAACAAATATATCACTCTCTAAAATAAAAGTGGGATGCACAAAGCGAATTAGTATAATAAGATGGATAAAGAACAGCAACAACAATGCCCTTTTCATTTCGAATCTTACGATAAAGAAAAGCTAAGAAAGTTTACAAATAAATCACTCGCAACTGCAAGGAATGCAAGGTAAGACAATTTCTTATTTCAAAAGATTACATTAGATTTCATCGCTTTCTCTGCACCGTCTACAGTGTCCTTTTTTTTATTTTTAATATTTGCTTGACAATATTTATAGTATATATTTTTACAAAGTTTAATGAATTGTATGAGTTTATTTAATTTATAAGTTTATAAGTTTTCATAATTTTATAATTTTATAAGTTTAATTTTTTTTTATGTGTAGCAACGTAAGACTGGACGAGAGAATCTCATCGATACTATCAGATGAAAACGCTTTGAATAATGTCTTATTCCATCAAAAATGTCTCGATAAATACTCTCACAAAAAAACGCTTCAGAAAATTGAAAAGAAGAGAGACGAAAATGAAGATTCAAGCCAAAATCAATTGACTCCCCTTACAGAGAGAAGAACATCCAACCGTCGGCACAATGTTCCAGGTTAGCAACACATTTTGTTTTCACGCATCACCTATTGCTTTTTTTACGTGCAACTGTCCTCCCAACTGTGCTATTGATCATTTATCATGTCATTAATTTTAGTTTATTTTAAAATTTATGCATTTGCTTTTAGCTTCCGTGGTAGCACCTGTGATTTGCTACATATGCGAGAAGGTGAAAAAAACAGCAAAAAATGGAAGTGGGTATGAAGAATTGGTCAAACTTACCACACAGGTAGCAGCGGAAACGTTAAAAAGAATTGCTTTGAAGAAAAACAATATTCCGCAATTATGCGTAGATGTCATTGGGAAGGATTGGAACAGTATTGTTGTTTATGAACTCCATTACCATCGAACCTGCTACAAGCTTTACACTTATGAACAAAAAACAACAAACAGCGAAGAAGGGATTTGGAATCAGTTTTGCGACATCATATCAGTCAAAATTATAGAAGAAAATGCATTTCTCACAACAAACGATGTCAAAGAAATATATATCGGGCTACTTCCTGAAACAGAATCACCGCCATCTGACATACGCCCTGTTATTAAAAAGCTACTTGCTCATTTCAATAACAGGATTGGGTATTGGAATCCACCATACAGAGCAGCATATTTGTTCAACGAAATTTTATCCAAAGGGAAAATCATCGATCTTCTAATGAAGAAAATCAACAAGCTTAATACCGCCATCGAATCCTTTAAACAAATCGATACAGAAACTCCGATTACGGCAGTAGCTAAATCAATTCGAGAAGAAATATCAACTGCAACAACTTACCCTGAATGGCCACCTAGCGCCACAATGTTACTAGAAAAGAAAACTGCTCTTCCAACCATCCTTCGAACCTTTTTACGTGCCCTTTTAACGTGTCGAGAAGACCGATTGAGTCAAAGAAAGGAGCATATAATATCTTCAATAGGCCAAGATTTGATTTACAATGTTTCAAATGGCAGTAATCGAACATCCAAGCACGTCCTCCTATCGTTCTGTGTCAAAAAAAAAACAGGCTCTAAAACCTTGATCAAATGGTTGAACAACTTTGGCCATGGCATATCCAATGATGAAGTGAGAGTTCTGGAAACTTACTTGGCGACTCGGGAATCTATGAATGAATCTCTACGAAGTTATTGTCCTTCAACGATAGTCCCTTTAAGGTATGAAAACTAAATGTCTGATATTTTACAAGTGGTTACGATGCTGTATATTTTAGAAAACTGTATTATGATAATCATTTCTTCTGTAGAATACACTTCCATGATAATACGTTCTTTATTATTTAGATTTGTAACTTTTGTTTGGGACAATAACGATGTAAATCCAGAAACTTTGACTGGGACATCGATGCATGTAACGAATGGTATTATTGTTCAATTGTCCGACAATACTGACAGCGACGAAGATCACAACGCCGACACGCCTGATTCTGAGCCTTGCGAGCCTCCTAAGAAGAGAAGGCGATCATTCACCGTGACACCAACCATACTGGATCCCTACATCTCGAGTAAAAGACAAAATCCTCAGTTACGTGATGTGAAGCTTATTTGCAAGACTCCTTGTCGTTGCGAAGAGTAGGGTCACTTTACCACTTGAGTATGTACTCAGTTTTTGTCTCGGCCCAATTCCCTGGCCACTCGCACTTCCTGATGGCGGATTGGTAAAAACAGCGAAAAGTAAATTATTAGGTATAAAATAAACCGTTTTGTGTAACTAATTTTGGCTGTTTTATCATATATATATATTTTTAAATAGCCACAATAGATTTTTCGATCTTATTGCACTTTATCTATTCTGATAATTGAATATCGCCGAAAAAACTGGAATCTTGTATTTTAGAAGCGATTGAAGACGTTGTTATAAAAGATGAATCTCCAGCTAAGTTTGATGCTGTGATTTTTGATGGTATGGTTATGGTACAGCAGTTAGGCTCACTAAACCTCTCGACATTTGCCGATATATCTTTGTATCTGCTGAAGAAGATCCTAAAGACAAGTGAAATTGTCTACTTTGTGACTGACCAATATATTGATGGTTCTGTCAAATCATTTGAACGGAAACGACGGAGTGAGTACGGGAGTCTCAGAGTAAAGATTGACCGGCGAGAACAAGGGAGACCAAAGCAATGGAAAAAATATCTTCTTCATGAATCTAACAAAAAGGAATTGATTGAATTCTTTTTGGAAGATTGGAGTCACCAAACAAGATTTGCTGCCGAATTCAAAGAAACCAATCTTCTCTACGTCAATGTTGGCAGCAAATTTTATCTGCTCAAGCTAGTCGATGGAGTGATTACCAAATCAGAGATTCATGACATGGAAAGTAATCAAACGGAAGCTGATACCAAAGCTTTTCTGTGTTCTAAACATGCTGAGTCCAACGGCCTGGATTCTGTCTGTATCAAAACAGTTGACACGGACATTGCCATTTATTCAATTTATTTCAACTTTAAATTGAATATTCGTCTTTTCATTGAAATTGGCGTCGGTGCCAAGAAGAGGATCCTGGACATCAGAAATATTGGACTAGAACTTGGAAGAGGTGTTTCTATGGCACTTCCTGCTCTGCACTCATTCACAGGCAATGACTACACGAGTGCTTTCCATGGCAAAGGAAAAAAGATGGGATTCAAAATACTTCGAAATTCCAAGAAATTTGTGAAAACCTTTGGAAAACTTGGGAAGACATACACCTTTGATCTGCGACTCTTTCCATCCTTAGAAAGGTTTGTTTGCTTGTTGTATGGCTTGAAATCCTCTTCAAATACAAACGAAGCGCGATACAAAAAGTTTTGTTCTAATAAGAAAACACCCGAACCACATCAATTACCACCAACAAGAGATGCTCTTCCGTGTCATTGTAAACGGGCATCGTTCGTGACATCAATGGTGAAAAGATCTTTGATACCTTGTCCACGGATCCCGAGCCCAGACGGGTATGGATGGATTGTTAAGGATGGAGCCCTTGAGATTGAGTGGATACTCAGGAAGCCTGCACCTGACGAAATTTTGGAAATGGTTTCTTGCTCCTGTAAGAAGAAAAGCTGTGAAAGCAATCAGTGTATCTGCAGATCACACGGCCTGATGTGCACTGATTTGTGTAGTTGTAATAATTGCGAGAACGCCCATGGTACTCCTCTTGATAATGACAGTGATGATGGCGAAGATGACAACTATGATGAAGATAATGGAAATGAAGATGATGAAGAGCTCGTCTACGATGATGACGGCGACGATGACAATGAAGGTGAAGACACAGATAGTGATGATGATTCAGATGATGAAACTGATTAATGACTGACAAGCAAGACTTTCAGAAAAGATGACGTCATTATTTTATCATTTCATTTCTAATATCTTCTCAAATATTCAAAATTTTACCTATGTTCTTATACTTTTTATGTTTACAATCGTAAATACTTTCGTTTGATATATATACATCAGTGTTTTTGAAGTAAAAAAATACGTTGTTTGCTTGTGACGTCATAATGACTATTTTTCTCCCTGGCACGGCCCCACAAGAAAATTTGGAAGATCCAGTGAACAGATTTAGAATCCTTTCATGATTACCTTAAATGTTTGAGAAGTCTGGATTTGTCTGCTCCGTTATTTTCAAATATTGGACGCCAGCTCCCTGACAATCGATAGCGTTGACGTTCGTTTTCCAGCAAGTTTTCATTTGCTGTTTTGAAAAGGAGGTAATGAAACTTACGAGAGTAAAAAATCTGAAGACAACAAAGTTAGTAGCGAAAGTATTGCACGAAGATTTATTAATGTTTTTAGGGTAAGTACGCTATCTTGCACTTTTTTGTTTGTTTTTTTTTTCTTATAATATAATAGGGTTTCTACATCATTACTTCTCCTTTAGGGAAGACCAATAAAAACAATGAAATTTGAAGAAATAAATTTTAAATCATGACGTTCTGGATTAGTGAAGAACAATATCCTATATTGATATCCAACCTTAGCTTCGTAAAAAGAAAATCACTCGAAGGTATTGATTTGTTTTGACACGGTTACGACTTACGGGTTTGGCTTTTCAAAATAGCAAAATAGCTTCTGTTTACCTTGGATCATGGGTTCCATGAACAGTTACAGCCATTTTAATCTTTCTGTTGTTTTCATGTGCGCACAATTTATTTCTATATCGTATCGAGAAAGGATTTAATATGAGTATTTTTTACGTCTTTCAGATCTTCAAGTAAAAAGATGTTTATGATGTGCAGTGTTGATAATGAACAGGTAAAATGCTTTATCTGGAATACCTACAGAGTTTTTAATCAAAAGGGTGAGGAGTTTTTTCCATATTGACGTTACATTTTTTAATCACGGGGAACCATCGCATTGCATCGAATCGAATCGTACAAAGCGCTTTTCGGAAGATATCTCGATAACTACATTTTGATGGTCCGCCCAACATTGGTGAACAGGGCTGTGATGTTTGATCCCAGACATCTCCGTAACGGTTACTGTATTTTTCAGATCAGTTGGATGTACTTTCTCAACATCGTTCCGTGATTAAAATTTTTGTAACCATTTTCTGAGACGTTATTATTTTAAAATCAAAACACGTAGAATATTTTACACAAGATCCAATTTATTTTAGAGAGTGCAAATAACGGATGCACAGCGCGTATTTTTTATTCTTCCAAGTAAAACGATTTTTTTTTGTTCTGCGCTCCAGTGTTGATTGCAAACTTGGAAAAATGTTTTATCTAGGTTTTGTCGGTTTAAGTGGGTCTTTAAAATCAAGGGAGCCATCGCATTGCCTCCTAAATTAGACTCGAAGTTATTTGTAAAACATCTCTAAAACCTCTAAGAAAATAACTGGTATTGTTATGGTCCGCGTTATGACTGCAACACTAATTCACTTTCTGTTTGTCATTTTGTAAATTAATTTTTCGACACCATTTTTGAGACGTCATTTTCAGAATTCAAATTCGTAAAAATTTTTTACACGGGTTACTAGTTTTTAAATAATACTCTCGTGTTCTGAATAAGGATGGGTGGAATAAATAGAATAAGTAGAAAGAAAACTAGTATGCTTCACATGTACTCCATTGCAGTAGGAACTAACCATTTCTCATTCCCTCAGATTGGATATGTTTGCAATTTAATAAAGCAAGGCTTTTGTTGCGAGTTTTCTTTGAAATTAGAAGGCATCCTGACCTGTTTATTTGGAACTTGAGAGTATTGTATAACTATTATAATATAATTTTATTTCAACTATGATATACAATATAAGATCCTTACCCTTGACAAATCCATGTATTTACATTGACTAGCTTTCGGAGGAGTCTCCCTCCATGCTCACATCTACTGTTATATAAAATTTGTTTTTTTTTTTACACGTTTCAGTTTAAATAAGTTACAAGTATTTTATATGGTTTACCTAAAATACATAAACTATGTAAAAATGGCGTACCACCTTTTCGGCCCATCCTGTCTGCCATTGGAACGCCTACATACAGTTTAGCAAAGTTTCTTGTGCCACTATTATCTTCCTTAACTTTTAATGAATACACAGTGAAAGACTCATTTTGCTTTTCTGATGAAATTTTGAACCAGAACGCCGAATATTATATGGCTAGTTTTGACGTTAACTCTCTGTTCACCAATATTCCTCTGGATGAGACCATAGAGATTTGTACTAATGCATTGTTTCCCAATCCCGATAGTAAATTTAATAAGTTCAGTAGAGAAGAATTTCGTAACATTTTACGTCTTGCTACGACTGAATCTTTCTTTTTGTTTAATGGTAGTTATTATAAGCAAGTTGATGGTTTAGCCATGGGTTCACCATTGGGACCTACATTAGCTAATGCTTTTATGTGTTATTTTGAACAACAGTGGATTAAAAATTGCCCCGAAGATATCAAACCATTATACTATAGACGCTATGTAGACGATATTTTTGTCTTATTTTCTTCTGTAGATAAAGTTCAACCTTTCCTATCATACATAAATTCCAAGCATAAGAATATTAGTTTTACTGTTGAAGAGGAATCTAACAACGTTCTTTCTTTTTTGGATGTCAATATAACTCGAGATAACGGTCATTTTGTCACTAGTATTTATCGCAAACCCACGTTTAGTGGTGTATTCTCCAATTTCCATAGTTTTATACCAGAACATTTTAAACACGGTCTTGTTTACTCACTCTTGTTTCGTAGCTTTCGCATTTGCTCCAGTTGGAGTCTTTTTCATATAGAGGTTGAAAAACTTAAGTCCATTTTTAGTAAAAATAGCTATCCTAGAAGTGTTATCGATTTATGTATTAGAGTTTTTTTGAATAAACGTTTTCGCCATAACGAACCTGTTTGTACCGTTCCAAAAAAGGACGTGTTTATTTCTTTACCATATTTAGGTAAATTATCTTTAGAACTTCGCAGTCGCTTATCTAAAATTTTCAAGGAAAACTTACGTCATTGTAATTTACGCATAGTTTTTAAGTCGTCTAACCGCATTAATACTTTTTTTCAATTTAAGGATAAAATTCCCAAGTTTTTGAGATCAGGTCTCGTTTATTGTTATAAGTGTTCTGGCTGCAATGCCAGATATTACGGCAAGACCAAACGCCACTTCAAAGTTAGAGCCTGTGAACACCTAGGAATTTCTCATCTCACCGGTAAGAGCGTCAAGGCTAGCTTGTACAATACGACAGCCATTAAGGACCATTTCTTAGTTTGCAATCACTCTCCATCACTAGACGATTTCTCTATTCTTTGTTCCGAAAGTAATGACTTCAGATTAACTTTGATGGAGAGCCTTTTGATAAACCGTGATAAACCTTCTCTCAATAGAGCCATCCAATCAATGCCTTTAGAATTATTCTAGAATATCTAATTTGACACGGTATTGTAACTTATTTAATTTGACACGATATTGTAACTTATTTAAACTGAAACGTGTAAAAAAAAATTTTTATATAACAGTAGACGTGAGCATGGAGGAAGACTCCTCCGAAAGCTAGTCAATGTAAATACATGGATTTGTCAAAGGATTTGTCGTTTTTATCTACTACTTCCTGACTGGTTTCTGTTGTCATTTATCCTTACCCTTGGTCCACTTGACTTAAATTCTGTCAAGCCAGTGCTACTTTTAGATAATTTATTTTTTACAACATGCAATACTGCATCCTCTACATCATGAGGAATAGGTGTTTTTCCATCCAGTTGAAATGTATCGGAAATCTTCATTTCCTTTACGTTGTGTGGGCCAATACAACCTTTTTCATGCAGGATTTTGTTGTCATATTCTGTCATTTAGCTCCGCATTCTTTACGACATTCAACTTTAAGGCATAATAGCATGTCATTAACTGTCTTTGGATCACCAACATCGTGAAAGTTACTGCCACATGATGGACAAACTGTGTCTCCTTTATGTTTTCCCTCGAAGTGTGGAAAAATACATCCCAAACAGAACGAATGCTGACAAGATTAGGTCACAGCCTGTTTAAAAATATTGCTGCATAATTTGCAAGTACACAAATGAAGACGGGGATTGATAACTTTTGATATATTGGTGTTGGGTAAAGGAACTATTTAATCTATCAATCTATTTAAAACAGGCCTGGTCCACATTGTGTTGTCAGACTTAGTCGTCCTGTTCTTTTCACTGTTCGTCCACCTTTTTTGTTTGAAGCAGTGGCTAGTGTACAGAGAAAGCAGTCTTCAGTGTGTTCAGTCCACTGGTTTATCCTTAGGTTATTTTCGGTGGTGTATTTCGAAATAATGTGTCTCACTTTTTTTCAAACACTTGTTGTACATGTTTGGTGGGTGTGTGTTTCTGTTCTGTGGCCCTCACCTCCGTTTAGTTTTGACTATTGTGAGGGTCTCCTAGCCAAAGTGTATTTTTTTGTATAGAAATTTACTGTTTACTGGCAAATAAATATATAAATGACATGAAATGAATGAATGAGTCATTTGCAATATCGATATAAACAGCTGTTTTTATTTCTTCTACCAATCCCTTCACTTCTTTTGGCTTATCTTCAATACAGATGCTGAAAATCCTGCATAACAGTGCGAGGTTTTCTTTGTGTGTGCTTGAGAATGCCATGTTTGAGGGGTATGATGCCGTATTAATACCACCAGTACAAAATTTTGAATATTTTCTTTAACAAAATTGGGCCTGCCAATAATTTTTACCCACAGTGTAAAGGAGAGGTATAGGTGTGAGGATCAGTAGAGTTTCGTGGCTGATAAACTTTTAAACTTGTGTATTGCTAATGCAAAGTAGACGTTATGTCTGCATGTGGCTGGTTTACTAACTTCGTAGTTTTCGCACCAGAACGATCGCTGAATGTGTTTTTTGTTAGCAGCATTCACAAGAATACAAATCCTTGGTCCAACTAAAATTGGACAATTTACTTTTTTAGTTGAATTTTGACTTGAAGGAGCTCAAACTAAATGACTTTTTGAGGGTACATGTGACCGAATATGGCGGATTTACCCTAGGCGATCCGTGAACAATTTTTGAGAAAAATCCAAGCATGTGCACAATAAAATAAACAGATGCAGAACGATTCAAACGGACGTGATTTAAAAAGTGCTGATTTCAAGTTTGACAGTCATTTTGTCAGTTTTTACTTAGATTGGACAATTTAGGATTTATTCATATCGGATGAAGTACATGTCTGGAGAACATTCTTGGACTTGTTAGACTTGTTTTATTTCTGATTTCGAAGACAACTTCAAATGAATTTATTTCCAATTTGTTTACCGCATTTCCAGTTTCAATTTAGAAAGCAAGGAAATTTTGTCGGATAAATCGAGATGCATTTACGAATTTCGTTGTTTGTAGTTCATGCCACTCTTTGTATGAACAAACAAGAACTGAAAAATTAATCAGCAAGCACTGCACGTTTGTTCAGTCCCCCAATTATACTCAGTTGGCACGTCGAAAACCAAATCAGTGATATCTAAGAAAAGGGGAAACATTAACCTTAATCCAATCAAAAATAATCCTTATCGCCACATATCAAATGTCTTATAGAAGTTGCTTTTCAAACCAGGATTTTTAGATTTCCTATTGTCAGACAGTGTGAAAGGAAACCTAGACAGAATGTTTGACATTAATATTATTAATTCTCATAGAATTTACATTATTCAACGACTATTTCCAATTCCATGAAGGGGTTTTCATTTTTAAGTGCTGCATCAAGTTTTAAAAAGTTTGTAATTCTAGCACAATCCCAACCTTTTATGACAATGGACTTCTGGTTTCGCATATAGTCCTAGAAAGATGTAATCAACTTAGCATAAAGTGACTTTATTTCGAATCGAATTTTACTTCTTCTGGCTTTATTCATCTTTATATCTGTTTCTTTACTTATTCCGTGACACTTTGATGTGTACTTCGTCGTAAGTGCACTTCGGCATTTCTGTTGACTGTCAAGTCGAGCGGTTGGAAGATATGAGTCATATTATTGGTACTGGAACCATTTTGCTGTTCTTTTCGCTTACCCTTTTGTTTTTACTGCATCCGTCCACTGCCCTTTAAAAACATCTGCGACAAAAAACCACTCTTGATTCTTCTGCACTTTATGCTCGTTTATTTTCGTGCTCACGCAAGGCAAGATGATTTTGTCAACTATTTCTAAACATTTTGTATCATTAGACCAATGGTCTGCTGTGTATGTGACTTGAAACCCTTCGGGGAATGTATAGCTTGGGTGGCATTATTTTGTCTTCTATTTCTTCGAGTTAAATTGTGTGTGGCGTGGTTTCCACGAAGATCGGAAAATCGGTGGACTCCAGGATTAGGGGACAAGCTTTCCATATCTTATGAAAAAAGTAACGTGTATGATCCATATGCCATGGCATTATTTCAAGAAACTAAAACAACGATAACTGGATAAAGAGTAATCAAACACTTGCCAAGAAAAATCTCTGGATTATATAAATTTTTTCTTTATCAGGGAGATAAACTTAGTGCTGTGGTGCAAGAAACAAAATATATAAGATCACCCCTCCTACAAGGTGGTTATGAAGATCCAACTACAATAAAGAAAGACGATCTCCAAAAGGTGTTTGAAAAGATGAAAGGGTTTTTGATGAAAGCTTACATGGAACTGGAGAAGATACCGACCGTTACAGAAAAGCCCAAGGAAGATGACATTCACGAACCTTTTGAATTTTGATTAGTGTTCTTATGTAAGAAAAAATTATGCCACTTTTCAAAGAAAAAATATGTAGTTTTTATTTTTCCGTTTGACCTTTTCGCGCGGACAAATATTCGCGCAGTATCTAAATTATTTTAAATACATTTAAGGTAAATGTTTTGATCTGACACAGGGAGCAACTCATCCCGGGATGCAATTTTACCCCCTAGATTGGATATTAAATTAGATCAAATAATTCGTAAGCAAGGTTAATAGGGCTGATGTAAGCCTTATGAGACATAGTATCATCATGGGCATTTTAAATTCAAACTGTGAGAATGTTTCGTTTCCAACGTGAAAATACTAATAAATCACTAGTGGTTTATTATACAGCTTTACCCGATAGTAACCAAGCTGTATTTTAGAAAGTAAGTCTTGCTATTTGTAAAGTGATGATTGTCTTTTGAATTTTGTGCATACAGTTTGCAGGTCTATGGGCCTCTTGTTTTTCATTAAAGAATTTGTTTTCTTAACTGTTTCTTTGAAAGACAAAAAAAGAACGCGTTTTGAGGAGTGACTAAGTAACATTTGGAATCACATAATAGCATCAATACACGTTAATACAAAACTTAAAATGTAGTTTGCAATCATTCCTACGAAAAAAAATGCTTGGAAAAGAAAGAGTGTATTATGACACTACTAACGTCTAATGGTTTCATAATCTTAAATTGCCTTTTAAATGTGTACGGAAAGTAAAGAATAAGCAGCTATAAAAAATTATTAGGATGTCCCATCGCTCCAGTACAACAACAAACAGCTGCAAAATCAAAATCTGATCATTATTCATTATTGTTTTAACATTTAAATCAAGTTTCTAAATTTCTTTTTCGAAAGGAAAAAATAATGACAAGGATGGTCGGATGATTGAAACAACAAATGTAATGCACGACAATAGCATCAATAAATGCTAAAAAATAAGACTAAAGTCTGTCTCAGTATAATATAGTTGGAGATCTGATGTTTCACGTAAAATCGCTACTGAGGGGTACTTCGGGTCACATATCTTCTGAACGACCCATCGGTTTGCCCTCAAAATTTATAACGTTTTTTGCCTAAAGCGGGGCTACAACTGGTGCAGAAAGGAAAGTTATAGCTTAAGTAGAAAAAAAGCTTTATTTTTTAAATCGCAAATTTAACCGCTAAAAATCGCGAATTTTTAAACTAAAAATATACTCAAATATAGTGCTTTTGATTATCTAAAACATGCAAAAAAAATTTGAGGAATCGGAAGTGGCTATCAAAAGTTATGAGGTAATTTGTTTCCACTGCCAATTATATTGAGACAGACTTTAGAAAATGATCCGAGTAAATATATAGCCTGCAATTGTTCTAAAATAGGAAATTGTTTCAAATAAAGAGTATATTATAATAGTAATGGGTTCTATTTTTTGGCATAATGTATCTTAAATAACAACTGAATTATCGTGAAAATGTTAAATATACGGAAAATAAAAAATTTTATGATCTTTATGAGTGGATTTGATCTTCGTAGTTCAATCGATAATAACCTGTTCCCTGTTCTACAAAATGCTCTTAAATTCGGCATCTTGATGATTTAGCCTTGGTCAATTGCCATTTTAATGCGCCAAAAGTTTTTAATCACCATCTGGCACAATTTGAACATTTCAGCAGCTTCTTTCATGTTCTGTAATTGTTGGTTGTTTATTGCGGCATTAACATTACCGACATTAAACTCGAATCCAACAGTTTGAAGAATCTGCGCAGATTTGGCCAGTGTATTTACTGTAACTACAGCATCAGATGCTTTTTCTGCGGGTGCAACAAATACTTGATTGATACTTTTGATGGACAGACCTTGAGTCGCTCCAGAAATGCCCTTCACCAAACTTAATAGATTGTATGTTATTGTGACTTTACCTATCGCACTTTTTGCATCGAAATCAATGTTTGAACTATTCAGTAATTTTTGGATACCGTGAATACTAAGGTCGTTTGATGCAATTTCTCGCAACATTCCCCAGATACGGAGCAAGTAACCGTTAATGGCAGTAAAGACATTTTCTATACCAAATTCTGAAAATTCTTCAAATAAACCGATTGAGATTGCGAAGATTTTGTGAACAAGAGTTGTAAGTGCGTCCATATCCATGAGTTCCTTTTTGAATATTTCTATTGTATTTTCATCTGCATCAACACCCATCCACTTCCTTACGTAGATGGCTGTATTGCGTCCTGCATGGATTACGTCTTGTATATTGATTTTTTCCTTAAATGCAGCATTTAACAAACGAGAAATTTGAAAGGTTGAACGTTGAATTCGCTCAAAAACACTAAACCAATAGCCCTAAAAAACAAAAAAACAAGAGTAAAAAGAAAATTGTGAAAAATTGATTTTTGCAGCAAATTTGTTGAATTAACTTAATAGAATCAAACCTTTTCCTCTCGATCATTTAACTCTATTATAAGTTTTTCAAGTAAGTTTACGACTTTTACAACAGTTTCTTTCCTCCATTTGCCCACTTCTTTTACGAATTGATATGCCAGCGACAGATCGTTGAATAGCATTTCATAAATTGCAGCCACTAAATAATGTACACTATTATATGCACTAAAAGATTCTTTATTTTGAGAATAAAACTATTTAATTGATAGCTACTCACAATTCTTATCTTTTATTCCTACAAGAAAAGTTGTTTTGTGGCTTTGTACGTGCAAGAGGCTCACTAAATTCAACACCTGCTCAATATTCAGGCGATCTTCAGGACGATGCTGCCAACAGTCTACAATGATATTTTCTAGGTTCCTAATGAGTTTCAAATCTGGATGTCCATCGTTGTAACTCTTGAAGCCAGGTCTTTTCCCTTCCAACACACTAGTTTTAATTTTCTCTAATGCCAAATTGTTGAACTCTTGTTGCCAGGGAAAATCCAAATCATGTCTAAGTACTTCATACATCAGCATACCTAATGAGTAGATGTCATTACTTCGGAGTGATTCATATTTGCCGGCCTTATCATCTTGAAGGAGTCTTTCGGGAGATATAAATGGAATGGATTTTCTTGCTTCTGTCTCATCAGTTAGTAAATCAGCTGTTGATGATTCTATAAAATTTTCCATTTCTTTCCTGCATTTGCCGAAACCGCATAACTTGAAAATGACTTCGTCTTCACTTTCCTTGCTAAATACCAGAACGTTTGCACACTTCAAATCATTATGAACAAATTTCTGCTTGTGAAGATATTCCAGACCTTTGCAGATCTAAATAAGGAAGAATCAATAGCATTTAAGAAGACTATCAATCCATTGCAATTTGACTATCCAGGAGCATAATTGGGAAATATTTGGCATACATGATGCAAAGCAAGTATTTTGAACGTGAATGGTAACTCATATTGCTGATATTCTTCGAGGAAGTTTTTTAGTGAACGACAGATTCTCTCAAATCCTCCTAAATTTGTGCGAAGCTCAGCTTTTTCCATGACTAGCGCCAGCATGCCCTCAGTACACACCCCATAAGCTTCCACGATATTTCTGTGTCTCAGTTTCAGCAGTAGTTTTGCTTCTCTTAAAGCGGCTGTCCTGGAGCGAGTAGACTCACTGGATAAATGAAACTTCACAGCAACCTCTTGTATTTCACCAGTGTTCTTTTCCCATATAGCCGTTTGGACTGTGACTCTTGATCCATACTCGATTTCTTTAAAAACTCGCAGTTGTTCTTTCTTGATAAATATACCTCCTAAAATTTGCTCAGATTTGATAGATGGTCTTCTGTGTAGAATTTGAAGTTGTTTGATGTGTTTGATACTGTCACGTTTCCTATAGTTAGAAAAGAAGTTTCTGACTTTTAGGTAGTTTTGCCTAAGTATTTCAATTTTTAAAAATTTTTTCACAAATTGTTTTCAAATATTTCAATTTTCAGTTTTCATGTGCATAGTTTTCATGAGATCAACGTTCTGTTGAACATTGCAAATCGCATATAAAATATAAACTTTGTTATGCCTCTATAAATTAATGGAAAAATCGATGCTTATTAATATGAAGTGCCATTCTACGCACAAGTATCTCTGCACCATCCATTTGCAGAAACGGGGTCATTTATAAAAGGACAAGAGTGTAAGGCCTGGTTCATACAAATACGTCTTTAAGACGTCTTTCAAGATACCAAAAGGATGTCTTTAACATGTCTTTGTTTGGTTGATAACTGTAACGCTTTTAGACGAATTTGTTTCAAAGACGTTTTAAAGCTGCATTAAAGACGTCTTTTTTACATTTTCAGAGTCGCTTTAAAGACGGCTTTTGCACTCGTCTTAAAGACATCTCAAACCAAAGATGATTTGATTTCAACCAAAAGTAGACGTATTAAAGACGTCTTTTTGTATCTTGAAAAAGGTCTTAAAGACGACTTAGAGATGTTTTGCGCTCGTCTAGAAGACGTCTTTGCAACTCCTGTTAAAGCGTTACAGATTTCAACCAAACAGAGACGTATTACAGACGAACTTTTGGTATCTTGAAAGACGTCTTGTATACGTTTTTGTGTTTACTGGGTGGGGGTATGAAAATCATTTAACTTATGAAAAAAATGCAGAAACCTTTTGGCACTAAAGGAGTATTTTCGAATTTAGTTAGCAACGAAATGAAGCCACCACTTCTTTCTTATTTTTCAAATTGAATGCTAATCACAAACTGAAACAATATTGACAATCCTAGCGAACAAGTCAAATTAGATATACCGGGTGAGTCAAAAAAAGGTGCCAGTGTTTCACAAAACATATCTCTTAATTAAACAATTATGAAAGCTAGTGTTTTTTATTTCTGAACAGGGGAATCCTTAACCTACATTTTGGTGTATCATTTACCTAATTTGGTTGAGTAGAAGAACAGTTACGGACAAAAAACTGGAAGTGTTCCTTGTAAAAATCTTCAAAAAATGACAAAAGTGCCGCACAAAATTTCTCGAAACAAAATTTGTGTTCTTATTGCAAACCATATAGGATTGAAAGACAATACACGCTTCAATGTGCTAAAACTTACTTTACGTTTGCTTATTTGGTAATGTCTGACTACTAAGAAGTTGTTCATTTTACTTGGAGGGTTACAACTGTAATTTGTGTACTTTTCTATTGTTATTATTGTCTCTGTTATTCAGTAAACAATGTAATGTAAACAAGTTTGTGGGGAAGTGGGAATGAATAACAAAACAGTTTTGTTTGTTGCTACCACTTTGGTAAATAAACAAAAGTTACAAATAGGTAATCTAAAATACTATTTGCAATGTAAACACCAACAAAGCATTTTGTTTACTTTACTTTAGGTATATATAAACAAAACATATCGATAAAAACATGACCGCCTAAAAGATCACCATAGAAGAATCCGTGCAATTGAGGGTTCTCCATCAGGAGTTTGGTGTCAGTTGCTTTGCGGCAGGTATCTGCAGTTTGCAGTGAGAAGCGTTTACCGCCATGCCAAGATACCAATGGAAAAGAAAAAAGATCTGCGGCACAAAAACAAGGGAAGGCCCAAGTAGGCAACTCCGCGAATGGAACGGGATGTTGTAAGGGCGTTGCGTGCGCTAAGGAGTAGCTGTGCTGCAATTTCCTTTAAGCGTATTCAGGAGGAAGACGGACTGAGTAACACAACAAGCAACAAAGCTGCGAGTAGGATTTTTAGAAGGAAAAGATACCAGTACGTGCAGAAAAAGGAAGAAGTTGCCTCCTCACAGAAGTGGACAAGAAACAAAGAGTTGCATTTCCAAAGGCTTATTGAAAGAAAGACGAACAGTTTTGGAAAAACGAAATAAACTTTTACTTTTGCTTTGACTTCTACTTTACATTTAACATTTTGCGACACGTCACCGATACGTCACCAACACGTCATCAACACGTCACCAACTGTAAAGAGTATTTTCACTGGTAATTATAACACGTCACAACACGTCACCAATTTTCTTTGATAGTAATAAAATAATATACTCTTCTTATAAAGAAAAGTGGTGACGTGTGGTGACGTGTTACAATTCCCAATGAAAATACTCTTTACTGTTGGTGACGTGTTGGTGACGTGTTGGTGACGTGTCGCAAATGTTGTTTTTGATATTTAGAAATGTGACCTACTGCAACAAGTGCAAAATTCCTTCCTTGACTAAGCACTGTCTGTGTCCGACTGGCTGTCATCCATTTCGTTGTTCGCTTAGTTTTGTTTACACGGCTTAGAAGAAAAAAAGTTTCGTTTCTGTTGAGTTGACACACATTTTGTATATTATTTTTATAGACGAGTTTATATTATTATACATTATGTTATTATTTTGACATGTATATATAGGGTATATCTGTTTTTGTTGAAGAAAAATTATCTTTCTGTTTTGTGTTCACATACATTTTGTATTTTGGTAGACGACTTTGTATAATTTATCATTTGACCCAGTATGCCACGTAAACTTTGGTTATTTCTTGTATCACATATTCACGACAGCCTACATAGAGTTTGTACATGTTTGAATTGACAAATATTGACAAGCTGCAAAAGCCTGTTTTCAGTAGGGCCATCTTTTTTGTTTTGATTTTGTGTAAAATTATACAAATTGTGACAAGAAGCAACATGGCTGCCAACACATGTTGTTGGAGATGTCAGTCTTGAAAGAATGTGTCGTTATACTAGAAATACCCCTTTCCATTTTTATTCTTAAAGATCAAACAATCCCGGACATAAATTGTGGCAAAACTGATGTTTTCCATGAAGAATTCAAATGCCCCATCCCCCAGCATCAATGTTTTGAGTTGTGTCCAGCCAAGGGCCCCAACAAACATTGATAACATTGATGGTGGGGAAATGGGGGCCTCGTGACGTGAATTTTATGCTTATTGCCACAATATTTTGTCCGGGATTGTAGAACAAAGAATTTGGGTGTGTATCCACTTTGCTAGGTTTAATAATGCTTCAGAGGTAATTAAACAATGGTATAACTGCTGACCTAACGTACCCTCTCCTACTTGTAGAACTGTTGTGAAAACGAGAAGGCACTTGTAAGAACTTCAATAAAGGAAACAGTGGGAGACCCCGTACAGCCAAATCACAACACAACGTAAACATGGTTCTTTTAGTAATCAGTCAACGATAAGCTTTCCTCCAAGAACATCTTTTTGAATAATTTTTCAGAAAAAGGCAGTTTTTTAGTAGTTTTCCATCAGTAACCGTCTTAAGCATGTTTTCAGCTTTCACTGGTGTATTAATGATGTAATGCAATGCAGGCGTTTTACCAAATCAAATTTCTCAAATATTGAAAATACATTCCGAGTGTAAACTGATAGGAAAGTATCTGATATGGTAAATAAAAAGTGGTGTTATGCCACTTTATGTAGAAATTGCTACTATGTAATACCTGCCACACTACGTAACAAAGTCTGCCACACTATGTAATAATCTTCTGCCACGCCATGTAATAACAGACCTGCCATGATGTCATTTAAAGTCACTAAGGTGACGAAAAGACGACCAAACCATGACCTAATGGTCGTACTTACGACATAAAAACGTAAAATCGGTTTACAAATACAGTCGAATTCTGCGTATCCAGTGGAACTGTCAGAACAGGATAAAAAATTCGAAATAAAATTTCTCGAAAAGAGTGCCTTAAATAGTTAGTAGCATGTTTTCTATATCAGTAAAAATGCAGCTTTTTCTTACAACAGTTGTTTTACCTTTTCTGTAAGCATATGTTTATACACAAATTTCAAAAAATATGGATTATAAAATAATAACAATGTCATGTGTTTCACCAAACAAGTAAACGTTTGTTTTCACGTGCAAAACGTTGATTGCACTTTATGTCCTTTATGTTTTCTTGTGTTGTATTTTTTAAAGTCTATATATTTAAGAGTTTACTTGTTTAGAAGACGTTTAAGCTGAAAATATGCATTTATTTATCCCCGTCACTTCGGTAAGATCAAAATCTGTACCTTCCATCAAGAATTAAGCACGCACGTTTTCAATCGTAATAAAAATGTCAGGACTGGGTCGTATGACGTTTCAGTGACGTTGTAGTGACGTCGTAGAAGAATCTCTCTGTATTCCCAAATTTTGATAAGGTCAAAATTTGTGCGTTCCATCGATATTAAGCAAATTTTCAATCGTAATAATAATGTCAGGACGTGGTCGTATAATGTTTTACGTTGCAGTGACGCCGCAGAAGGCTCTCAGTGAAACAGCTAGGTTACAAGGAGGTTACTTGATGACGTCCTTTCGACGTCACGGATCTGACGTCGCTTTTTGTTGCAAATATGACGTAATGATGACGTTTTCATGACGTCATATAAGGTCATCGTCCGACTTGATTCTGACGTCATAAGGACGTCATGGTGTTTGGTGGGAAAGAGTCGGGATCTGCTTTGATTGTCTGCTTGATTACAGCTAGTTTCGAACTATCCTTTCTCTCTCTCTCAATAATACATAGCCAAACCAATATAGAGTATGGCTCCAAACGAGATTTTGGCAAATCTAGTTCGTGATACCTACACATGTTTTTAATGGTGGAGTCACGGCATTTTTACAAAACAGTTTTTATAAGAAGATTCATCAAGTAAAATGTTAATAAAATGTTTGAACTTTTTACTTAATTTAAGTATTGGGAATACGAAAAGTAAGTTTTAGAACATTGTATTGTGTCCCAATCCCATATGGTTTGCAATAAGAACACAAATCTTGTTTCGAGAAATTTTGTGCGGCATTTTGTCATTTTTTGAAAATTTTTACAAAGACCATCAGTTCTTTTGTCCATAACTGTTTTTCTACTCAACCAAATTAGACAAATGAGCCACCAAAATGTAGGTTAAGGATTCTTCTATTCAGAAATAAAAACACTAGCTTTCATAATTATTCAATCGAAAGATTTGTTTTGTGAAACAGCAGTACTTATTTTGACTCACTCGCCACCACGTGTTTTTGTCAATATTCGAGAAAATCAAGCGATTCATTAGAAGAGATGAATATTAGCTTTTAGAATTTTACAATTTGTAGTGATGATGGCCTTAGGAAACAAAATTGAAAATATTAGAGCACACAAAACCAAGTTTGGAAAATTGAATTTTATACACATACCTGACAAGACTTTGTGTAAATACATCTATGTTAAAAGAAATATGTGTAAGGATGTGGAGGGAAAGTATAAATGAAATGCAATAATTATATAAATTTTGAGATTTGTACCTTCATCAATTTCTTGAACCAAGTGCTGTTCATTTAGATATATCAACAATTTCCTTAAGTAGCCCCACGTAGCTTTTGATGCACAATGTCTATCATACCATTTCATAAGGATTCTGTATAGTCTGTCAGGTGCATTTGAGAAGGACTCAGCTCGAATAGCTTCCAATTCATGATGCTCCATAAGAAAATGCGATAACATCCTTTCCAAACCAGGTCTCTCCATTGAAATTTTTTTAAAAACTTCAATCCTTTTATTTTCATTTTGCAAATAGCTGTCATAACCTAAATTGAAAAATACATCAATAATTTTCAACTGTAATAGTTTTCAACCCTTTACGTTTGTCAATTTCAGGAGGATTTCAATGCACTTCGCCGTTCCCGGAATGTCATTATCTCTTAAATACTGAATACAACTACTGTTTTACGAACAAAACAGATATTCTCAAAACTATTTAGAACAGCACAATGAAATCACAAAGCGTGTAATTTATAGCATTGCATTGTGGTAGTTGTATTCAGTACTTAGGAGATAATTACATTCCGGGAACGGCGAATTGAATAACCACTAGAAAGGAAGAAATCAATGCAAACATAAATATCAATCCTTTCTGAAATCATACTCTTAGAGAAAACACACATTAACGTAGACGTTTAGAACTGAAACTTCCCTAAAATTTAATAAATTATATTACATTGATTAATTTTGCAGGACACATATGGAGGAGTAAAAAAAGGGATTAATTTGACACCAAAGTAATCTCAGTTCATTATTTGCCCAATTTCCCTTTCGCTGCTAATGTCCCTCATATTTCAATATCCTTATTCTGTTGAATTTGAAAATCAGTTAAAACAAAAACTTTCTGGACAAGAAAAAAGTTAAATTTTACGTGTAGTCAATAGTTAAATGCTACTGTCGAATCTCTTAAATGATCGTAGATTTTGTCAACACAGGTACACTAAAGGGGGTTCAGAAGTCCTTTTAGAGCCTTTTTTAACAGCTATTGCAACAACATTTGGTTCTAGTAAGTGATGAATAAAATTGTTTTTCAAAAGAAAATTCCCTACCACTTGTTTTGCCACACTATGTAATAAAACTTGCCACAATTTGTAATTAAATGGTAAATAAATCAATTATAGGGATTTTTTGAATAATATTATTATCAATTAATTTTTTTCAATACAAGGTTCTGCAGTTTATAATCAACAAACTTACTTTATTTCCATTTTTTCTATTTTCCTTCTTCGCCAACTTCACAAACATTTCTGAACTACACACGAGAAACAAACTTGATATGTTTTTTTTATTATTTTGTCAAAAGCCCAAATGAAATGAAATTGTGGTGTCGTGTAAAAATGCCGAATATGTCCGTGACGCCACTATTCAAAACATGTATATTACTCAGTAAATATCATAAACTGTTTTGATTTTAAAAACATTTTCAACAAATCATTCTACAGACTGCTTGCTTTTGAAAATTCATAATTGTTTCGAAGGTCGTTATTCAATCTGTATAGAGACGTCCAAAAAACGTCGTAAAATCATCCCTCACACGACCAAAAACAGAATTCGATACGAATGTAGGTTATATATAAGCATGTTAGTGCTACTCGTACTGTTTAATGACTGCAGAATGAAATTTGAAAATTTTTATCAGGTCGCAATTTGATCGTAAAAGAATCCCAATTGCGACATCCCATTTTCAGACGTCCCTACGACGTCGCAAAATGACTTCAATACCAAACGACCAATTTATGATGAAACGTCTCAAAGATGTCGTGTACTCGCTGCGTTATTACAAGTTGGGGCAACTCAGTATTATAAACTGGGGCTCCTTTTTTTATTACAATTTATGGCAAGATTGTATTACAAATTGGGGCAGCTTACTTATTATTAAATTAGGGTAAATTTTATTACAAATTAGGGCAGGTATTACAAATTGGGGCAACTAATTAAAATTTGGGCCCAGCACCATCACTAAAATGAAAAGAAGAAATAAAAATATTTTCATGAATTTGGGAAAATGTATTATGATTTTAGAATTTTTAATCACAAATAAATTGTCTACAGTGTGTACCAGAAAAATACGGAAGAAATAAAATTTTAAACTTTTATCTTTTAACCCTATTAGGACTCCGATTGTTTTGTTAATAACTTTTTAAATATCAGGGGTATCGTTCTGAAACTGTGATGTTTCCTAACTTTCTATTTGAAAAAGTTTGGTAAAACCATTTATGGATAAACTTTTGCTCATCTTCAGCTTTTGAGCCATGGTTTAAAACTGTCAGTACCAAAAAAAGTTGTTATACCTGCAAAAGTTGGTAGATGCTCTATATCACTTTGAGATAAAACATGTCGCTCAAGATGACATAACTTTAGTGCCTCATTGACAGCTGGTATAAACGTTTGAGCACCACAATAGGGAACTTGATGATTTACCATGTAAGTAATACATTCTAAAACTGGTCTGTCCATCTCGCCACTATATCTCCAAAACAAATCTTCAACAATGTATTCATGTTCACTCAGTAGAGTTTTACAAAATGACTTTTTGTTCTTTTCATCACTAAGTCTTTTGTCAATTAAGTAACTTATGCAAAGCACTAAAAACAAACAAGTGTTTTTGGCATTTGTAAACATGAACATAAATCAAAATAATGTAGCTTTGCTAGAGAAATATAATGCTAAATAATCATGCTTCATTTCTATTATCATTACATGAGTTTTACATATTTACTTTGCTGTTCTGTCAATGCAACTTCTTCTTCTTCCAAATTACATTTGAAGGCCTAAACAAAAAGTTCTGACATAAAACGTGGTGGATTTTCCTCAAACTCGTAGTGCCAATGATTTTTTTTAGATATTACGTGGACATTAAATTTCCCTACCTTCCCTATGTTACAAATTTTTATTAGCAAAATTCAAAATTTTTGAATTTATGTTTGTAAAATACCCTAATCTCAAAGAAAGGATTCTGTTTCACTCGAGTACATCAAAAGTTTATGTCAAAATTTTATTTCTCTGTTGCAAAAGATTTTACTCAATAGCCGTAACCGGACGAACGTCTCAGACGAATAGTTGCATAAATTTATTTAATTTTGTTGACGAAATTAAATTTTATCAGTATAAACAAGAGATGATTTTTTAAGACAAAAATAAAGAGGCACTTTGATCTTATTTATTACATATTTCCCCATAGGGTGAAATATATGTTAAAACTTCTTCTTCTTGTTCTTCTCCTTCTTCTCCGTTCACTTTTATAACTGCGTTTCAGTATTGAATTTCCGCCAGTCTATAGTGAAGTAGTATGCCATTTTTTCAGTCAGTGCAGATGGGTAGTAGAAGATTTCAGCTTTTTCTGAAAGCTTTTAAAATGATTAAGCAGATAAAACGTTAAATGATGGAAATAAATCATTTTAGTTCAGTGCTGTCTTTAATGGTTTTGCATAAACTTTTGATTGAACGAGTAAAAAAAATTTATATCAATGATTGACAATCTTATGATGATTGACAATTAAATGCTTGGAACAGTGAAGCAATGAAGCTGTGATGTCAGTGCAAAGGCGAAAATTCATTATCAATAGCCAGGCTGGAGATTATTTTCATTTTGCAACCTGATAGCCCAACTGAACTGAAAGAAGTACATGATATATACAACCATAAAGGAAACTACCAGATAACAACCAGTTATTTTAACTCAAAGAGTACATTACAAAAACAACAAGTAAAAACGTGATGTTGTATATGCAATAAGAAGTTCCTAAAACCAATTACGTATAATATTTTAATGCACAAGATTGACACACATAATAACTTGAAAGAATCTGGTCTATTGTGGTTCCCCTGATAGTCGTTCAATCTGAGAACAGAAACATATTTTACTAATGAATTAATTCCATGATCACATATACTGTTTTGTACAAATTAAATATACACTGTCAATTATTCTTACAAGAACAGAAGTCAAAACACAATCTAACATAACAATCTATAAATTAAGTCAAGTCAAACACGATCTTCTACTTCAAGTTTTGTAGTGATTTGGTTATGGATGTGTAATTTCACTACCAATACCTGTTGCTTTATTTTTTTTGTCATTTCGGATTTACGAAGGTAATTTTTTTATCACAATGATAATATTTTTTCGAACATAGACGGTTTTTCTTAAATTTAATTTTATAAATTGTCACTTTAAGCCCATCTCTTTTTTGAAAATAATTGGTGTGTCTAATTTGAAATGTTACACATAATAGTTTTTAGTAGAGATTTTAATTGCTTGTTATCTGCTTATATGTCTGTGCGCTTCTATATCTATGTCTATGTCATTTATTATGATGAAGTTGCCTTACATATTTATGCAGTTGTTAATATTCCGTTATTTAAGGAGAAATACTAGTCGCATTTAGGTTGTATAATTTTTAGCTATGTCGATAGTAACTTCTCAGTCACTTTTTAACTCCTCAACAAAATTATAAGAGAAACCTTATCATTTCACCATGGACATCTTCATTTCATAATAAGTTTAAAATTATCCTCTTTTGTGGTATTAAATTCAATTTCACCCTGGTTAGTAAGGACAACATTTTTATCTGAGTATCAGGTTGATGGTAGTTATAGCATTGTAATTATTTAATGATACATTTTTCTTATTGTTATCAAGTACACACAATACATTGATAAATGTTTCGCAATTTCGAGGTAATATATATTCGCATTATTACGAATCTTGTTCATCCTTCATAATGTTTTCAAATTATTCTGTCTCCCTTTCCATTTATAGAGCGTTCCGGCGCGCGGCAATAAGGTTACGTCATGTAAACAATCTGCCATTATGGTAGGAAAAACATCTCGCGGGAAATTCAAAACAAAATCGAAAGTTCATTAAAATGTCTACTACTGATTATATTTCGACTCTTGATCCTCCCTCAAAAAAAAGATACCTTGATTAAACTCGTTAATAATCTAGATCCATATTCAGTTGCAGATGAAAATTATAGCTCTTCAGTTGAAGATTTACCAAATATTACTTATTGTGATGAAATTAACTATTTGGTATTTTCACCAAGCCCTTTTAATGTAGATGATGTGAAAGCATACAAAAGTCTCGAGGCTTACAATCAGGTGTTAGAAGGATGGGTTCGTGATGTTAAAGTTTTGAAGAGTTCAGATTTTTTTATTGTCAAATGAAAAGTAAGTTTTCTGTATTTCTTGAGAGAGGTATTTATAAAGAACCAAACAAACATCTGTAAATAATTAATATTGTTTTTACAGGTTTTGCATTCACAACGACTGAATATAATATAATCTGGACGGATGTCCTCTAAGAAAATGTTTGTCGCATACACGTAGTTGGTGTATAGCTAATTCAGAAATATTTTTTCGATTTATACGAGTAATCCATAAATCTCTTCTTTTAATCGAAAGAAGTTTACTTTCATCATCAACTTTAAGGATAGTTGGAATTCTAAAAAAGCGTGCTTGTGGACAATTTCTCATAGAAACAGAACAGCCTACAACACAGCACGATGTGACCATTTCGACGATTGATTTCCTACCATAATGGCGAATTGTTTACATGATGTAACCTTATTGCCGCGCGCCGGAACGCTCTATACTGATGGAAAAAACATTTATGCATTCATCATATGATTCCATCGGCTTGTGGCTTATACTGTCGAATAAATGTTATCAGACGAACTATTCTCCTAAAGCGATTAGTTTGCTCAGTATAAATACGGCTACGGCTAAAATTATTTCATGAATAAATGCAAGTGGATAGTTCCATTTTCCTCAATGTTAAACTTTTAAAAACTTCTAATATATCGGTGAAAATCTTATTATACTAATTCGCGTGTGTACATACCATATTTATTTTAGATAGTGTCAAAATCTTCTTAATCGTGGTCATCGTTTTCGTAAGACAATTGACGAATCTAGTCAGTATTTTAGATTAAGATCCATTTTTTTTTAAAAAGCCAATGAAAACGCAAGAAGTTCTTTTTCACCGTTTTGATTGGTTCCCGAAAGTCAAAAATCCGTGGCAACAACATACGTTAGTAATATCTTAGCCTACAGACACGATGTTGAAAACGAAGCAAGACGAAGGTGAATTTCTTATCCAATAAACCTTTAATCTTCCATCAATACTGAATTAATATCAAGTCAGAAACAGTGTTAACAAACAAGAGGTCTGTTTTGTGTTTTTCAGCACCAAATGGCAGCGAGATTGAGTAGGAGAAAGCATATTTCAGTGCATGTACAGTAGAAAATCACTGGAAAGTATAGCAAGTTTACAGAGGTATTTAGTACATACTAGCCGAAAAGGCAGCGTCGCTCGCCGCCCATGTCCACCTGCTCTGTATCACTGTATCAATAAACGTCAAATTTCCTTATAAACGGCTCGTACAACTTGTGTTGAACCAGAAGCAGATTTGAAGTCACAACCTCTGGTAAAACCAATCTTTTATCAGTGTAACAATACACTCAAAACTTTTTATTAACTTTTGTTTTAAAAAAGTTACGCGCTCTAACATGGGTGCTATCAAACGTAAGGGGGAAATGGTTTCTCTTCTTAAAAAGATCACACGGGAGGAGAGAAAAAAAGGCACGTGCTAAATGAATAAAGTGAATAAAAAAAAACGTTCGATCTGATTAAAATAGATTAAAAGAAATCGATTAAAAGAAATTAAGACAACTATTAAGACAAAAGCAAAAAAAATATTTTGTATCATGATACTCTTTTTTTGCCTATCGGTTTTTAAACATTTTGATTGCTCGAAAAAAAGTTCACCCGTCTCAGACAGTCAGGCAAGGATACGTTAGGATACACTGGTAAACCGCACATGCTGCCACGTTCTGCCACTGCTGCTTTATGTCCAAAACGTTTAATCAGTTAGTTTCTTTGTATTTAGTTGATGTATTGTTTTCAAAGCCAAGTCAACGTGGAATATAAAACTAACAATAATAATAAAAACAAAACGTTATTCCTATTAGTTCATCAGCCAAACAAGTCACGTTCGATTGGGGGTTGCAATGTATTTGCTTCGAACTCATGTCGCACACACAAAAAAAATAATTTCGCTCACAACTCAATCTACCATTTCGCGTGACTTACAGACAAACAAACAAACAGACAGAGAATCGGCTATTAATATATAGACTAGCCGCCAAGGCGGCGTCGCTCGCGGCCCATGTTCAGCCTGCGTTGTATCACTACCTGCTGCAGATTATTGCACTTAAAACCAGCGATTAGACTTCCTTTGCTGCTGGCTTTATCGCTTAATAAAGCTCGTTTGCACGTTAAGAGAAATACGTTCCTGGTGTTTCAAATCTTGCATGTTATTAACTCAGCCGTTCATTGTCGCGGTCGCATTTAAAATGCTTTAGACAATGCATTCTGAACGTGAACTTCACGTGGTTTGTATTTACGATTTTAAACCAATCAAGTATCAGTTTAACAATTCACTCAAAACGCAGAGAGAAAAAACTTTTCAACTTATTATTAGCTTTTGTTTTACGCGCTCTAACATGGGTGCTGTCAGAAGTAGGTGAAACAATGGTTTCTCTTCTTAAAAAGATCACACGGGAGGAGAAAAAAATGCACGTGCCAAATGAATGAAGTGAATAAAAAACGTTCGATCAGATTAAAATAGATTAAAAGAAATCGATTAAAAGAAATTAAGACAACTATTAAGACAAAAGCAAAAAAAAAAATATTTTGTTTCATGATTCTCTTTTTTTTACCTACGGTTTTTAGATATTTTGATTGTTCGAAAAACGTTTACCCGTCTCAGACAGTCAGGAAAGCGTTAGGATACACTGGCAAACCGCACATGCTGCCACGTTCTGCCACTGCTGCTTTTTGTCCAAAATGTTTAAAGAGTTAGTTTCTTAGTTGATGTATTGTTTTCAAAGCCAAGTCAACGTGGAATATAAAACTGACAATAATAATAAAAACAAAACGTTATTCCTATTATTTCATCAGCCAAAAAAAGTCACGTTCCATTGGGGTTGCAATGTATTTGCTTCAAACTCACGTCGCACACAAAAAAAGAAATAATTTCGCTCACAACTCAATCTACCATTTTGCGTGACTTACAAACAAAGAAACAAAGTAACAAACAGACAGACAGGCCGACAGACAGAGAATCGGCTATTAATATATAGACTAGCCGCCAAGGCGGCGTCGCTCGCCGCCCATGTTCAGCCTGCGTTGTATCACCACCTGCTCGAAATTATTGTACTTAAAACCAGTGATAAGACTTCCTTTGCTGCTGGCTTTATCGCTAAATAAAGCTCGTTTGCACGTGAAGAGAAATACGTTCCTGTCAAATCTTGCATGTTCTTAACTCAGCCGTTTATTGTTGCGGTCACATTTAAAATGCCAGCAGACTTTCTTGCTTTACACAATGCATTCCGAACGTGAACTTCACGTGGTTTTTCTTTACGATTTTAAACCAATCAAATATCAGTTTAACAATACACTCAAAACGCAGAGAGAAAAACTTTTCAACTTATTATTAGCTTTTGTTTTACGCGCTCTAACATGGGTGCTGTCAGAAGTAGGTGAAAAAATGGTTTCTCTTAAAAAGATCACACGGGAGGAGAAAAAAATGCACGTGCTAAATGAATGAAGTGAATAAAAAACGTTCGATCAGATTAAAATAGATTAAAAGAAATCGATTAAAAGAAATTAAGACAACTATTAAGAGAAAAGCAAAAAAATATTTTGTTTCATGATACTCTTTTTTTACCTATCGGTTTTTAAACATTTTGATTGCTCGAAAAAAAGTTCACCCGTCTCAAACAGTCAGGAAAGCGTTAGGATACACTGGCAAACCGCACATGCTGTCACGTTCTGCCACTGCTGCTTTATGTCCAAAATGTTTAATCAGTTAGTTTCTTTGTATTTAGTTGATGTATTGTTTTCGAAGCCTAGTCAACGTGGAATATAAAACTAACAATGATAATAAAAGCAAAACGTTATTCCTATTAGTTCATCAGCCAAAAAAAGTCACGTTCGATTGGGGTTGCAATGTATTTGCTTCGAACTCACGTCGCTCACAAAAAAAGAAATAATTTCGCTCACAACTCAATCTACCATTTTGCGTGACTTACAAACAAACAGACAGACAGACAGACAGAGAATCGGCTATTAATATATAGATGATGATGAGAATTTGTATTAAAAGGTATCCTTTTTTGTTTGAGGTTTGAAGTTTAAATAGTATTATCTATTTAGTTGGAACACAGTAAAAAATGAAGGGTTGTTAACTGTTGTGTTTTCAATTAGCCAAAAGAGATTTTAACTGAAATTAAAAATGGTTCCACAAAATGTGAATGTTTTCATTTGTTAAAAATTATTTAGTTATACAAATTCTGTCATTACTTTTGTGTTTTTAATTATTATTTTTTAAGGTTAGTGTGTTCTCGAAGTTTCTTTTGATATCGTCATAATACGATAGGTATCTTGTATCATATGCATTCAAAATCTTCTTTCTTTTAGAAAAGGAAAATAAAAAAAAAACAAAAAACAATAGCAATAACAGTAACAATAAAGAAATGAAACTCATGGTTTGATATCATGATGTTGATGGTTGGTCAAGAGCAGATTATCCATTTCGGTGTAACTTTGGCATAAAAGAAATATAATTGGAAGGTATCGATTTGTTTTCAATTCACATTTCGTAATGTTATTCAATGTTTGCTTTTGTGTGGCTGGCTGGGTATATAGTTCTGTGTTATGTATTGCTTTGTTTTACGCTAAAGTTACTTCTCTTATTCGGCGTATACAGTATATACTTCTTTGTTATATTGCCATTTGTTTATACGTTAAATCTTCTGCATGTAAAATCATGATTTTGGTCTGTAGTGGGGCAATTTAAGTGCTGCAATGTTTGCTTGTGTTTCACATCTCCATAATAAAAAACAATTTTACAAAACCTTTATTTGGTTTAGCTCCAGTGATACTATATACACATATGCATTTATACGCATTGTAATAGTTGGATGCTTTGGTGTATAGTTTTACATTAGTTTTATCATGATTTGTTTTATTGTTTAAAGTAACAGTTACTTGCATTTTCTGTGTATGAAATATAATTATGAATATTATAAATATAATTTTCGGTAAATAGTTGGGCATTTTAAGTGTTGCGATATGTAATTTTGTTTCATGCTTGGGTATATAGTTTTGGATTAATTTTGTTATGAATTATTTTGCGTAAAAATTAATTTTCATTTCCTGCACATGAAAAATATGGTTTTCCCCTAAGCGTTTCGATGTGTTTCAATGTTTGGTTGTTTCATGTGTCTTGGAAAAAAATTATTTTAGAAAACTTTTATTCGGTTCAGCTCATGTTTGATTAGATCTGAAATTTCTTTGTTACATGTGATATTATGTGCATATGCATTTATGCCAATTATGTGGAATGTTGCTAGCTTTGGTGTATTTAAGTATATAGTTTTTCATTACGTTTTCTTCTTTTCATCTTCTGGTTAAAATAAAAATGGATTGGTCAAAAGGAGGGAATATTAGGTCTTTCAATTTTTTTCATTTTTTTATTATCTTGATGTTTGATCCTTTAATGTCTGCAGGGGAAATTTACTTTACCAAGCCTTATCAGCTTGCAGTTCAGCTCACATTGATTAGTACTGGTAAAAAAATTTTACTTGGGTTACTAGTCTTATTATAATAATCCGCGATTGTGCATCCTACTTTTATTTTAGAGTGATATACTTAGTTTTAATTTACGGTCAACGTGTTCTTAGTTGCGCGTAAAACCACGTGGAGGTGAGAGGCACTTTTTCACGATTGTATAAAAGCACGTGGCATTTGACGTCAGTTATTTTTTGTGATCACGGGGAACCATTGCATTGCATCCCCAATCAATTGCAGCGTTT
Source organism: Turritopsis dohrnii (assembly GCA_027922465.2). Lineage (NCBI taxonomy): Eukaryota > Metazoa > Cnidaria > Hydrozoa > Anthoathecata > Oceaniidae > Turritopsis > Turritopsis dohrnii. The sequence goes on along the minus strand of BQMF02000108.1, from coordinate 707,455 downwards.
TTGGGGAATAATCTCGAGAATTAATAGGGACCAATGGGTTTATTTACGATTTCGAAATAATTTCAGTACTGGTGTAAGTGAATTAAGCATGACGTGCATAGTTCATAAAAGGGCGGATTTTTCAAGTCAAATTCACACGTCGTTTAGATACTTTCGTGACTAGAAGTTCGAAAAATCGTTTCCATTTGCGTTTTGGGATTTAATCATAATTTGTGTTTAATTCCTATCCGGGGGTAATTGAACAGCAGTTTTCACCAAAGAAAGAAAGAAAATGGGACAGCTATTCAACATTTGTTATCTGATGACTTTGTACATGTTAAAGTTGCATTTTATATGATAAAATACTTATAGTTCATAGAACTTACTCTTGTTGTAGTAACCCTAACCCTAACCCTAACATACACGTTCTAGTCACGACGAACTGGTACGTAAATAAACTAAGTTATTTTCGGTTCACAGATCAGAAGTTGACACATCCTTTTCGAAGTCAAACTTGGTAAAAACTTTTACCCGGGTTACTAGTATAGTTTATAATGATGAATTTAGTATATCACCTTGTTGAAACATCATGCCTACAATGATCCCATTATGTGATTGGTTCAAATCAAAGCACAAGGACTATTCTCTTCCCCGAAGAACAAACTCTGGTACTTTGCGTCTCCCTAAAGATTACGCTTTAACATTACCAATCCGTGGCCTTTTAGAATCTTCTTCAGAACTATCTTGATGTGGACGATATGTCACATTTAACGCTTACAAGGTTACAAGACCTAGCCAAATTATATTTCTTGTTATTTTAAAATTAGTTGGTACTAAAGTATTATGTTGCCTGTACAGTATTGATAGGTGTTTAATGTTTTCTTATATTTTTTAAAATAAGTAATAAACATTTAAAACACAAAGCTAGTTATTTTTAATTTATTGGTGTCACACGATGTGTTGTTAATTTTTGCAACAATTTTTTAGAGTTTTTATTTGTGTGTTTGCTTGTTTACTTTTGCAACATTTTCATACCCTTCCTTTTTATATATTTCCCCATAGGGCAAAATATATGTTAAAACCGACATTTTCCTTCTTCTTCTTCTTCTCCTTCTTCGTTCACTTTTATAGCCGCTGTTCGGTATTGAATTTTCGCCTAGCCAAACTAGATAAGAATAGAGGCTAGTCTACAGCACGCCATTTTTTTCAGTCAGTGCAGTGGAAGATTTTTGCTTTTTTTCTGCTAGCTTTTAAAATGATTCAATAGATGAAACGTTAAATGATGTTTAATGATGGAAATGAATCGTTTAAGTTCAGTGTAAAGCTTTGTAAAAACTTTTGAATGAAATGAACGTGTAAAAACCAGAAAGAATTGATATATCAATGATGTTTTGTTTTTGTTGATAACAATGTTATGATGATTGGTAATTAATTTGCTTCGAAGCAAACCATTGAAGCTGTGGTTTCATTGCAAAGGTGAAAATTCATTATCAATAGCCAGGCTAAAGATTTATTTTTATTTTACATCCTGATATATAATGTAGCCCAACTGAACTGAAAGCACGATGTACCACCAGCCATAAAGGAAACCCATTTCATGTGGAGAACAACCAGTTCAATCAGTTTGATAATTCAAAAAGTACATACAAAAACAGCAAGTAAAAACGTGATGTCCTATATGCAATAAGAAGTTCAAAAAACCAATTACGTACTATAATATTTTAAAACACGCAGGATTGAGACACATAATAACTTGAAAGAATTTGGTCGAGTGTACTTCCCTGGATAGCCATTTAATCCAACAACAGAAATATAGTTTACTATGGATGAATTCCATGGTCACGTATACTGTTTTGATACTGTATGTCATATTTTATTTTGCAAAATTTATATACTGTCAATTTTCCTGTACGAACAACGAAACACAATACAAATGACAGTCTGTAAATTAAATCAAGCCTGAACACAAACTTCTACTTTCAGCTATGTAGTGATTTGGTTATGAATATGTATTTTCACTACCAAAATTTTTTTTTTCCATTTGGTATTTATATATGAAGGTCGTTTTTACCACAAAATAAACAATAAGTGTGATTTTATGGTATAAAGGATAGGAAACTTGTCAAGCTTCTGCAACAATAAAGATCATACATATTATGCTATGATGAAATTGTGTTACACATTGATGGGGTTGTTGATATTCAGTTGTTTAAGGGGAAGTATTAGTCGCATTTTAGCTACGTGTCCATTGTAACTTCTCAGTCACTTTTTAACTCCTCAGCAAAAAAATTTTAAGAGAAACCTTATCATTTGACCGTGAGCAACTTCATATCATAATAAGTTCAAAGTAAGTTTTTTTGTGGTATTAAATTCAATCTGAGTATCAGGTTGATGGTAGTTATACTGTAATTATTCAATGATACATTTTTCTCATGGTTATTGTACACACAATAATTGATAAAATGTTTGCAACTTTGGGGAAATATATAGTCGCATTTTTGCGAATCTTGTTTCACATTAATTCTATTGAAGAGGTCTCCGCTCATCATACTGAAATAAATTCTTGCTTACTATGCCTACTAAGTTACTTACATTTAAAGTTTTACGATTTAAATCTTTAATTATTATGCGCTCTTGTTCATCTGATGCTAAAAAGAAGGAAAGAGCAATCAACATTCATTCATTCATAGCTATCAGTTAATAAAAGGAAGCAAGATAGTTGAGAAAGTAAAAGGCAAACTCATGTGTTAAATAAACTTAGAGGACTTCCTTGGATTAAATAAGGAGCAAGGTGCGTTGAAAAGAAAAAAACATGACATAAAGGTTTATTAAACTGAAATAGAAAACAAATTAACATAGAAAACTGTATTTTGAGCCACTCGAGTGACTCCCTAATTGGATAAATTCACAATATATAGTTGTCTTTCCTCTTCAAGCAGAGATATTGATCACAAACACTGATTTTTTTGTGAGAGCTTATCGCAAAACTGTCCGAATATTGAGCGAATGAAGTTTTACATTCCAAAAATTAGTAAATTGAACTTTCATTCCACGAAACCTATTTATGTAAATCAGAACAGCATAATCATTAAAAACATAGGATTGAAAAGAATGGTAAATTTGAAGCAGTCTAATAAGTTTTACGAAATCGTTAGCTTGTTTGCTATGTACAAAATTGTACTATGGCAAATGATAATGAATAGCTAAGCAAACGAGTTTGGAAAGATGAAGTTTGCATGCGAAACAAAGCTTCAATTGCTTCTCTCTAAATATATCAGTTTTTGTTGAGTAATCAGGCAACTATAAAGTTAAACAGGAAATAGAAACACTTGCACTTACTGTCGGTCGTTTTTTCCTGCTCTGTCACTGGCCTATCCTCCATGATCAAATCATCAATGATATTCTGAAGAAAGAAAATGAAAAAATGAAAAGTATGCAAACTCAAACATAATAGTGATGATGAAAAAACAATAACAAATACTAATTATTAACCGGTTCTAATAATGATACAGTTGTTCCTTTTTACGACTGCATGAAAACAATTGTCCACTCAGTCATATTATGAAAGGTTTAAATCATAACCACTTGAAAATTCAATTGGTTGGTTTGAGCTTATGATCTTTTTTTGTTATAAGCAAATGTACGTATTTTGAAAAATACCATACCTAAAGAGTCAGCTTGTTCGTTTATTTCAAAAAGCACCTCACCTTGCACCGCTCTTCTAATTTCCATTTTATTAACTGATGGTTTTTATCTATCAACTGATCAGTGGCTTCTGTGTAAGAGATGACTTCAAAAACGTTTTTTAGTATCTTCCAGTCATCATCAGGTGGAAATGTAAACTTGACTTCACATTGCTGGAGATTGAGTTTCTCAAGGATATCAACAAAACCATTCTTCATAGCAAAGTCTTTCAGTTGTGCTTTTATAGTTTCTCTTTCACTGTCCGTCTTTGCACCAGAAATCGAAATCATAATAATGATTGAGGAAATTTTATACCCAATGCATCGAACTTTTACATTGTCTATACCACGAATTGAACTCAATGCGAATGCCAACCTGTCTTGAAATTCGATCATGATATATAATGCTTCATCTGATGTCGTGTCGTTATATTCTTTAGGAATATTATATCCTTCACACTTGATTTGAATGTTGACAATGACTTCATGGCTTCGATTTGAGAATTCAGTACAGAATCCATTTAATGTTATATCAACAAATTCTCCATTTAATGACAGGCAATTGCTCAATATTTCCTGTGATTCACGTTGTATTGTTTGACGAAATTTTATGGACGCCCGACTTGTAAGATCTTTGAGTTCAATAATTCTGTCCCAATCTGCCGAGGAAAGACGAAATTGTATTTCCAACATTCTACTAAACACTGCTCGATCTGTGTGTTGTTGAATATTTTCTCCTGGAAAGCAATGATGTAAGTAAACGTCTTTTTCAGTCAAAAGGATACTTTTCAGTTTCAAGTCTTCCTTATTGTATTGCAAATCCGTCATGTACTTTCCCTCCCAAAGTAACCTCAAAACTTTGGAAATGACGTTTTTCCATAACGTTAGTTTTTGTTCCCAATCAACTGCAATAGGACAGTTTGGTTGTTTCTTCATTGCATCACTAATTTGCTGAAATCTCTGAGGACTATTATGAGCATTAACATTGCGTAAAACTTGAATTTCCTTAACATTTATTTTTGAGAAATCACATGGATTCTTCCAGCACCAGTTACATTTTTTGCAACAGGAACAACATGTCGTAGCGTTGGTGCATACCACTCTATCTGAATGTTGTATTTGGTGTATTGGTTTGAATTTTTTAGTACAAGTTGGATATGCAGGTATCTTTTCCAATATCTCAAACAAAGGTCCTGCATCAATGGCATCAACATCTATGTCAGTTTTGAAAATGTTACCAGATGAGTAAAATGTCTTCTTGTTATCAGGATGTCGCAGTGTTTGTAAAGTGATATTTGGATGCTGTTGTAAAATGTATTTCAAAATGGCAGATAAAGCCTCCCCAGGTGATCTTGCCTTGTAGTGATGGGCTATTTCACTCTTCTCTGATAAAAACTTTACAAATTGCTGTATATAAAACTGTGATATTCGCTGTAGGCAATAAATCTTGCACTCCACTTCTGAACGCGTCTCATAGCGAACGACTGCCATTCCTACTCAGCAGTTTTTGAAAAATATTTTTCAATTTTCTGAAATTATGAATAAAAGGAAACACTTGAGTTTGAGTTGAGTGAAGCTATACTATACAAAAGTGTATACTAGCATGTAGCTTTAGCTGAAAATGCCCCCACACTCAAGCGTTCCAATTTGTACACACAGCAAGCTATACATTGATGCTAATATACCTTTAAAAAAGTGTAAAAGGTAAATAAGGCTTAACAAGTAATATCGGAAAGTATTTGCTACAAACAAAAGAAATGTGTGAACTGAAACCATGGATATTTTTTCAAAAAAAATTAAAGCGAAAAATCCATTAGAAATCTGCGTTTCAAACTTTGATTCGAAACAAAAAATAGCCAAAGTTGACATAAAAAAACAAGAAAAAAATATAAAAAGGTTTTATTGATCATGATCACGCCAGGTTTCGAGGACAGAAAGAAAAAAAAACACAAAGAACGACAATTTGTAGGCTTTCTTGCATACACACAAATTCAATCAAAATCTTTTTAACGCAAGATCCGCCAAAAAGTCAGTGCATTGAATAAAATTTATTTAATGAAAGAGGTAAAACATATACAAAAATAAATGTATTGTTGGCAAAATTTCAGATTTCAAGCTGTGCTTCAAAATCCTAGTCGTTCACTTCGCTAAAACAATACAAACGTAATATGAAATAACTAAATAACATAGTATAAGAAAATAGTGATAGTATCATAATAAATTAGGAAAAGAAACATTCTGTCTCCCACCTACGGTATCATGCTTTGACATGGAAAAAAAGCAAAGTCAGTTAATAATTGTATACCACCGTATAACGAACCACCGACCATCGGGATAACAGACGAGTGCACTAGCCAACTGTGCCACGAAACCACATCATTATCTGTATTGTATTATACACGTTTTTTGACTCTTCTGTTTACAAAACGTTGAGAACTTCTGTTCAGTTAGAAAAGGATGATCACAAGTCCAAGATAATTATTAGTTTCTTATTAGTTTCTTTTTGACTTGAAGACATCCATGGTGGAGTAAAGTATTTAAAATACCCGTGGTTTCTCCTCCTCCTCCTACTACTACTACTTAATTTCAAATTTGTTAGTTAGAAAAGAATGAGGTAAGGACAATAGAATTATTATTCCAAGTTCATAATAAGTTTCTAGTATAGATTCTCTATCTAATCTTCGGTTTTGCATATGTACGTCTTCTTTTTAATTCATTTTAAATAATGTAAACGGCTATTTCGTCTAACATGCATGGTACGCAAAAGGTTCATGTAAACGCACGGACGAAATATACAAAAAACCGCTAGGTTTGGACAGTATGAAAAAGAACAAGATGCCCTTGCAGGCATAAGGATTTCTGCAAAACCAGCTGAAGTATAAAAAAAAGAAAAAAAAACTTGAAATTTGAAAAAGGTCGAATCTTTTCACAATATATGTTGATTAAATTTCTGATCATGTAATCTCCAAAAATCCAAAAACACAATTGTCACTATGGAAAACATTTTACCAATAGACACCAATAAACTTGATTATATCTGAATGGCATAATCAAATCGCAAGAACTCACCAATCGGAAAACATAGATTTAAATCATGTAAAATACATTCATACAAATTTGTGCTTTAGTTTGATAAAAAATATGTCATTGTCTTCTCCCTAATTTACTAAATTTCATGAAAAGATGATAACTTTTATGCACGTATCCAGAGCTTAAAAAGCAGTACAGCCCACACATGAAACAAACGATCTGTTGTATTTAGAAAGACTTAAAAGAATCTTAGACATTTTTCAAAAAAGAAAAGAGAAGAAAGTAGAAAAGAATGAAAACAGTAGAATCATTGCATAACTATAAATTTCTACCCTTTACTTTCAGTTTTGGATGTGTAAATATTCTTTAGATTGATCAATCAACTTTTGGAAATCTAATCGTGGGTTTCTTCGGTCACCATTATGCGAACGGCGTGAAAATGTAAAGTAGGAAAATACCCGGATGATCGCATGGCTGAAATCAAGGCAATAAACAAGCGCTATTAAGTTAATTAGCACCCTTTCGTTATAGTGGCGCTTTATGCACCAATGAACATTAAGACGGCATTTGTATGTACCAATCAAATTGGTGAAACAAATATTCCAAGGTTTGGATAGTAAGATGAAAAAAAACAAAAAAAAACCAACGACGACGATCGTAAAGTATTTCTTGCTACGCAGAAATCCAACCAATGCCGGCTGTAAAGTACTTCTTGCTTTTGCAGAAATCCAAAAATCAAAGCCAGTTTTAATAGATTTCTTTCTTTTGCAGAAATCTAACTAAAGGAACTATACTTGATGGTTTAATCAGAACACAATGTCTAAAGGAGAACTAACGAAAAAATCTTGGTGTACGTTTTTTCTAACTAAATACATTCATTCATAATACAGAAATAATTCTGCGTTAGAATGTTTGCGATAGCGGTCTTTTCAGGTCCAGAATCACCTAAAAATCGGTAATTTCATGAACACTCGTCGCCATTACGTTACAAAAGCCAACACGGTTGATAATCAAATTTTTTAATTGTGACATATTTATGTGAAAAAACTAAAAACGTCTGATTTGAGTTCGGATACGGATCAAACAGTAGTAACATTTCGTCAAGAGAATGATTACTAAACGATCTAATGCCGTGTTTCTTTGTTCTGTTTGTCTATTCTTTACTCCGTCATAATCACGTCACTCTGTACTTAAAAATCTGTCAATATGTTTTTTTGCATTAGCGCATTATTTGTTTGCGCCTCATTTGACTTGCAAATTTAAAGTAAGCTATAACTGCAAACCCCACTGCTGCATTGTTCTTTTTTACTACTCAAAAATCGGCTCTTTATGATCAATGGCGATACGAGTTACAACAAACAGTTTTGCGCCGTATTGCAGCACTATGATACGGCTCAAACATACTGATCAAGTCCCAATTTTACGGTAGTTGGATACCTATCCCCCTAATCCGAGCTTCATAGTATTTCTTTCGTTTTTCCGTTTGTTGTGAAAGTCGGTTGTCGTTACAAGAGTACTCAAAACTATAATAAATTCCAATAGAAATCCTTTGGCTTTCAATCTTTCGGTTATCAGTAGAGTGAGCAAATACGGCTCAAAACACACATACGTTGCTTTACCTATAAACCTCTTTCCCAATTTTCCTGAATCGGACATGATATGCATAGAGAAAGAGTTTTTGAAGCGCTTAATTTCAACGACAATATGGCAATAGATTCCTGAAATTTACTCATGCTGAAGGAATTGTTCTTCAAAAGGTTTTTGTGTCCCAACAAGCACATATGAATCATGCTCATTAGATGCACAGTCATTGCTTTAAAGTAAATTTATGTTTTTCTTTATATTTTATTTTATATTTTATTTTTAATTTGTTTTTTTTAATTATTGTATATTAACTCAAATTCATTAAATTTATCGAAAGAGCAAATAATGAAAAAAGCTACTGAGTATATGTGAATGCAGTTTTTTTATTTCATTCACATGCATGGCAAATATATTAATATATTAGTAACTTTGACGAAAAACAAAATTTTATAAATCCCGAAGAATTGAAGAATGTGGAGCTTCTTTATAATTTTTTGCCTTGCTAAACTCTGGTTGGTATTTTCTTCAGAATCCTTAAACTGGTTTAGTACAAAACTTATATAATATGTATTTAAACAAGTTAACTTTTGGTCGTGATCAAAAACTACAGAGTTTGCATGTATACATTAATTTTGTGATATTTAATTTCATTAGATATATGCAATTATTTTGGTGATGATGACTGTTCGTATAGCAATGTGTTGTTCAAGGGAAATATTTTTGAAAGGTTAATGATTCAAATTGCGCAGAACAAAATTTGTGTTCTGTCTTGTGTTTGTTGGGACTTTCACCAGTTATACATAAGTCATGCACCCATTATGTGGATCAAACTGAAACCAACTGCTGTTAGTGTGATCTGTCAGTGTTAGCTGTATGAATCTAGTCTCACAATCCATATTTTGTTTTGTTTTGAGGGGACATCAATCTCAAGCACTTTTCCCATAATCACTGTGTTCTGCTAGTTCTTGGGTTTCTTTATAAAAGAAAAGGAACCACAGGAACATCTAAGATTCAAACAGATTTATTCATTCCTAAATTTACTCAAGAAAACTTTCAGCTTAAAAGGAAGAGTTGTCCATGTTACAAACAAGATTGAACAAATTTCTCATGATGTATATATTTTCGACATCTCAATTGAGTTTATCTTCTACAGACAAAGCTAAGGAAAGCCATGAAGAATTATTGGATGATTTCATTACAACACACATTGACACGTACAGCTTCTCCTCAGGATATAAAATCATTTATTTACACTATTTTTGAGCTCGATAAGACAAAACGGATGGATGGTCACTCAGTTGAAATGGCTAGATGCTTATTTTGTTGGTTTTGAAATTCCCTAACTACTGTTTCTTGGTGGGAAATCAGATTTAGTCAAAGAAATGTTTGGTGTGTTGAGAAGGTCCTTATGTTCTGGTAGTTTTATTCATGTGCATGTCTTGTGTTTGCATCAATTATTGTAAGTTGTGATTTGGAATTATCTAGAAAAAGAATACTGCTTACATTTTCAAACATGACCTGTCAGTATTGTGGGAATTTGATATCTGGCCAGATTTTAGAAGAAATAGCTGCTATGATTATACTAAGAAGCCCTTGGTCATCCATTTTGTTAATAAAGACTAAAATTTAAGAGAGGATTTGGTTTTGCGGAGTGTAGTGGATTGTTTAGTCAAAACATACAAGTAAAATAGGAAGAATTATTTTATGTGGACAGTTCTGTTTTGATATTCACTGTATATTCTTTGAGTACATGCTATTTTACTTATGGATTTAATAAATTAAATGTTGGGGGACTTCACACTAATTCACCATGATATATCACCATATATATAAGATATTTGGATTTCTGCGAAAGCAAGAAATACCTTTAAAACCGGCTTTGGTTTTTCTTCTTTTTCTTACTGTCCAAACCTAGCGGTTTTTTGAAATCTCGTGCGAATGTTTACACGAAACCAACACCACGCATTTCAGTCAAAGAAACTCACAACAATGAACCGACAGGATACGAAAGTATCTTTAGTCAGTATTTAATGGATTTAATGTAAAGAAGATCCTCACTTCCATAACTGAAGATGAAGAATGATATATCTAGCATTAATTTATTATTATCTTGAAATGATTCAATGATGATCATTCGTTTCCAAGGAAAAGTTTTTAATGTTTAGAAACAGAGCGAAAAAGGTATGCCTTTGTTTTTGAGATTAAATGTCTGAGATTGTTTCTAAAAAAGATGGTTGTTTGTTTCATGTGTGGGCTTTTTAGGCTGTGGATACGTACTGCTCAGCTTACTGTCCTCCTCAGCTCCATCATTAAAAATGTGTGTCAACTCTGTACCACACTTTTAATGTTTGATGCTAATGTTTATGTTTTAATGCTTGATCAGTTTTTAAGTTTTATATACTGCCAATGTCCTTTATTACAAATAGCCTTTCCTAACCACAATAGCAAATTGAAACATCTTAATGCAATACACCAGTACATCTCGAAACAAACAAAGAAAATTTTCCTTTCAGTTATAAAATTGTGTGTGGTGAGTTTAGAGCTTAGGTATTTATTTTTAATGATCAAAATTTTGGTTTACTTTTGTGTTTGCAATATTGGGAATTATGTACGTAATTAAGTACATGCACATGTTAAGTGTTTAAAGAAAATGATTTACGTACGTAACCACTGTGATATCTGAAAAGTTTAATATGAACTTAATCTTGTTCTGCATCCCCAAAAGAAGGGATGTTTTATGTCATTCAGATGTAATTAAGTTTATCGGTGGTGTATATATATATGAAATGAAGTTTCGCATAGTGTCCAGTGGCGGATCTAGAGGTATGTCGAAATTTGTGTAGGAGAGTGTTAGCCATCTCACCATAAAAGAAAAGCGTTCAAATAATCCCGTTGGTAATATAAATTGAATTCGCAAATTATGTTAATGCTCTCCTACACAAATTTCGACATACCTCTAGATCCGCCACTGGTGTCAATAACAATTTTGCAATGCCCTGAGGTGCATATGTAATCAGAAACGTAATGTTATTTTCAACTTCCCTTATTTTCAAAAAAAAAATTTTAAACAGGTCATATATGTCAACTTAGATCAAGAATATAAGTGCATTTCATATTGTTTATCAATGTAAGTTATATATAAATATATGCTGATTTTCTTTAGTCTATATGAATGTATTTTGCATACCCACAATTGATGTGTACTTGGAAAAATGTTTTGAGTTTATGAGTTACGAGCATACTCATTAGGATATCTGAAAGGATCAATATATTGTTGATATTAATTGTATTAATAAATATATCATTCAGTTTATTGGCAGTATATACATTATAAGAAAGTTTCGCATTGTGTCAATTATACATGCCTGGGAATGTAATATATATTGTAGAAATTCTTCCACCATTCAATGATTCAAAATCATTCAAGTTTCAAGAAAGTTGTTATAGTATTTCATTTTTCAGCTGACTTTGCAGAAATCCTTCTGCCCGTAAGGGCATCTTGTTTAATTTTGAATTTGTTCACGTTTTGTCTTTTTAGCACAAACATTAACAGATCGACCTAAATTTAAATGAAGCACTAGAGATGTATGTGGAAAGGTGACAAACGCTGTCGAAGAGGAAGAAGTTGAGGGGGAGAGCTGGATGAAAATCAACATAGAGGGCTCAAAGTTATAAATTATAACACAATGAATTTATAGGAAAACTGCATTCTTAGTGAGTTCAGTTTTGATATGAATGTACTTTTCCAATTTTCGTTAGATTTTTTTAAATATATTGTTTTTTAGCCTCTTATTTCAATTTTGTGTTCCGTTTTGCTTGCGTGAAATAAATTTGCTTTTGAAAATGAGAATGCTAGTCTTTGTGCAACGAAAGTATGTAATCGTACAGTTTGTTTGGTATATTTTTAGATGTATAATGTTATAATACAGTTCATGTAATACTGTATTTATTTTGTTATGTATATGCTGTGTTTATCTTAAATAAACTATTGTATTCAGCTTCTATTCTTATCCACGTTTGGTTAAAATGTTTGGGGTTCCCTGATCTCCTAACCGCCTCCCAATTTCGGAAAGCGTTTTACCGTAAATTGGGTTATTCCGATAAAAATCGGGAAATCGAAATTCTTATTGGAATCCTAAAAAATGAGCCGTACCTATGAAATAATGCTGCGTCCGCTCCTGAGTTCCTGTTTTTCTACTTTACATACAACTAGGATTTATCTCAATCTTCAGTTTCTAGGGTTTATTAATTCCGTAATATGTCCATGAACAGAATATACTAAACAGGAATTGAAAAAAATAAGGATGTGGATATTGAACTTGACTCTAGCAAAATAATTTAAACTACTGATGCTACGCTGTGATACTTTCAACTCTTTGCGAATGTAACTAAACACTTGAAGGAATTAGGAGTACGATGTTAAACAATTATCGACTGCATAACACAGTATGAATAATTTAAAACATTGTGTTTGAACAAAGTCGTTCTAGGGAGTCTATGTGATTCATAATAAGTGAAATACTTATATCGTTGTTAATTGTGATCACATCTGTTTCTCATTTTCTCGTCAACATACAAAATTGTTCTTGTACCTCTTTATGCCAGTGTTTGCCATTTATAATTTCACTCCATGTATTTATGTCTTTGTTTTCAGTAAACTGTTTTTTTGTGTGTGTTAAAAACATTCGCCATATTTGGATATATTTAAAAACAACAATTTTGTTTTTTCTATGCTTCAAGGATTTTATGTTAAACTTGGTTTACACCATGGCAGTGCTTTTTAAGATTTCTTTAATCAATTATTGTGCAGTTTGTTCTTTATAGAAAAGAATCGACTTACAGCGAATCGAGATAATACTGCTTGGTCGCATTATCATGAATCTTTGGGAAAAGGAGCACGAGTTGTCATTGGGTGCATTGTTAAGAAGATGTGGGAAAGTTTTCCTAAAGTTAAAACCGACCCTTGTTATATGAATAATTAATGATTTGAAAGAAGAATTCATGGAATATGGAAAAAATATTTAAAAATGTGCTTCACATTTAGTCAGGAAGCAGATGGTCGAAATTTCGCCGAGTTCTGCATGGTATACAATCAAAAGCTTTTGTTAAGTAAACTAAAACGTGTTTCATTTAAAATTAAGATATAAAAAAATAAATACCGTAAATCCTCTAATAAACGCCCAGGGCGTTTATTTAATTTTTCGAGTTTAATGGGAAGCGTTTATTAGAGGCGTTTAAAAGAAGGGGGCGTTTATTGCCCCCGCAGTGAGGGTAAGCGAGGGAGGAGGCATAGTAGTTTCATGAGATAGGCGAATGTCAGTTTCCAATTTTGTTCTTCATCCTCATCTTCCATTTTTCGTGTTGACGTTACACGGTGGTATACAATTATTAGCTGACTTTGCTTTTTTCCCATTTCAAAGCATGGTACTGTAAGTGGGAGACAGAATGTTTTTTCGTATCTCTTTCCTAATTTATCATTATATTATACTATGTTATTCAGGAAGTTCATATGCTAAAATTACTTTAACTTTTTTTATAATTACTTTTGCGTTGTTTTAGTGAAGTGAACAACAAGGATTTTGAAGCACAACTTGAAATCTGAAATTTTGCCAACCATACATTTTATTTTTGCATATGTTTTAGCTCTAAATCTTTCATTCAATAAACTTTATTCAATGCACTGATTTTTGGCGGATCTTGCCATTTTAATTGGATTTTTGTGTATACAAGAAAGCCATATTACAAATTCTTGTTCTTTGTGTCTTTCTTCTTTAACTGTCCTCCACTACTGTGATCATGATCAATAAAACCTTTCTATATTTTTTTTCTTGTTTTTTTTATGTAAACGTTAGCTATTTTTTGTTTTGAATTAAAGTTTGATACGCAAATTTCTAATGGATTTTTCACTTTAATTTTTTTTTTGCAAAAGTTTTTTTTTTTTCCTTCTTTTGGCTCTTACATAATTGACTTTAGGACACCCGTGGTGGAGTAAAGTCTTTAAAATACCCGTGGTTTCTCCTCCTACTACTACTACTCCAAGTTACGAACGATTTCGTGCATTGTTTACGTGAATTCGTTAATTACGCTCCTATTCAGTTCAGTTGTCTGTTGTGAGTACTATAGGTCACGTGTATATGTTGGTTTGCAACTTGTAATTGGCTATGTTATCACGTGGTCATAATTTGGCTTGGCTTGAGCTGTTCTATGAAGCAAACAGCTAAATCAAATAAATCAAAATAGCTCATGTCTCTGGATCATGCTTAGTATTTTTTGTGCTGTTAATCGGTACCTTCTTGCTTTACCTCTTGTTTTGTGCCTTGTATCAGAGGCACCGTTTAATTTCTGCTTTGTTCACGAAGCACCACTTGTTCTGTGCCTTGTGTCAGAGGCACCGTTTGTTCTGTGCTTTCCCCAAGCACCATTTGCACTGTGCTTTGTTGTTCAAGCACTTAAAATTTATTGCTTTTTTGTGAAACACCTGATTATTGTTTTTACACAATACTTTACAAAACTTATTTTGTTTCCTGTTATATGATCAGTTATTTTTGCGACCAAAACTGACTGACTGGTTTGTATTAACCCCCCACAAGCAAAATAACATTATATATTTGCTTTCCTTTATTTTCTGGCCTCCAGTGTGTAGATGAAATAATCCATATATATTATACATAGTATATAAAGCATAGTGTTGTTGCTACATATTTGCTGAATTTATAATGCCATCTTTGTGTAAGGAGGGAAATATAAGAATTGAGACTTCAGTCCAAGGAAGGTTTCACCAAGGAGATGTAATGTTTGGTAGCACAGCTGGCAGGCAGTGTTCTTGTTGTGCATTGATTTCAATCTGTGTCTCAGCAATAAAGCATATTGGCCGATGGAATGCTGATGATTTAGATTTCATTGTTATACAAGGGGATGACCTCTATAAATCTTTACATAGTGAAGATACTTAATGGCATCAGAACTTCCACAACAAATAGCCCTACTTGGAAGTCGTATCTTGTTAAGATTTTTAAATAACAGAAGTGGCTTGTTAAGTAATGGAGATCTGTATGGTTTTTTAACTTCAGAAGATCAAGTCGGAAGTGCTCTCTTTTTTTTTATCAAAGGATATTGCATTTCTGTGATATGGACTAAAAATTGTTGCTTTTTGTTTGATTCACACAGTAAAGATATATTTGGTCAGGCAATTGCTGATGGTTTGTCAACATTACTGAAATTTAAATCAAAAATTGACCTTGAAAAGTATTTGATTTCTACATATGTTGATGAAACTGATGTTTATGTCCCTTTTGAAATACAAAGCATCTGTGTAGACTTTCTTGAAGATGTTATTTTAAAAAATCTTCAAAATGAATATTATAAGGCAAAAGATCGGAAAAGAAAGAAAAATATTATTGAACAAACTAAATGTAGGGAAAGAAATGCATCAGATTCTTCCAAAGCAAAATGTAGGAAAAGAAATGCATCAGATTCTGCCAAAGCTAAATGTAGAGAGAGAAATGCATCAGATTCTTCCAAAGCAAAATGTAGTGAAAGAAATGCATCAGATTCTGCCAAAGCTAAATGTAGAGAGAGAAATGCATCAGATTCTGCCAAAGCTAAATGTAGAAAAAGGAAAGCCACTGAAGTTTCAAAAATTAAAAATAGAAATTCTAAGCGTGTTGCATATGCATTGAGCATAGGATCGCAAAAACATGCTGATAAAAAGCAAAAAGCTTTGAGGAATCATCAGGAAAATGTAGGTTGTGTTTCGAAATTTAAAGCTAAAATATGCCAGGGACCATACTATGTCTGTGTTGTTTGCAACCGATCCCTTTATTGTAGAACAGTGAAGGTGTTTAAAAGGGAATGCTACAAATATGAATTTTTCCCACTGTTTACTGACATTACAAGTTGTAATGGGAAAAATTATATTTGTGTGACTTGTGATCACCATTTGTTTAAAGGAGCTGTGCCATGTCAAACAGTCACCATGAGTTTGAGAGTCAGGCAATATATTTCAGTTCCAAATTACATGTTGAAGATTCTTTTGTTACAAATGGGTTTTTTTTCATGCAAGTGAAGAAGACCAGTTTTTCTCCAATTTGTTTCAATGTTTTACTTGTGTATCGCCAGAAAGACAGGCACATACCACTATTCTTGAGAACATTACAATATTTAGTTGAATCTAAACATGTTAATGTTGTTGTTGGTGATTT
The DNA here is from genome assembly GCA_027922465.2 of Turritopsis dohrnii. Taxonomy (NCBI): domain Eukaryota; kingdom Metazoa; phylum Cnidaria; class Hydrozoa; order Anthoathecata; family Oceaniidae; genus Turritopsis; species Turritopsis dohrnii. The sequence continues at coordinate 690,978 of BQMF02000108.1, read as the reverse complement.
TAATTTAGATGTTAATTCACAACTGTCTTCTGTCCTAGGTAGATTTGTACAACAGGTATCTGAACCTACACACATTAGTGGCTCATTGATTGATCATGCCTACATTCATAAAGATTTACTTCAAAAGTTTTCTATGGAGTTAAGTGTAAAGTGTTTGTTTTTTACAGATCATGATGCAATCAGAGTATCTTTCAAGGACTTCAATTAGTTCTAATGAAATTGTTTTTTGGGTTGTATATAGTTAGAATTTATTTATTTCAATTTTTAACCCAGTCACCTGTGGGCCTGGAAAGAATAAAAAAAATCGTTCTAATGAAAGGTTTACTTCTTTTAATTTCTGTGATCTCTTTAGGTAGTAATATGTAAACTTTTAAAGAAAATATTATCTTCTCTTGATTCTATGGGAAAGCCTTGGTTATTTGTACAGCACAATTGTATAGCTGTACCTGGGGAACTGGTGGGGATCAATTTTTGGAGTCATGTCAATATTGGGTGTTACAAATTGGATGAAAAAGATAGAAGCTGTAGTCAGAAAATGCTGGTTCAGAAATTTTGAATCCACACTTGCTTCTGGTTGTTTAATCTTGATTCAAGGTTCGAGTGATGTATCAAAAGAAGGTAAATGCTTTTTCTATCATATATGCTCAGGAATACCATTATTATCTTGAACTTAAATTTAATTCAACATGTTCAATAATTTCAAACTCACAAAGGGAATCTGTTCCTGATATAAACTTCTAAAATCTGGTGAAGAAAGTGTTTTTATAGTTATATTACTTTTTTTTGTAACGGTAAATTACAAAATAAAAAGGTGAGTCATCTCTAATGAAATGAAGTGCACCTAATTTTTATATGTAGAAGTTGCCATTACATAATAAGCTGTAGAGTATGTATGAAAAAGTAATCAAACACCAGTAACACAAGCACATTTAGAATGGTTTACACTACCAGTTTGTGATGGTCTGATATTGACAAATAAACAAACTTCAACTCTGTTTGGTGTTCAATTTTCACTAAAGAAGTACTACATGCTTGTATAATAAGGACATTACTCAGCCTTAAGGAATTCTATTTACATGTGTTTTTCTTGTATTTTACTTAGACACTGTCTAGCTGTTTTTCAATCAACACGCATATGCTCGGAACTTGGCGTCCTTTGAAGATACCTTAATAGTTGTAAATGCATTCGGACTGTTTCATCATCAAAATTTACGTGACTGATAACAGTGATGATAGCAAATGTTAAGACTGGAAAAGGTAAGAGTAATTTTTTTTTTATAATTCACTATGTGAAGAAAAGGAATGAAGTGAATCGCTTTTTATTTGTCTCAGTCATATTCACGAATTCGTTCGATCTGTGATTATTATTGTGAAAGAGACAGGTTTTCCTTCCCTTGTTAGTTTTGTGATTAATTTGGTTGTTTAGGTCATGTCTACATTCTATCTGGGCTACCAATGTTTGAATTGTCACGATCGAAAGATTTTACATGAACTCACTCCAGCATATGTACAAGATATTAAGAATTTGGTTTTAATTTGCTTGTATTTTTTCTCGCATTTCAGAAGTTACAATTTGCCGGTGCACCAATGCAGTTATACGTACAAAACAAAGATTGTTCATTCGAAGTAACGATTTTCTTAACATCGCATTACGTTAATTCATCGGAATTAGAAAGTGACACCACTGATGTACTCAATTAGTCGCTTAACCTCGATTAAACGTTGCAAGATAGCACGTTAAATTCACACCGCTGCGAAGCTTCAAACACGATGTATAAATCTAATACGCTTTCTACAAACTATTGTTATCTGTGATAATTCCATGAAGAAAATCAAAGTTGCTTTGTTTACCAGGGTTGAAATAAATAATAGACTGAAAGGACTCATTCCATAACTTATAAATTAATTTACTTTGTTATTGTGGAGGAAGATGACATTTTTCCGTATAGATTGTATACATCATAGAAATATATATTTTGCAAAAATAAATTTATTTTCCAAGACGACCTGTAAATTTGTTGATGATGTTGTTTGGTTGTCTTTTTCAACGTGCGCTGTGTAACATTGACTTAGTTATGCAGTCATGACACGTCCTGAAGTCTTCAAGCCATACGGCTTCTTGTTTCTTTTACAAATCTTATTTTGATTATAAAATACGTATCCATGTTTCAGTTCACACATTTCTTTTGTTTGTAGCAAATACTTTCTGATATTACTTGTTAAGTCTTATTTACACTTTTTAAAAGGTATATTGTGAATGTGAATTGCATCAGTGTGACTTAGGCCTAAGAGATAAAAAAAGTAACAAAGTTTTGTGCAGATTTTCATCTGTTTAAGTTTAGATCTATTCAGTTTGCATATTCCAAAGTGGTTTTGAAATACCGCAATTATGGAGTTTGTCCTGAAGTTCAATTGATGTCATCATGTCAACCCTTGAATGAAGGGGGTTATTTTATACCTGTTTCGATGCATTAAAAGTTACAAGTGTTATGACTGGAGCCTCAATGTTACCCATCTTGTGATCATAATGCTAGACAGTTCTAAAACGATTTTGAGTGAGTGTTGAGTAGCTCTCTGAGGCTTCCTAAAAAACTGGCTTTGTTGAAATGTTTAAGCATATAAGTATGCCACTTACCAGGCCCACAATAAACCAAAACATTTGTTTTCGGACAAAGATTCATTTTAATTCCGTTGTATAGCTTGCAATGTATAGCTTGCTGTGTGTACAAATTGGAAAGCTTAAGCGCGGGGGCATTTTTAGCTAAAGCTACATGCTACTTTAAAAAATTTATCCTCATTTCAGAATGGAATAGAATAAGGGTTGCGTTTCTCTCACGTTTGTTTCACGGCGGACATTTAAGTTTGCGGACGCGTTGAGTTGCTTCCGTAAAATTCTAATAAGTCAAAGTGGCGCAAATTTCTTCCGGGCGCGAGGGAGGATGCTTTTTCTTTTATTGCATAATTTATGCGTAAATAATCATTTCCAAGCTTTTTACAGTAAAGCATGGTCATGGAACTTCGTTTGTTTGTTTACATTTGGTAGCAATGTTGAGAAAACGAAGAAAATGAACCAAATATGTGCTATTGAGGGAACCCTGGAGAGGTTGGAGACAAATTCGAATTTTAACAACATCTAAAGCAGTGGCGGATCTAGAGGTATGTCGAAATTTGTGTAGGAGAGCATTAACATTATTTGTGAATTCAGTTTATATTACCCGATGAGATTATTTGAATGCTTTTCTTTTATGGTTAGATTGCTAACACTCTCCTACAAAAATTTCGAAATACCTCTAGATTCGTCATTGTAAAGCTTTGCCAGTGTCAAATAAAATGGAAAAGGAAAGAGTACATGCAAGAAAAGAAACTACAAAAAAGCGTATTGACCTGTATTTTTTCTTTCGAAAGTTATTTCCCTTCAAACATCAGGAAGGTTTTGAAATGTCCTAAAGGCAGAAACAATTGTAGAGTCTCTAAAACGGAGTAAATGCATCTGTCATCAAGACAACAGTGTGCACACTTAATAATAATAATAATAATAATAACAATAATAATAATGGTATATTTCAATCTCCAAAATTTACATTTGGCTCTTCAGCTGAAAACATTATATAGTATATATGTGCAAAGTCTAGAAAAATATTTATATTTATAAAAATATTATGTATACTAGTGAGATGCTCTGACCGGCTACGCTAGCAAAGTAGAATTGGTAAGTAGAGTGTTAGTAATTAGATATCTAGAAGATTGACTCAGAATTGGGACGATAACTAGTCCCGGCGACTAGAAGTAATAAAAAAAAGGAAAACAACTGCAAACAACTGCAATAGTCATATGAGGATAGATACTAAATGCGAGTACGCAGGGGTCTGTACCAGTGCCTATGAACATATACTATATAATAGAAGTTTCAAGTAACATATTTGGTTTAAAATTTTTAATGAAACTAAAAAACATTGAAAAAAATATTGCTTACTGACGTAGTAGTATGGCTTGTGCTAGAGAAGAGATTGTGATGTTCTAGAATTAGTACTTAATAACAAACTAATATGGGTATTGCAATATAACAAAGTAGAATAATAAGTAGTAAGTAAGTAAGTAAGTAAGTAAGTAAGTAAGTAAGTTTTCCACTTCATCCATTCAAGTTTCTTGTTTTTTTTGTATATTTTAAGTCTTTTGGGGGATTAACCCAATATGTTTTCTTAGCAGCATGCTTCCAACACCTTAAACGTTTGATTTGGTACAACAAAACATCTATGATGGATATTATTAAGTTCTGGGTGAATTTGATTCTCTACCATGTTCACCATACAGTCCCATTCCTTTCCAGTTTGTTGCAAATGCCACATCACATGATGGTACTCCAAAATCTGTACTTTTGGTTTGACGGTGCTGCCAAACAATTTTGAGCGAAAATATCAAAATTACCAACAATAATGTTCTTATGAAAAATCCAATGTCATATGTTTAAGTTTTAGTTTGTTATTGTCATCATTATATATGTCCCCATAGGGTGAAATATATGTCAAAAGCGGCATTTTCCTACTTCTTCTTCTCCTCCTTCTTCTCCGTTCACTTTTATAGCCGCGGTTCAGTATTGAATTTTCGCTTAGCAAAAGTAGATAAGAATAGAGGCTAGTCTACAGAGAAGCAGTACGCCATTTTTTTCAGTCAGTGCAGATGGGCAGTAGAAGATTTTGGCTTTTTTCTGTAAGCTTTTAAAATGATTCAACAGACAAAACGTTAAATGATGGAAATAAATTATTTTAGTTCAGTAAAGCTGTCTTTAAAGGTTTTGCAAAAACTTTTGAATGAACGTGTAAAAGAAAATGATATCAATGATGTTCGTTTTTGTTGACAACAATATTATCCTATGGTGATTGATTGGCAATTAAATGCTTGGAACAGCAAACCATTGAAGCTGTGATGTCAGTGCAAAGGCGAAATTCATCATCAATAGCCATCAAAAGCTGAAGATTAATTTTCATTTTACATCCTGATAAATGTATAGCCCAACTGAACTGTGAAAGCACCATGATATAATACAGCCATAAAGGAACATCTTTTTGTGGATAATAACCAGTTTAACCAGTTATGTTAACTCAATGAGTACACTACAAAAACAGCAAGTAAAAACGTAATGTTGTATATGCAATAAGAAGTTCAAAAAACCAATTACGTATAATATTTTAAAAGATTGCTTGAAAGAATCTGGTCTAATGTGGTTCCCGATAGTCGTTCAATCTGACAACAGAAACATATTTTACTAATAAATTAATTCCATAATCACATATACTGTTTTGTTACTGTAGTGATATCATATTTTGTACAAATTAAATATACACTGTCAATTTCCCTTACAAAAACAATGAATGTAAATCAAAACACGATCTTCTACTTTAAGGTTTGTAGTGATTTGGTTATGGATGTGTATATTCACTACCAATACCTGTTGTTTTTTTCCATTTCGGATTAACAAAGATCATTTTAACAATAATAAGTGTCAACATATTTTTTCGAACAGAGATGTTTTTACAGAATACTTAAATTTTATAACTTGTCACTTTAAAAAAACCATCTCGATTTTGAAAATAACTGGGTCTGTCCTAATTTGCTACCCATAATATTTTTAGTAGAGATTTTGATTGCTTGTGATAGTTACATATATATTTGCTTATATGTCTGCGTCGCTGATATATCTATGTCTATGTCATTTATTATGATGAAGTTGCCTTACACATTGATGTGGTTGTTAATATTCAGTTATTTAAGGAGAAATACTAGTCACATTTAGGTTGTATAATTTTTAGCTATGGCCATAGTAACTTCTCAGTCACTTTTTAACTCCTCAGCAAAACTAAGAGAAGCCTTATCACTTGACAATGAACATCTTCATTTCATAATAAGTTCAAAATTATCTTCTTTTGTAATAATAAATTCAATTTCACCCTGTTTAGTAAGGACAACATTTTTAACTGAGTATCAGGTTGATGGTAGTTATAGCATTGTAATTATTTAAACACTGAAAACACTACTTTTTCCCCATACAATATTAACCGACCCTATGTATTTGCTTCCAGTTTTTAATATACAAATATAAAGTATTTTTAACATATTTTTATCAATTTTATATATAAATAGTTTTTAGTAATTAATTTTTTATTTTTCTTTTATTAATTTAGTCAACTTTTTTGTTAATTTTTCGGATGAAGAGCCAGTTTCTTGTAAAATGGATATGCCGAAATAAATTCATTATCATTACTATTATTATTAATGATACATCTTTCTTATGGTTATCAAGTACACACAATACATTGATAAATGTTTCGCAATTTTGGGGAAATATATAGTCGCATTATTGCGAATCTTGTTTTCAATTGTTTTAGATTTGGCAAGATAAACTCCATAAGGAGACTCCATTTTAATACAAAGTAACTCACAAGTGGCCAGACATGACAGTGGAATCCTTTTGTTTTGAAAGATGAACAAGAGCCTCATGGCACAAATACGATTGTAAATCTTAATTCAATGTATGCGTAATTTATATTATCGCCATGAGTCAGAGAATTCGTAACCTTCCTTTGGACGAAACTATGGTTTATCAACCGAATATACTTTGAATGCAGTGACAACTAAAATGAGGGTGATTAAAGAGATTCTTGCGTCAAAATTTTGTGATGGTAGAACAAAGTTGTTTATGAAGTCTTTTTGCAGCTTTTTGGAAATTCTGTTTCCTTGGGGTGATATTTCTATTTAAAAATCATCAAATTATGCAATTCATAATTATGATGTACATACTAAGATAGCATTTTGTTGATGCTTGTTACTTCTGAATTAGTAAATACTACACTTCATTCTTCTGTCAATCAACTCAGAGTGGAAGCCCTTACTACTTAGTAAATTATAAAGATGCAATACTAATCATATCTTAAGTTGTTGCAATAAGAAGTGTTGGTTACTACGTCATGGATATGCACTGTATAATTTAAATTTAATCTAAAAAATGTGATATCTCGGCAACTAGGACAATTATGTAATACTGAAAAGATACTTGTTAAACAACTTTATCATTTTTGTAAATATCATTTTGGATACAGGAATACCTTTAAGGGATTAAAAAGGCTTTCAGTTAAAAAAAACACAGACAGGTATATACCTTATCAAAATTCATTGGAACAAAACATAGTTGATGTACAAAACTTTTATATATTCGAACACTTATCAAAACCTCATAATATCTCACCTGTCTACATATATAAATTCATTTTAAATGAAAAGAATAAATATATATATATAAGGAACAGTTTTATCTGGTTTGACATCTAAAGTTTTGCTAGGAAAAATATAGAATGCTAATTTTTCATAAAACTTGATTAGAAATTTTTCCTATTTTCTAATTTCACTGATGCAATGCGTAAAATTTCTTCAGGGGCTGTAAAAATTTGGCATAACACTCATATCATCACTGTTTTTACAATTATTATTTATCATACAGTTCATGTGACAAATTGAGTTCATTAAAACTTCATGGTGAAAACCTTGTTAAATTTGCTTGGGTCAGTGAGCATAGAATTACGTCAGACCTCGTTCTTTCAAACATTTTTATAAAACTTTCCTGCAAAAAATTTGATGAACTTAAAATGTCGCATGATACTACTCTTATATAACACAGAAATGACTTCATTTCATTCAGTAAGAGCATCGAGTTCAGATACAGAGTACCATGAGTTATGTAATCGAATTTTATCAAATAATCAAAGCAAGCCAATTATACATTTTTAAATAGTTAAGATCAACAACATTTATAACTTCTGTATATGTACTTTCAAAAGTTCATAGTTCTAGAAAAGATAGAAGTTTCCTTTATTTCACATAATAACTTACGCTGCTTTTTCGGATACTTGTACAAAGCAAATAAATATCTACTATTTTATAAAATTTAGCAACAAACACTTTTGATGCAAAAAAAAATATGCCATCGTGTTTATAACTAGCATTAACTGATGAAAACATCAGCAGAGCCAGAGGTAATCCTAACTTATCTAGAAAGCTATATTCATTTTCAAGATAAATCAATTTTATCTTAATCTAGCATGGAAGCATTATCTGGCAAATCTGATGTACCCTTGTTCAATGGTTTGTAAAGGTTACCTTTCATTCACAATAAAACCAAATATATAAATAACAAATGACCTACTGATAAGCTAGCATAACAGATTACAAGTACGTATCAGTTACCAGTTTCAGCTGCAAATTTTGCATGGGATTGGTTAAAAGAACTTTGAATAAGTTTTTTCAATTTAATTGACATAAGGAAGTCTCACAACACAGCACATGATAACTAAAAAAGTCATGTCAACTAAAAAAGTATAATATAATAGTACTTTGGTGTATAACAAAGCTGTTCGAAGCTATTTGGTGCAGTTCATTGTAAGTTAATTTGGTGCAAAGATGTACAAGTTATTAAGGTGCATAAACACAGGTATTAATTAGGTATATGTACAATACTTTGTTACGACAAAGCTGCACAAAATTATTGTTGTGCGGTCAAAGCTGCACTTGTGTTACTTTTTTCTATGTTTTATTTCTTCGAGGAAGGAAGAACTGAAAAATATGCATAAAACAACAACAGCTAGAGAGAATCATTGCTGTTATTTGAACAGAAAGAGGAATTACCTACTACCCAGCTTTTTTTTAAAGTTATACACAAAACAATATTTCGAAGACTCTAGTTAGCTTGCTATTTCTCCTTGTGGTAAGAAATATTGAGTATATCAATAACTTTTTGTCATTAAAAAGACATATCTTACATAAAATAACATAGGACAATTTAAGGGAGAAAGGGGAGATATTTATTATAATTATCCTACGATGATTCTACTGCGTTCATTCTCTTCTAAAAACAAGTTCTCAATGCTTTATAAAAACAGTGTGTGAAAAGGAATGCTTTTATTTTTTGGAAAATGTCTGGGATTCTTTTAAGCCTTTCTAAATACAAAAGATCGTTTGTTTCATGTGTGGGCTGTAATACTTTTTAAGCTCTGGATACATACAGCTCAGCTCAGTTTCCTCTTCAGCTCCAACAACATACAAGAATGTCCCTCTGCCTGTGCATCATTTTATGTTTGATGTTTCTCTAGCTATTTTAGCTTATTTACTTTTATAGTTCTTGGCTGTATTATCAATGTCTTGAATTAGGAATGGGGACTTACTATTTACGATAGCAAATGGAAACTTACCTTGATTGTCTGTAAATTCTAAATACTGGGCATCCTTTAACTCAAATTTCTGCTTTCAGTTATGTTTGCTAATTTTGGTAAGTTTAGGTCATATTTTTCATAATCCTAATCTTTGTTTACTTTTTCTGTTTGGGAAGTCTTAGTAATTAGGAAGATTGACCGTACATACGTGATCACTGTGATATCTGAAAATTTGATGTTATTTTGTTCATTAAGTTTATTGGGAGTTAGTGTAAGTTTCGTATTGTGTCAGTTATCCTTTCAAAATGCCCTGACGCGTATACGTAATTAAAAATTTAATGATTTTTAAGTTTCTGAATAAATCTATGTGATCTTTTCATCAAATTTGGTTCAGGTAATGCATGTTTCTAATTTTAAAAGATGGCAATGACATGTTTTTACTCAAATTAAAGCACAAATTTCTGTTTTCAGTTATGTATGTTGATTTTGTATGTATCTATAGATGTATTTTGTATCATTAAAATCTACGCTTTCCTTTTTGTGCTTGTGAATTAGGAATTCTGTTAGGAAGATTGACAAGACATATTGAATTCATAACATTTACATTGACTTACATGCATACTCATTGTCTTATCTGAATTGATCACTGAATCCTTAATATCATTTCGTACCAACAAAATAAAGAATATTATGTCATTCAGATATAATCAAGTTTATTGGTGTTTATTGGTATAAAGTTTTGCATAGTGACAATTATGTTTTTTCCAGATTTTTGGGGAGTACATGATCAGAAATTTAATAAATATATATTGCAAAAATGATTAAACCTTTCTTAAATTTCAAGAATGTCATAGTCTTTCTTTTTTCATACTTCAGCTGATTTTGCAGAAATCCTTATGCCTGTTAGGGCATCTTGTTCGAAATGATTCTGAAGCTGGAGAATTGTAACAAATTCATTTTCAAACGACTCCCGTTGAAGGGTCATAAATAGTGCAATTTTTGAGAACTGAAAGGGAATCATTCATACCAATAAGAAGTCATTCATACCAATAAGAAGATAAAGGGAGTAAAAAAAGATACTCGTGAGGGAGTCAACATAACTCGCAAAAGGAGTCACCACAGGCACTCTGAAATGATTCCCTTAGAGTTCTCATATTGACTCTATTAAAATTATCAGTGTATGCACTTGATTGTGGGATGGCTCTTGTCTTCTTATTCCCTTAGTCCTTCAAGAGTTCTTAATTCGAATTTCCGGGAGCGTTTGTACATTTGATCAAGGAAATATTCTAAAACTAGTAACCCGGGTAAAATTTTTTACCACATATAACTTCGAAAATGATGTATGCAAATCCTGTGTCGAAATAAGGTGACGAAAAATATAATCAAGGTGTGCAAACCCCGTGACGAAAATTTGAAACACCTTGGGGTGCAATGCAATTGTTCTCTCGTGACGATAAAAAAAGTTGCACGTGCTACTATATAATAATCGTAAAAAAGCGCATGGCCTCACAAAGAATATGACAACGATTAAGAAGATTTTGACCGTAAAACTCAACAAAATTTATCACTGTCTAAAATAAAAGTGTGATACACACTCGCTATTATATATACGATTTGGGGAGAACGCTGGTCAGCATTTTTTATGCAATACAACTTATGCTGTTGCATGCTCTTGAGTCAAATGTGTCAGCTTATGTAAATCAAAAGACATAGAAAGTGATAAGATTTACAAATCCAAAATACTTTAATTTTTCTTAACTGTGGATGACCCATTTTAACTTATTATGATCAATGGAGTAGTAAAATTCGCTGTCAACAAGCTTGCTATTGTGTTTGCTACTGGTCACATTTTAAAATATTTCTCTTAGAAATACACAAATGGGAGGAAAATATAGGAAATGACATTCCTCTATCTTTTCCTGAGTGGAACGCAGTGAACGAAGCATAGGTAAGATCAAATATTGGCATCAAAATCAAAGGAGATGGAACGTTTGACGTCAATCACTGACATCCATTTAGCCATAACAATGTAAGGAAAAGGAAAAAGATGAAAGAAAATTGCAATTGGTAAGGTTTCAAACTATGCGAGTGACTCCTTGTGTTTTTACATTTATATATGCTTTAAAGAAAACGAATATAGAACGTATGAATAAAATTTGTCCCAAATTTAGAATTCGCGGCGAACATTTCTCCCCCCTGAAATTTTAGGTAATATAAAAACATTAATGTAAGGTGTTGTTGCAATTATTCAACAAAGCATTCAAATCTCTGTTGAAGCTATAAGACGGCTATACTCAAATTATTTACTTTTCTTTGTTGCATTCGAATATACAAGCTTTCGGAGGTTCTACCTACATCATGATCGCATATAAAATTTTTGTACAATGTTAATTTAGATAAAATAAATTATTTACAGTATCCTCATCACATGGATAAGATAAGATAAGATAAGATAAATTTATTTAGCGTCAATTTGTGTACAAGTCAGAAAATAAAAATAAGTAAATACCAGCACTCCAATGAAGTCTGTCTTCAGCACAGATTTCAAAGGAGAGGTTGGTCAGCCTTCATATATGACTAGTTAAAATTCACCCACATGCATATTATCAGCAAAGCCTGGATCTCCATCAAATCCCTCCCCCCAAAAAAAACAAATTCAGGTCCACAGTTTCTTCAAGAAAAACAAAATTTCCGCACCAGATACTGAAACGGTCTGGCGTAATCCAAAACCGCCTCTAGTTTATGAACTTTCATCAGTAACACGGGTAAAAATTTTTACCGAGTTTAACTTCGAAAAGGATGTGTCAAATTCGCATTTCCCGTATGCGAACTCCGTGACAAAAATTTCAATTTGGGAATTGGCAACAGAAAATGTAGCCATGTTGTAGAGCTCGAAAAACTGACCGTTTCCCTACGATCAACCGTTATTTGATGACGTCATATCCACATTACCCAAAAATATTTTCAAAAATATTTTGTGCCAAAAATTTTCGTGACCCCATCGCCTGCATCGCGTACCCCAAAGAACGTCAGTTATCCCTATTGCTTACCGAGATATTTCCCTAAAAACTTCGCGTTCGATTGCGGATGCAATGCAATGATTCCCCGTGATCACGAAAAAATTGACGTCAACGCTACTGTAGTAGATTTTTGTGTGATCTTATGTGACGAATCCTTATTCAAAATCGTCGTTCCCTCATTCTAATCATGGAGGTATAAAACAGAAGGAGAACGAACTCTTATTTTTCTATTATTCAGATAATGATTATTCTATTCATTGCGGTATCACTTTGATGTCATCCGTGATGCGCTTTCGGCTGGTTGTCGGTGAAACGAATACTTTTTTAAAAATTAACGACAATTTAAAAACCAAATATCATCCATTATAACAACGGATCAACTTGCTGCATAGTGACAAGCAGATTACTAAACCTAAAGCTTCCTTGAGAAACAAATGAAAATCTATGTTTTTATACAGAGTTGAAGATATCGCGTAATTCATGTATAAGTTCAAATCTACATATCTTCTGACTTAAATGCGCCTCGATAGTGCCGCGGTACGTGCAAAAACTTAGGATTATTCTCTCTTCAAAAACTGAAGCTCGGCGAAACTGCTTGAGGGGATCACGAGATATATAGACCTAAAGTTGCAATGTTTTCGTTGCATATTTGTGACGTTTTTGCATAATTCTCCCAATTCCTACAGATTATGCATGTTAAGAACTTTACCCTAACGATCTTTAATCACATTGGAGAATTGATATGAACGAAATTTTCACGCAAGAACGCCAAAATTATAAAAATTATGCAAGATGATAGCAATTATATGTTATTACACACTGAGGACTTAAACAATGCAGCGCATCACGGATAGTACAATAGCAGATTTTGAGTTCGTTCTCCTTCTGTTTTATACCTCCATGTTCTAATGCAGCAACAAAAAGTTTAATTTTACCTCTTTTAATTGGGTATATAAGCCCTGACTTGTACTTTCTGCGAATATAAAGACGTGATGGGTTTACGCTGTTGAAATGTGTTTATTAGAAAATAGGCTAAACAGAAAATAAATAGCTTTATTTGTTTGCTATATTCCGCGTTTGTTTGTGTTTTAATTGTTGTGTAATCAATTGCGCAGGAAAATTTAAATCAAATTCTTAAAAAATCTAAATGTCCCACTAAAATTTCCTGTTTGACATATTCTGGTATGTTTCAGTGTGGAACGCCTTAACTGTCATAACTAGTAAAAGTTAGACTACATGTGCTAAAATATTATTCGATTTGGCGCATAGATAATTCGATTTTCCAAAAACTTCATTTTGTTTGGCATAGAAATTATTCGATATGGAGAGAAACCATACAAATTTACTAAAACGTTTTTGGATTTGGCGCAAGAATCATTCCAGTCGGAGGAAATTTCATTCGATTTGGCATAAATGCCATTCGCAAGAAACTTTATTCAATTCGGTCGATAGAAATTTCATGCGATTCTCTAGAAAAATTATTTGATTCACTCTGTAACATTCATTTTTTGATAAGTTTTTATTCAAAGAAAATTCATTCGAAGAAAATTCATTCGAAGAAAATTCATTCTGTGGGGGAGAGCTGAAATGGAGTGCGATTGGCACACATTTTTTCAAAGGCTTTCCAAAGCATGTTAGTGAAATAGAAGATGGCAGATCTGACTTGCCTTTTGAAAGAGCTAAAAATGGAAAGTTTTATTAAAAAGTTAGTATAAGACGGGAAGCTGGACATTAGAACAATTAGTTCAATGAAATAATTACGTAAAAATAAAAGAATAAAACGCCATTTTAAAAGTAAAATCATAAGCATAGACGGTAAAAAACCAAAAGATAAAATTTTGAGAGAAGCTTTTCGTAAAAACTATTTACATTTGACCCAAACCGAATGATGTTTGTGCCGAAAGAAAACTTTTAGCAGAAAAGCAAATGATTTTTCTAGAGAATAAAATAATTTCTTAGTTAAACCGAATGAAGTTTTTGGATAAGTTAATGATATTTACGCGTAATTCAGAAGATTTACGTTGGAGCTTGATAGTTATGACAGTGTTGGCGTTTCATATTTCAGCCGTATAAGAAGTATTTGTCTTGTTTGAATGGCGCTGTTTTATTGAAACAGGTAACAGAAGCACTAAGATCATTCTTCTGAAAAAAAATTTTCGAATTCGATGTTAGCGAAAGTTATGAAAGTGTTAATGTAGTAGTAGTGGATGGTGACAGTGATATTGACATTGCATATGTGAGCATGTCTTCTGTGTAAACCGTTTCACACAAGGTCATTGTAGGAAAAGAAGAAGTTATTTAAAGTCTGTTTTTATATCAATTTTCGTTTTGTATTAAACGCCGTCTTCTATTAAACTCCGCATCCAAAAGCTGGAATTTGTAATAACCGTCGTGGCGTTTATTGGAGGAAACACGATAGAGTTCTACAGATTTTGCAGCGTAAGATGAATGTATTTGTGGTCCCAACGAGATAGCGATATGGTATGTACCATATACCATATACCGTACTATGTAAAAGTAAAATTGTTTCGGTGCTCAATCCTGTTGATCTATTTTGAAACTGAGATGTCGTTGCACAGTTGTACAGTTCTTTCTTGGAAAAGCTATCCGATACATAGCGTATCACTAAGAAGACCGTTTATATCCGATACGAAAGCCATATTGAAAAACTTGTTTTCTATTGGGAACTCAAAGCCTATCCGATATAATTTCATACCGTATGAAAACGTTCCCTAAACTTATATTCACTCAACTGAACATCGTTTCATTCCGTCAAACTTCCCATAGTGCATAGACTTGAAAATGATGGCAGTTGCCTCTTTTGAACAGTGCCAGTTGTCTTGATTGGAACTAAATCTCTCGGTATTTAGTTAAGAACTGTACCAGGCGTTGAATTATATAGATAATCATATATAATTGCCCCGCAAGGGGCTCTGTAGCTTCATGACCTAGGCGAAGTGTTGGCAAATTTTCTCTTTTTTTTTTTATTAAGACAATTCGCTTTCGGAAAGTCAGTTTCCATTTCGGAAGTTTCCATTTCGGATCATTTGTTTATTCAGAATAGATAATGACAGACCAGCACTTCATGCTGAACAAAATGCATAAAAGGGTATTTTTAATATTATTTCATCAAATTCTTATTCTTTTATAACCTTTTACTACTTTTGGAAGTTATTTCGGATGTTTTATATTTCCATTTCAATCTTTAAAAGTTTTATTAACTATTCCTTAAAATATTAACGTGCGACACGTGAACCGATTTCGTTATGTTTTGTAGAAGTTGTACAAGAGCCTCGTAAGAAACTTTAAAGAAGAATTTTAAGAATGTTTTCTTGTTTATACCTAATGTTAATCGTTAGAAGACTTCTTAGAGAGGAAATGATTGTGTTTTGGGAAAATATGCTCGAGAAAAAAGAAAATGAAGGTTTCATAACAAGTAAAATTATCCTATGATGAAAAAACTTTCAGCATCATCAACACAACAAGATGCATCGCATTATTAAAATTACTGCAGAAATATGTAATCAATACATGCACAAAATTTTCTAATTAATGCATGAAACGTGGTCAACTCAATCAAAAGAAAGAACTGACGCAAAACTTATAAAGAGAATGTTTTGTTGTTTTTTGCACATATTGACAACGCTACCTATATTAACTAAGAATATGTGCATAATGCTTGGTGATAGAGCATTGGTATTCGTATCAACTGTCTTCAAAAGAGCACTGACATTTTGAAGATATCGAAAAAACGTAGGCAACTGGAACTGCCAAAGAAGGACAAATTTCTAAAATTTGGAAATAAATTAAATGTAGACTGTGTCTACATACTGAAACATCGTGTGCAATACAATGCAAAGTTTTTTCTGGCTACGAAAAGTGGATAAGCTATAGTAAATTGAAAAGTGGTTGCGATAAAGAGTGCGTTTACATGAGAGCCATACTGAACTCAAACTGGTTTGAAATTTCAAGCCTCCAGTTACGAGTTTAGCTACGGGTTCTTATTTCAGTACTGTTCCATGTCACACCTTCAGTGATGTTTACATGCTAACGACCGTACTGAAATTATACCCGTGATGGTTTCAAACCTATTTCTCAAATATATATATAGGTTTGAAATTTCGATATGGCTTGGAAAGGTGTGAAAGTTTTCACATTTCATTGTTTTATCATAAAATGTGTTAACAAGCATGCCCATATTAATTAAATTTTGCTGATACATAATGAAATAAAAATGTAGAATGTGCTAAATTTATTCCATCGTGTATAGAAAATTTTTCTACCCGTATTGAAATCTCAAACCATTCAGTATAGCTCTCGTGTAAAAACACACCTGTAGAGAGAGCTAGAAATTAGTAAATCTATTGTTTCTATTTTTACTCTATAAAACTCGTCAAGGCCGTATCGAAATTTCTCATATAAACAGAAGGCCCAATTTCAAACAGCTTAAATTTTCAAACCGGTTTGAGTTCACTACGGCTCTCATGTAAACGCACTCTAAGTTAATTAAAGGTTTCATCTTTTTGTTCATTATGTATTATTGACGAGCTTCAACTGGTGAAATGTAAGTTTGCTGATTTTAGTAGATTTATATATATGTAATATTGTATGCTTGTTACCACATTCGCAAGTTGTTTCCAATTTGTGCCAATTTTTTAAAGAGTGCTCAAAGAAGAAATGGAAAGTGTTTTGAATTTTTCAGTCACTTTTTCTAATTTAGGCATAAATAGGCATATGACTTCAATTTTTAGACATGTTTGACCTTATCATTTAGTTGTAATAGACCTGAATAGTGTTGAGACATACAATTGTCGTCAATCTATTTTACCTTTTTCAAGTGATATTGGTTCACTTCTACCAAATATTATATTTTAAATTTATTATGGCTGAAGAGGAAATTATTTAAGCCATGAGAGTTAGTTATTATTTAAAGCACACTGCAAACTTCAAAATCCTTTGTTAAATGAAACAAAAGAGCTCTATTGTCTAATCCATGGAAATTATGATTTTTTGGAGATAGACTGAAGCTTGAGGCAGGGCATTTTAGCATTAGCTACTAACTAGTGATAAGAATGATAGTGCTTGTCATCATCATCCTGATAAAATTGAAAAGAATGTTACCCGTTCATCAACAAATAATTGGTTAACGCTACTAACAGAGGCAAAATATGTTTCAAGAATTTGGGTGTCTTTTGTTGAAGTGATGGTTTCATGTGTAATGTAAGTAATAAACAGAGCTTTTATATGTCATAAAAGTCTTAATTCAGATGAAATGAATGAAGGAAATTAATTTCAAAAATACAAAATTACTTGACTGTCTCTCTAGAACTACTTCAAAAACATTATGAATAAATATAAGTGAAGCATTAAGAATTTTCCGTCTCCGTCAAAATAATCAAGCAAGCTTTTGGTGACACCAGAATGAACAACTTGTTTTTAATACCATCGAAACACCTTTTGGATTCTTCTAATTTGATTGATTTTGTTTTAGTTGAAAGTTGACTCCCTTTACAATTTTACTACCATTGAATTATGTAAAGCACCACCAAGACCAAATCGTTTTGCCCCCATTATGCAAACACCTTCGGTAAAATTGAAAACCTCAAAATTAATACAGATACCTAAGAATATCAAATATTTACAGCACCAAGCAGAACTCCAAATTTCTGGTTATTTCAAGCAGGGCAGTTCAACTGCAACTGGTAGCAAATATCCTTATTGGACATAGGAATCAGTATTTATTTTATTTAGTTGGTATTGTTTTAAGTGACTGGCCTCACTTGGTTGCTATTGCATCTACTTTCCAGGAGGGGCCACGGCTTAGGTTGGGTTGGTTTCCGAAGTATTTGACACTCTCATGAGTGACAGAAGCCCAACCAATAGCCTGTGCTTTCCTGGATGAATTGCAACACCTGATTTATGATTTACCCAATTCCCCTCACATGGCATGGGTCGACCCTGCGCTATGGTACATTCACTCGCACATGGAGAAACGCTGCCAAGGGGAATTGAATCCCGATGTTGTGCCTAGAAATGTAATAAAAAGCTGATTTTGTAATACCTGCCTAGATTTGTAATAAAAACGGCTCAAAATGTAATACCTGCCTAGATTTGTAATAAAATCGACTCAAAGTGTAATAAAAAAGTTGCCGTGTTTTGTAATAAAATGTTGGCTCAAAATGTAATAAAATAGCTGCCTAGATTTGTAATAAAATCGGCTTATTTTGTAATAACGAACAAAATTGGGAAATTTAGGCCAAATTTTAGCCAAATTTTAAAAGTTCTTTAATTTTCGTAAAAATTTTCTCAAGATATAACAAAAAGGTGCTGATTTCGAATTTGACATTCATTTTTTCCAGTTTAACAAAAATTGGGCAATTTAAGCCCAATTTTGACCAAATTTTGAAAGTTCTTCAATTTTCGTAAAAATTTTCTCAAGATATAATAAAAAGGTGCTGATTTCGAATTTGACATTCATTTTTTCCAGTTTGACAAAAATTGGGCAATTTAAGCCCAATTTTGACCAAATTTTGAAAGTTCTTCAATTTTCGTAAAAATTTGCTCAAGATATAATAAAAAGGTGCTGATTTCGCATTTGACATTCATTTTTTCCAGTTTGACAAAAATTGGGCAAATCGGCCCAATTTGGACCAAATTTTGAAAGTTCTTTAATTTTCGTAAACGTTGTGTAAAGAACAATTGGAAGATGCTGATTTCGAATTTGACATTCATTATTTCAAATTTAACAAAATTAGGCAAATTTGGCCCAATTGTAACCAAATTTTGAAAGTTCTTTAATTTTCGTAAAAATTTGCACAAAGCAATTGGAAGATGCTGATTTCGAACTTGACAGTCATTATTTCAAATAACGTTAGTCTTTTTCTACAAACAAAATTGGGCGTAAAAAACAGTATAATTTCAAAACTTATAAATAAATTTCAAAATTTTTATTTTACTTTTATAAGAATCATAAGGCTCATTTCGGCTAAACTTTAAGAATATTTTAGAACCATTCGTAGGCTCAGATTTTATCAAGCCTACTTTAACATTATAAAAACATTCGACTATTTTTAAGCGAAGGGCCAATATATATCTATTTATAATTGTCTGTGTTTAACGAGTTTTCAAAACTTAAAAACGACAAGAAAGTACCAGTTAAAAAAAACGACACATATAATTTTGTGCAATGCCATAAAGGAATCGAACATAATGTGAGTCACATAAAAGAAAGGTGTCATTGCTGGTATTCACTATCTGAGATACATGCAAATTCGAAATCAGCACCTTTCGATTGTGCTTTGTACAAAATTTTACGAAAATTGAATAACTTTCAAAATTTATTTTCAATATGGCCCGATTTGCCTAATTTTGTCAAATTTGAAATAATGAATGTCAAATTCGAAATCAGCATCTTCCAATTGTTCTTTACGCAAAGTTTTAAGAAAATTGGAGAACTTTCGAAATTTGGTCCAAATTGGGCCTAAATTGCCCAATTTTCGTCAAATTGAAAAAAAATGAATGTCAAATTCGAAATCAGTACCTTTCAGTTATAATATCTTCTGCAAATTTTTATGAAAATTGAAGAACACTCAAAATTTGGTCCAAATTGGGCCCAATTTGCCCAATTTTTTTAAATTTGAAAAATTGACCATCAAATTCAATATCAGTACCTTCCAATTGTGCTTTGTACAAATTTTAAAGAAAATTGGAGAAATTTCAAAATTTGGTCCAAATTGGGCCCAACCTTATTACAAAATAAGCCGATTTTATTACAAATCTAGGCAGCTATTTTATTACATTTTGAGCCAATATTTTATTACAAAACGCGGCAGCCTTTTTATTACATTTTGAGTCGATTTTATTACAAATCTAGGCAGGTATTACATTTTGAGCCGTTTTTATTACAAATCTAGGCAGGTATTACAAAACCAGCTTTTTATTACATTTCTAGGCACAACACCGACCTCTCGCCAGAATTACGAGAGTGATAACCACTATACTACGGCGCCATTTAGTTAATAGTTATTATTATTTGGTAATACGCATTATTTACAAAGTAATGCATATGTTCTTTTCAAAAATGTCTCACAAGCAAAGGGATGTTATTGATTATTGCAACTCTTTCAGCAAGTAATAAAGACATATGCAGTAGACATCCATCAGCCCTATTCTTGAAAAGCTCAATGTAAATTGACAAATGGAGATTGACTTGATACTAATAAGTAAATACAGATTTGATATCAAAAAAACCTGCTACGCCACGTTATGTCACTCTTCAAAAGCAAGTGCGAAAAGAGAAACAAGACTTATCTTCTTAAACGTTATGTTATTTTGAGGGGTTCGGAATTCCCGAGTTACAAAACCGGATTACAAAGCCGAGTTATGCATTATGACGTCAAAAACCGAGTTACTAACTTAGTGACTAAGAACTAAATCATAAAATGAAATGAAACACTTCAAGTTCACCAAATGATGTATAGACTATTACGTATTAAGCGTTATTTTCGGGGTTGGATCTAGAGGTAGACTAGGTAGGCTGAAGCCTACTTGGGAATTGTCAAATATTTTATTCCGTATACCACAAATCATTTTCTAATGATAAGATCTCCGAAAGTTATTCGGTCTTTATTGTTTCTTTAAGTGCCATGATCATCTTTTTTTCTTTGATGATAATTTCATGTCTCGGAAGACATAGACGTAGGCCTTTGTACACCAGTATTCAGCAACTCAAATAGCAAAGAGTCTGCGACCGCCCTGATACTAAACTGAAGTGAATCCAGTAAAGTAGTGGATTGGCGAGTGGAGTGTGGTAGTAAAAATACTAGTTTTTTGGAGGAAATCATTTTGAAGTCACAGACTGCACATAGAAGATGAATCTTCTTTAATAACTTTTTCTATAACGTGTTTTCTCTCTGGTTTGCTTTTGTGTTCAAAATAATGCTGCCCTGGTAGGTCTAGCTCACATTTAATTTAAAGCAAAATTAGATGAATTGACCAAAACATGATGAAATCAATTATCCAATCATCATTAACTAGAAGGAGAAGGGGTGTTTGAATAATGGGCGCACGTTTCACCACCTTTCAGGTATGGCATTGATTCACTATCTTGCACTATATGAACATAAACTTCATGCTAAAAAGTAATCAGTTGAAGATTAGTATATCAATCCCAATGTTTCAATTGGTAAGTAGCTCATTGTGTATGTAGTAAGCCTATAAGTTTTGTTCCAAATATACATCTTTTATTCTGCGAAACTTCCCATAAAATGATGGTAATTGCCTCATTCGAGTGGTGTCAGCTGCCATGTTTTGAAATGAATCTCTGTGAGTTACGAACTTTGACAACTGTTGAAGTATATATAAGTTTGCAAGTTGATCTCGTCATGTTCATTTGAAAAAGTAAAAACAATGTTGTTATTACTGTATAAAAAAATGAAGGTAAAACGACAAGTTTTCGTTTTACCTTCATTTTTTTATACATAACATAACATTGGCGTACACTATTAACGTTGTTATTACTATTATTATAATTTTTATATTATATCTATTGAAGTTATGAAGATATCAAAATTATTATTATATCTTCTGGTACATCATTAAATAAATTGTTTACAAAAGCCATTTTTGATATGTGGTGTAAAGAATTATAACTATACCAATTTTAGAGGGAAAATATATATTTCAAAAAAAATTTTAACTGGGTGTCTTTTGTATGGAGTGATGGTATTAATGTAGTGTAAGTCAGGTAACAAACGTTTGTATATCTTATCAAAGTTACGATTCTGGTGAGAATTAACATTTAAAAGGGAAATTAGTGTTACAGGTACTTTGAAAGTCCCTTTAGGACTACTTCAAAAACATGATGAATAAAGATAGTTTAAGCATTTCTGTTGAAAGCTTGTTTATGCTTGTAATTTGATCTTTAGGGTTGCTGTTAAAGTAATTTACCGACATCTTGGGTGACACTAGCATGAACAACTTTGATACAGTTTGATACAGTTTTACTCTATAGCTGCTTGGGTTCTTCCGAATTCTTTCATTTTGTTTTATTTGAATCACTTAACCATCTCAGTATCAGTGTCTTGAATAAAGCACCACAAAGACCTAATCACTCTATTCCCATTATGCAAATACCATCATTAGCTATGAAAGAAATCAAACCTAATATAAATATATACCAAATATTTTGACATTTATAGTCACAGTGAAATGCAGCAACCAAATATTTCTACTTATTTCAAGCACAGCAGTTCAACTGGACCAGGTAATGTCCATTTAGGACATAGGTATCAGCAGTGTTATAGGACCTATTGTAATACACATTATGTTTCAACTAATATTCATGTTCTTTATATTAGTGACTGAAAAGCAAATGAATATAAGCATGGTTTCACCACTTTCCACAGGTCCTGAAGATATGTGTTTTGAATGTCCACGAGCATATCCTATTCTTGAAATGCTTGATGTAAATGTAGAATTTAAGATAAGTAAACATTATGTAGATTTGGAATCAATATTACCTACTCACTTCAAGCAACTCTTCAAAATTATTGATTATATGAAATTCAGTGTTGGGAAAGCACTAATGCAATTTGCAAGACCTCATTTTAACTCTTAGAAAAGTGAAATCCTGTATGATGAAGTATCACTTCTCAGTGGGTAAATTTGTTGAAAAGTCACTTCGAAGGAGTGTATTTCTATAGAGATAAACACACTATTTTAATAAAAATGCTCTTCGTCGCTGTGACTTTTTGAAGACTTTGTCCACTGGGTTGTTTCAAATAAGGCCGGGAATAGAGTTTTTAGACGCTCTATATCGAAGCATTGTCTTCATAATCAATCAAGCCTACCCGGGAAAAAATCCTAGATCCGACTCTGATTTTTTTAGTTAATTAAAACTTGGGAGTAACTCGATAATAGTAATATTTATCTTAATATGATAGAATTTTGTTAACTTGCTTTCCCTTGTTGGATTTCTGCGAAAGCAAGAAATACATTAAAACCGGCTCTGTTTTTCTTTTTCTTCTTTTTCTTACTGTCCAAACCTAGCGGTTTTTTTATCTCGAAATTCAATGGTTCATACAACCGCCGTCTCAATGTTCATTGGTGCATAAAGCGCCACTATTACGAAAGGGTGCTAACTAACTTCAATAGCGCTAGTTTATTGGTTTGAATTTCCGCCATGTGATCATCCGGGTATTTTTCGACTTAGCATTTGCACACCGTTCGTATTATGGTAGACACTATCAGCGTGACCAAAGAAAACTTAGATTTCCAAAAGTTGATTGATCAATGTGGAATAGATTTCAAAGAAGATTTGCACTTCTAAAACCGAAAGTAAATGGTAGAAATTTATAATTATCTTACAATGATTGTACTGTGTTCATTCTTTTTTAAAAACAAGTTCTCAAAGTTTTATTGAAAAGAGTGCGTGAAAAAAGGAACGAATTCTTTTGTTTTTTGGAAAATGTATGGGATTTTTAAGTCTTTCTTAATACAAAAGATCGATTGTTTCATATGTGGGCTGTAATGCTATTTAAGCTCTGGATACGCACAGCTCAGCTCAGTTTCCTCTTCAGCTCCAACAACCAAGGATGTCTGTCTACTCTCTGCCTGCATCAATTCATTTGAAGTTTGATGTTTCTCTAGCTTTTTTAGCATATTTACTTGCATAGTTTTTGGCTGTATTATCAATGTCTGTAATTAGGAATGAGGACTTCCTATTTACGATAACAAATAGGAAACTTATCTTGACTGTAAGTTTTTTCTGCTTTCAGTTATGTTTGCTAATTTTAGTAAGTTTGGATCACATATTTTCATAATCCAAATCTTTGTTTACTATTGAGAAGTCTTTTCGTAATTAGGAAGATTGACCGTATATATTGAAAGACTTACGTAAGCACTGTGATATCTGAAAGAATCTATATAAATTCAATGTTATTTTGTTCATGAAGTTTATTGGCAGTTGATGCAAGATTTTGTTATGCTTTCCTATAATGCCCTTGGGTGTATGCGTAACTAAGAATTTATATTTTTTAAGTTTCTGTATAAATCTTTATAATATTTTCATTAAATGTAGTTCAGGTAATGCATGTTTGTAAATTAAAAAGATGGCAATGACATATTGCTAATGAAACTGAAGCACAGATTTCTGTTTTCAGTTATGTATGTATTTCTGGATATATTTTGCATGATCAAAATCTATGTTTTCCTCCTTGTGCTTGTGATATGGAGGCTGTTTATATGTTGAAGCCTGTCCAGCAGGATAGTATCCCATCAACAACTTTTGTAAGTTCACAGGTAATGTGTCCAAGATCAAATTACGAAAGTATTATTGCTCTTGATCAAAACTGATTTCAACTGCGTCATCTTTAACAGAAAGTGATACTTTCTTGCCCAAAGAATAAGTTGGTATCTCCTCCATATCAGCACTGACTGACTATTGACATGATTGTCAATAGCTTAACATTTGCGGCTGACATTGAATTTTTTTTGGAATGAAAATACAAGTTACATGTGTTGATCCAACTCCACTGAGAGGCTCCTCATTGAAATCATTCTTTCAATGCAATAGGACCTCGTATCCCCTTAGAGTGATAGCTGATCAACAGTGTCCAAATCAGTTTAAAATTATGATGGCTTCGTATGATCCAGTTAGCTGTTTGATGAAATAATAAATAGTCAATTTTCCTTTTGACTTCACATAATTGAGTCCTGTGCAAAGAAATAAATTCTCATGGTTTTACTGTCAGTAATATCAACACGATTGAACACATCAACTTCGTCAGTGAGACCAAGAATAAAACAAAACCATTGATATGTAGGCTTTAATGTTATCAGTGACGAATTATGAAAGTGATGGTAGCCATTACTCCTTTGACTCCTTCTGAAGCATCAAGTGCATTTTTCACAAGCAGTGCAACTCGGTGAACCATGGTATTGTTTATAAACTTCAAAATAAAATTTCTTTCTTGTTCTTCTTCACAATCAGTTTCACATTCCTTCTGAGAAGCTGATTACTGGCTCTGAGAGTCATCCAAGCACTCTCTAATATCTTCCATAAATAGTCTCCCACCTGCATCTTTTGAAAGCACCAATTCATTTTTTGTTCAGTCAGATGGCTGATTAAATAATAACTTTGTTTTCAGTCTGCTTTGTAAACAAGCACTTTGATACTTAGAAGCATCATGTCCTTTGTTTATAATTTTTGCGAGACACTTAAATACATTTTTCAAACTAAATAGTTTTCCAGCAGCAATAACGTTTGAATCAATAATGTCAGCGCAAAACTTATCAATAGAAAGATCATACGGTCAAGGGTGAGAGGCGGAAAGACGAGCTTTTAAAAGCTTTATGTAGTCTGCTATACAATGAATGATGATGACGTCAACTTCAACTGTTACCATATCTTTTCCATTAATTTGTTGAAGGATTTCTTGATCATTCTTCTCTTCTGCTGCCTCTCTTAATCGCCCTCCATCAACAGTATCAACCAAACTCAATTTTCTCTTTTTCTTTTTCCATCAAATTGTTCTGGCAAAATTGATGCCGATATTTCGGTAGATGAAGATATGATGATGGGTCGTTTGTTGTTGTGCGTAACCTGAATGATTTCCTGCTGCCATAGTTTTCTTTTTTATTTCTTTCTGGCAAAATCAATTTTGGTAGTGTAAAATATCTGTAACACTTTGAATAATACGACATCTCTTCTCTTCTGTCTTTTCTGTAACGTTAGGGTGTTTTTTGCAATGTTTGTCACCACATTTCCGAAACCGTTAATCTTTACCAATTCAGCTCTACACTCAATCATTTTCAACCATGTGAAAAATGAATATTCAACCACACTTCCTTGAAAATGTGTAAGGCACATTCTCTCTCAACATGCTCTTTCCACGATGCCATTTTGAATTTTCTGTTTACAACGTGAGGATATATTTTGCAAAATCACTTTTCCGTAGATTTTCTAATCTGTTCTTTCGTTCTGTAAAATAGAATGGAGCATATTTTCTGCTGAAAACAACAAAATCGAAGAGGAACGAATCCTCTCGATAAAGTGATTTATGGCGTAATTTTGCCAACTTTAATGCTTTTTTTCTCAAAAACTGCAGGATGAAAACGTGGGAACTTTTTAGATTTGCAGAATACAAGTAAGTCTTTTCTGAAAATTTTTCCCAGTTCGCAGAGGTGCACCACGAACTGAAACAATATCAACACACAGATCATGGTCTAGTAAGCCATTTTTTGACTGAGCCTCAATTTTCTTAATTTTTTTTTTTTACTTTTACTGGTATAATCTGGCTAAAATATTCTTCGAATATCTAGTATACTTGAAACAAGGAAACTGCAGAACCAAAGACAAGAGTAACGAATGTCAATATGAAGTGTTGGGTATTTCCAGTCATATGTGGTTAAAATGCTAGCAGGAAACAATGATTCAAGGATATCTTCAATGATTATTCATTTAAAGAACACGTGACCCATTTTTTAAATTGAATTTGTCAATGGAAGTATAAAGTTGAAACATAAAACTGAATGCAATCATTACGTTTACTAACAGGCTGTAAATGCGCATGCGCAAATTCTAGGCTTGTTACACAGCCACCTGATAGCATTGGAAACATTACTTGGCGAAGACCTTAATGTGTTTTTCCTAATTACGGCTCATTCAGCTCATATTAGCGTCTCTTATACTGCGCATGCGCGATTTTGCTTTTAATTATGCGGCCACCTGATAGCCCTTGAAAAGCTATCTGGTGAAGACCTTCACGTGTTTGGCCTAACTATGGCTCATTCCCAAATTTAAAGGTGTTTACTACATTTGCGTAGATTTTTACTACATTTAGCATTACTACATTTGACGGAGACTTTTACTATATTTAACGGAGTTACTACATTTTGTCGTAGAAAATTTACTACATTTGACGGAGTTACTACATTTGACGGTGTAACAGTAGCCTGATCATTGATCTTGTTTCTCCTAGTTGTTTCCATCACTATCTCAAATTCACAAAATCAAATACTTGAATACACATTTTGTGAATTTCAGTTGAGACACCAATATTTTATCCCCCGCCAAAGTGGACAAAAGTGCATAATAATTTATATTGAATATATTTTATCCATATGGATAAAAGAAAATTATATAAAGTCAAAACCGTCATATACAAAACAAAATTGCTTAGTATGTAAATTTAAAAGTCAGATATTTGAATATTAAATATTTTACATTATATAAAGTGGAAACTTTTCACTTATATAAAGTCAAAAACTTTCAAACATATAAAGTGTTCACTTCCTAAAAGAAAATGTTGAGCATGCATGCGCGACTTTACCCTATTAAAAAATCGCACTTTTGCACCGTGAAGATAATAAAGATGGCTACTGTTCCACCAACACGTGCAGAATTGGCTCCTCTTGTAGAAGAAATCTTGTCACACCCGGAATTCAGGGAAAGTGTCTCAAGACTTACTTCCCCAGATACGAGAAATGTAAATCTGCTTGAGAGGATGAATGTCAACTTAACTCCAAACCAAGAGCTTTCACAAATTTACAGAAGGGGCGGTGGTGCTGTTGGTGGTGGTGGACGAACTGCATGTTCCTCCTCCTCGTTGTCAAGGAATGTTGGAACCACCCAAGGATCTGCAGTTGACAGATTTCAACGAGGACGTAATTATTATCCTCCCAGGAGAAATAAGAAACCATACGAGAAGAAATCCAGTGGGAAATGTAGTAGTTTGTTTATAACCAAAGAAGTGGTGCTGCTTCCTGACTCGAAGGAAGCAAATATAGTGAAACGTGAAAGGAAGGCTCAGCTGATGGAACAAGGTTTCATATGTAGTGAACTAGAAATTGATAAAAACTGGGATGACATTGAAATTGAAAACTTTTTGAAAACTTGCTTTAAATCAAAGCTTGACCTCATAGAAGAAAAGAACCCAAGGTAGCGCTATATATGTGATTGTTTTTATTAGCATATAATAAATTACTGTAACAACGTTACTTCTGGTCATTCTATAAAAGTAGGTTTTGTACTTTCTGAACATTTTGATCTGTTGAAAATCCAGAAATTTCCCCTGATGTTATGAAAATCTGGATATTTTCGTAAGATTCGTTTTCTTTTTTAAAATATTTTTGTGCATGTGGTGCATAGGCCAGGGATACATGGTGTTTAATTTTAGAGAGAGGATGTGTGTGTAGGGTTAGTTGTTTTGTTGTAATTCCATCCTTCTCTGATTGTTTAAGGCTTACAATACTGTTAAGTTGTGGCAATTCTCTTCAAAAGCCATGCTTGCAAGCTGGACAAAAGCTGGATGGTGCCAGACTTTCACGTTTATTTTCACAAAAAATAATTTGGGTTCGGCCAAGTTCAGATATACCCTATGAAGTTTTTACTAATCAACCACTCATAACAGATATGATGAACAAGGTATTCTTATATATCATTAATTGTTTATATATTATATGTATCATCAAACAGTATCTTGTGTAGTTAAAATAAAAATATTCAAGCTAGAAAACTACATTCTATGAACAATTTTTAAGATATTTCTCCTGATCAGGGTTATATATTTTGAAACTGTTTTCAGTGTCACTTCATTAAAGAATTATATAGTTGGTACTTATGACATTGTCGTACAGAAGGTGCCACAACTAAAAGTACCTGATAAGAGAACAATCAGTGATCTCTTAGCTAAATTATGAGATGTGACACAAGGCAACAAAACATTCTTAATAGAAACTTGGACTTCAATAATTATTATTGATTATTTCAGGAAAATGACAATGTATCAACAAGTGATTTAGATGAAGAGGAGGCTGCTCTCCAATTTAGCTGGTTAGTGATAGTATTGGCAATGCTTTTTAATTCTGCTAGAAATCCTTTAGCTTGGATGTCTTAAATACCTTAATAAACTTTTCTTTTTTTTAGTTTCTCACCAGAGAGTGCAACAGGTGAAATGGTGAAAGATCAACATCACGTGAAGTAGAGCTAGAAAATCTGGTTCAAGAACTGTTAGATAACCAAGAACAAGGAAGTAAAGAGACCTTACCACAAACTCTTTTTGAGGCTGTGGAAAAACTTGCATTAAATCTGGATTATGAAAACTGGGAGACTTTGAAGATAGATCCACAAGATATTTTATGTGATGCTCTAGCATATTATAAAGATCCTTCCTTCAATCCAGCAACTAAATTGAGAATCCGATACAAAGGGCAGCCAGCTGTTGATACTGGAGGAGTGTTGCGCCAGTTTTTTACTGATGTCTTTCAAGCTATGTTGAATGGTGTAGATGGCTTACCACCTTTATTTGAAGGACAAGATGGAAGGAAATTGCCTGTCCACAGCACATCTATTGCAGTAGCTGGAGTAATGACGTTAGTCGGAAAGATTTTTGCCCATTCCATTGCCTTATGTGGAATCGGACCAATGTATCTATCTCCTTCAGGATTTGCTTATTTATGCCATGGTGACTTTAATTCATGCTTATCTTTGATATCAACTGATGATGTGACTACAAGAGTCAAACACTACATAGATCTGGTATGTATGTGTTCATCATTAGTTAGGTTATCCATGCTGATTATCAGCATACTGATATATTCTCTCCCTCACTACTTTAGAGTTATAAGTGGATGAAATTGTGAAAAAAATGATGAATATGATTTTCCTTGATAGTTTTAGATGTAATGTAATTTGATTCATTGAGTCACAATCTTATAAACATATATAAAACTTGTTTCTTGTGATACTGTGCGCAAATTTTAGTTTTACTTTAGATTGAAAGTGTTCAAAGTAATGATTTTTCAGAAATCATTAGCGATGAAGGATTCAACGAGCTGGTTTGTGAAATGGGTCTGACTTCATTTCTCAATGTAAGTCGATTCTTTAAAAATAAAGTGTTGCAAACTTTACTACTGTTTTGCAATAGCAGTTTATATCGGTTGTATTTACCATTAATTAGATGGTGTGCTCTTATACTATAAAATAATACTATAAAAAAAGGAAGTAGATCTGTAGACTTTCTAAACTGATTAATGAATTTTTTTAGCAAAACACAAAAGATGCAATGATTCAAAATTTGATAGTTCATGACACCATTGGAAAACGAAATGTGTTCAAGTGTTCAAGTGTTCAACCAGAAGCATATTCGAAGTCACAACCTCTGATAAAACCAATCTTTTATCAGTGTAACAATACACTCAAAATGTAGAGAGAGAAAACTTCAACTTTTTATTAGCTTTTGTTTTAAAAAAGTTACCCACTCTAACATGGGTGCTATCAAACGTAAGGAAAGAAGAAATTAATTTGTTAAAAGAAAAGCAAAAAAAAAAACAAAAAAAACACACATTTTGTTTTGATATAATACTCTTTTTTTACCTATCGGTTTTTAAACATTTTGATTGCTCAAAAAAAAAGTTCACCCGTCTCAGACAGTCAGGCAAGAGATAGTGGCAAATCGCACATGCTGCCACGTTCTGCCACTGCTGCTTTTTGTCCAAAATGTTTAATCAGTTAGTTTCTTTGTATTTAGTTGATGTACTGTTTTCAAAGCCAAGTCAACGTGGAATATAAAACTAACAATAATGATAAAAACAAAACGTTATTCCTATTAGTTCATCAGCCAAAAAAAGTCACGTTCGATTGGGGTTGCAATGTATTTGCTTCGAACTCACGTCGCACACAAAAAAAGAAATAATTTCGCTCACAACTCAATCTACCATTTTGCGTGACAGACAAACAAACAGACAGACAGACAGAGAATCGGCTATTAATATATAGGCTAGCCGCCAAGGCGGCGTTGCTCGCCGCCCGTTCAGCCTGAGTTGAGTTCACGAAAAATAAAATTAAAGAATTGGCAATGATAAGTGTGCCCATGTTGTAGAGCTCGAAAAACTGATCAAAAAAATGTATGGGATCGTTCCGCTACGATCAATCGTTACAGAGATATCAGTGTTCAAAGATTTTGATGACGTCGCTCGCCGCCCATGTTCAGGATGCCTCCCCCAAAAGAGTTCACAAAAAATATAATGGCATGGAAAGAGGGGAATCAAGAAAAGAACCGAAGAAGATTTATAATTCAACATTTATAATATAACAAACATGAAACATAAACAACATGAAACAAAAAAACAAAACATAAAAAACACAAACACAAACATTTAGTATGGCCGCGGCCTTTGATAATTGCGGTTCTGCCCCCGGCCCCTACCGCGGGTTTGGTCTGGAGGGAGAAAAACCCCTCCATGCCGCACCCACGAACCGAGGGCGGCATCGGTGGTTGGCCCTCCTCGGGCCAGCTGTTCCCGCAGGAACCTGGTATATACTGCAACTATAATAAGAAATTATCTTTTGTTAATAATTGAAGAATGATAATGATAAGAAGGTTATTTGAATTCTTACTGATTTGCGGGTCCGGCTCCCGCCCATCGTCAATTTGTAAATTTTCTAAATTATGGAATGAATTAGAAATGACATATCTACACATTAAAACCAATTATAAAAAATAGGAAACGACTATAACAGCTACTTACGAAGCAGCCGCTCCATATCTAAAAACAAAAAAAAAATTAATAAGCAACAACCGAAAAAGTATATTTTTTAGAGAACCATAGAAATATTTTGCGAAAGGAAATGGACATACCTATATTATTATTATTATTCAAATTTCGAACTGAAAAGAAAAACAAAGATTTAATGAAGCATTTTATAGAATTGAAATCAGTATTCATAAAACAAAATGAAATTATCATAGGTGCTTACATAACGCCGCAACTGCCGCTTGGATATTATTGTCCTGGAGATTATTATTATTTGCCATCTGAAAAAGTAACGATAATTATATTGTTAAAACTGCTTTTTTCTTGGACATGAAGTCACTATGTCATTAACATGTGATAATACGAACGTTGACTAAAAGTATTCTAGGTGTTAAAGGTACAATAGTCCATATGACCAGATACAGAAAAGCAACATCTAACGGTCAATACGTTTAATGCTAATTTAGTCTGTAAAAGAGAAAATATTGGACAATAGTTCAAGTTATATTCTCAATATATATTTACAATGTATATACAGATCAATATGAAATCACTTTAAACACTTTTATAGAGAAAAACTGTGGAACAAAGTTACTTCTTATAAGCATGTTCTCAAGTTAGTTTTTCTGAAGAATATATGAAACACATGTGATTATTATACCGACTCCAGGGGAAAAACTCCTGGTTATCCCATGCCAAAGGGGATTGATTAAGTCTATTCTTCCAGAAGAAACCGTATAGATAGGGTGGGGGATGTCACTGAATTATAAACAAAACCACTTGTGAACATGCAGCCATGTCTAACTTCCTAACTTTCTATTATCTCAATAAACATAGACCAATCTCTCAAGTGCAACGAAATTTCATCTTTCTTCACATTAAGCTGATATGTATTTTCTATTCTACGACTATACGCAAACTCTAAACATATGAAATTAAGTTGTGCTCACAACATGAACTTGTGAAAAAAACCTAACTGAATCTACTTTCAATTTGTTAGCAAAGCCTCAAGTTAGGAGGAATATTTTCAAAAAAAATTTCTTACCCAAGTGTCTCAATCCAAAGCCACACAACATGCAAATTATGTGTAGAGGTTTACGCTTTGTCTCATTATCTAAAAAAGAAAAGAAAATCTAAGAGAACTGCATGACAAAAAATAGTAATGGACTATCAGGTTAAAAAAGGGAAAGAATTGTAAGCGAAACATTCATACCAATTTTTAAAAGAAACCATGCAGTTCAACATGTATGGCCATATGTTACTGTATAACAATGATAAAACTGCCTTTTCAATGACATCAGAATCTCAAAAAAAGAGAATAAATTACAATATGTCACACATACAACGGCTTTTTGCCGATTGCCTACCCTCCTCCACTCGGCTCCATGCCGCTTTCATGCCCTCCCCCACCCGGCTCCATGCCGCTTTCATACCCTCCTCCACCCGGCTCCATGCCGCTTCCATATTTTTCCATAATCTATTCAATCTTCAATCTACACTCAAAGTTCAAGGTAATCTAATCTAATGCTATTATACTAATCATTTGGCATATTCAATCTAATCTATTTAATATAAACTAATCTAATTTCTAGGTCATCTAATCTAATGCTATACTCACTCAATTCAATTCAATTCAATGTAATTCAATTCAATGTAATTCAATTCAATGTAATTCAATTCAATGTAATTCATTTCAATGTAATTCATTTCAATGTAAACTGCTTTAATTTCAGTATTATTCAATTCAATGTATACCAATTTAATTTCCAGGTAATGTAATGTGATGCCTCCTCATTAACCTTGCGTAAAGTTTCAATTCAAAACATTTAATATCAATTGCACAAATATTTTTGTACAAAAAATATTCATAATACCTGTTGGTAGACTACATTTCTAGTGTAGCATCTCTCTCTAACATAGCCTTGCTGCAAAGTTCTACAAACCTTTACTTTCACCGCTTCAAAGCGTCGTGTTCGTGAAAATGCAACATACAGTTGACCGTGACTGAAGCAAGGCCTTTGCATGTAAATACCAACCCGTTCAAAAGTTTGACCTTGACTTTTGTTTATGGTTATTGCGTAGGACAAACGGAGAGGAAATTGTGTACGCTTCAGCTGAAACGGAAGGTTGGTATCGTTGGGACACAATGTTATTCTAGGAATGAGCACCCGATTTCCAGCGGAGATACCCGTCAGCACTTCACAATCAAGGATATTCTCTCGGAGATTACGGATGACTAATCGGGTGCCGTTGCATAAACCGTCCTTCAACGATAAATTTCTCAGCAGCATCACTATACTGTTGACTTTCAAGTTCAACCGGTGTGGAGGCATTCCAGAAGGAGTAAGCGAATTGATGAACTCCATCGGATACAGGTCAATCTCTTCTTGCTCATCAGAAACAACAGAATCGACGCTAAAGTACGTGGCTGTTTCACCAGGCATTCCCTGAAGAATCCGTTCATTAATTACTAAAGCCTCATCATTGGTCGGTGTCAGAATTACACGACTCGACATATCCTCTCCTCCAGCATCACTAAAAATAGAATGGACGATATCATTATTTTCGTGCACAACACATTCGTGCGGAATTTCGATGGAGTCTTTAAATGGCTCATCCACTTTTTTCGGTATCGTTCCACTTCCTAATTCAAGTAGGAATTCTGCAAATCCCCTTTCTCCAGGTGCAGCTCTCATGTTGACATTTAGATGAAAGATTTGCACTATTGGCCACAAGACAGAGCTCTTGATGCATGCTTCCACTATCTGAGCTGGTCTGCCTCTTTTCACTACTGGAAGAGTCTGTCTAAAATCACCACCTAAAAGAACAACCTTTCCAGCAAAAGGCACATCGCTGTTACAGATATCTCTGAACATTCTATCAATAGCCTCAAGTGCATGCTTAGGAATCATACTTGCCTCATCAAATATCAAAATATGCTGACTACGTAAGAAATCGGCATGCCTACTGTTAGGCTTGACATTGCATGTTGAATTGTCCAATACAGGAACAGGTAATTTAAAAAGAGAATGGACTGTCTTACCATTTTGTAACAGTGTTGCTGCAATTCCAGTCCATGCACATGTACTTACTGATAGGTTTCTTCCAATAACCTCGCGAATGATGTAATTGTACGTGAAAGTTTTACCTGTTCCACCGGGTCCATCAAGGAAGAAAACTTTAGCATTATTATTGTCGTTTGTTGCCACTGCATCTAGGACTGCATCAGCAACAGCAAGTTGGTCAGCATTCAACGTGTTCCTCATGTTGATGGCCTCTTCCCTCATTTCATCAGCATTTGGTAGATCGTCAGCAATAGCTTGTTCAAAAGCAGGTAAATCAAAGTCAGTAACAACCCTACCAAATTGCTGCAGGACTTCCTGAATTTTGCCAAGAGCTGACTGCTCTGCTTGTACTTCCGGCTGGTGTCTCAAAAAATCTTCAATCATGTGAGCACGGAATCTTTCCCACAACTCAGCTGGATTGCTTGGCTCTCCATGGATCAGAATGAAAGAGAACGCTTTGCGAATTTTAGAGGGAGTTGCTGATTTGCCAAGTTCTTCCATGGTTCGTATCCACAAAGTATCGTCATCCAATAGTCCAAGTGCAATACACGCTTCCCTAAAAGATCTATATAAAATCCCATTAACAGTTCTAAGGTATTCAAAGGAAGTCGCACCAGGAACATGTAATAACAGCACACGTAAGAAATATCTTTCACCTTGCCGAATGCTAGCATTGTACATTCTACTTACAATTTTTTCTGCTCCACGCTGACGTGTCACCCACTTATGTTGTCGTGTTTGAAACACATAATGGTGGGGGATATCAGGATATAAATATTGACGTGCCTGTTCGTCAACACGATTCAATTCGAACCAAGCAGTTAACTTGGTGTGCTCTTGTCCTCTTTCCAGTGCTACGTGTTCCTGTCCTTCTCTGAAAAAAATCTGCTGCTCATTTGGAAGGTGAACAGGAAGTCGTAAAATTGCATGACTTTGAGTGTGCATTGGAAAAGAGCATAAACGCCACACAGCTTCTGGAGCAGATACATACCTCGCATCTAAAAAAGTTTTGATTTCGTCGTGATCTATTCGCTCATTGATTTCAATATGAGCAGTATCGTGTCCTTTGTAAATGTATTTGTACAAATACTTGACACTTTTAATGGAAACGCAGGCCTCTAGGTTTATATGTGCATTGTACTTTTTGCTGAGGAAAGGGTTGTGTGGGACGATCCATCTGTTGTCAAGATCCATATTCCGAATTCGAACAGTTCTTCCGTCATCTGGTCGGTGATATAAAGGATAGCCATCCACATTTAAAACAGTTCCATTGTTGAACTGCTTTGGAAAATTTTTGCTGCACTTACCATCTTGCATACACGGTGAAGACACATTCAAATGGCCACATGGACCATGGACCATACAGGATTTGATGATTTCATAAAGTTCTGGTTCTTGATCGCAATTTGGAATTCGTGCTGATATCAATGAATCAATGTCATCACCATTGCGCAACTTAAATTCGTTGCCAAGATGCAACAGCATGTGCACATGAGGTAGACCCCTTTTCTGAAATTCTATAACATCCACCTGTGCTACAGATACACCTAGAACAGAATCTTTGATAATATCGTTTTTAAGAGTTTCCAACTTCAATTTGAATACTCGTGCAACCAGATCCGGCCTATCTGATGCGGTTTGACCAGGCAAAAGATTTTGGACAATTTCAGGCCATTTAGAATTGCATGTAAAAATTAAAAATAAATCTGGTTTACCTTGTTTTGAAACTAATGCCATAGCATCTAGGTACAATTGGTGCATATTTCGCGGTGAACCTGAAAAGGTAGATGGCAATACAACGATATTACCTGCACGGAAGTTTCGTTCATGAGCAGCTTCCTCTAAATAGTCCATCAGGCCTGTGTAGCTATCTGCCCGTAATTGCTCTTGATTCTGGCGTATGAAGTCGAGTCTCGCTCCCTCAACTTTGACATAGCTGTCAACAACAAACTGTTGAAATAGTTTTCCAGCTAAATGTAAAGCAGAAAATTCACGTCTAATGGCAATACGATAAATATAATACTGCAATTGTGTAACTTTATTCCGCCTTTCAGTTGCATGCTGTTGGACGTGATTCATGTTTGGACTCCATCCAGGATCACCTCTAGGAAAAATCATTGGATACATCATGGAGTCAATGTTTGTAGATGTGTAAGGAATATTGCGCAAGGGCTGATCTCTTGGATAAACAACAATATTTCTACCAGCGGGAGGTGCACCATCGTTACCTACAAAAATTGCTGCAACTTCTTCGTGATGTGGAGCATTGTATCTCCTCCTGTCTTCACCTTCTCGCATATACATACCCACTACGGAGGTTGGTCTATTTTCTAAAAGCGCCCTTTCGTCCTCTTCCCGTTCAACCTGAGCCAAGTTACGATAGGCTGCGGCATAAGGTGAAACTCTATTTATCACATTTTGTATTTGTTCCATCAAGTCTCTGTTGCAATCTGCATTAGAAGGGTTTTGCATACGCATATCCAGTGAATTAGCAGCTTCGATAATGTAAAGTAGGCTAAACATGGGCACTTGGTTTTCATTAGCATGCAGTGCTCCATACCTATGTAGCAGTTGTCCACATATCCTAAAACATGGAGGCCCATTTCCTTGGGGCGGACGTAAGTTAGCTGACAGAGAAGCAAAACTAAATGCATTATTATAAATTCTAATACACTTACGGAAATGTTTACCCAGAGCAGAATCATCAAGTAAAAGATCCCGTAACTCAGGCGGATAATCTAATAAATTAGGAAGTTGTACCTTTCCATTTGTGCAACATTTAAAATTAGTTTCACGGTCGAATTTGATTGCTCCACAATGTTCACATAAAATGTTAAATTCACCTAAAGAATGAATGTCAGGTAAATTATTGTTTTCAACATCAATCCGTGCCGCATTTAAAAACCGAGCCCTGCGCACTCGTCTGTTTCGGACATATGCTCTTTGGTGTTGTTGCGCATCAGCCGCACGTCGAGCAGCAGCTTGTTCAGGTTGCTCATTGTTTCTAACATGTTGGTGTTGTTGTACATCAGTTGCACGTCGAGCAGCAGCTTGTTTGGGTTGCTCATGATCTCTTAGCGACTGCTGTCGGTGAGCTTGCGCTTCAAGTCGAGCGGCTACTTGATCAGGTTGCTCGTTATCTCTTAACGACTGCTGTCGGTGAGCTTGTAATAGGAGTCGAGCAGCAACTTGTTCCGGTTGCTCATTAGCCCGTCGCTGTCTATGAAGTTGTGCATCCCTCTCCCTTCTCAATTGAGCACGAATCTCACTTTGATTTGCACGGTATCTCCTTTGTCGTTCAGCATTTCTAATGCGACGCCGTTGTTGAGGGTCATCAGCAGGGGGTTGTTGTTGTTGTTGTTGATGTTGTTGCCGTGCATCAACTACATCTCTATCAAATTGTGATCTAGGCAATGCAAACCTTTGAGGGATTCCATAGTCATGATCAGAATTCATAACTCGTTGAGAAAAAACTCAAACAAAAAAACAAAAACACAACAGGCCTTGTGTTTTTTGTCAGTTTACCTAGCTAAATAGACAACAATAAACAAAAAAGCAAACACAACTTTCCTTTGTTTTCTTTAGGCAAACAAAATGATCGTTTTTTCTCAACTTTCTTCACTTTCTTTTCGTGCGAATATATGAACCAAAAGGGTTCAAAGCAAACCTGATCAGTTTCCTATTGTTGCCATGACATTGAACGGGGGTTAACAAACGCTTAAAAGTGGAATCAATCAAGGTCATTCTTAAGTATTGTGGAAATATTAAGTTATAAATTCACTTATATTACTCATGTACATATATTTCAGTTAAAAATATTACAATTTTATGCAATTATCGCTATTTTGTTGAAGCCATTTTTTTACGTTTATACCCCCTAATTTTCTTCTTATCTCTGCGATTTCTCCGTTGCAGATCCCCGATTTCTTTCGCAGTTCATATCTACCATTTTGCGTGACAGACAAACA
Organism: Turritopsis dohrnii; assembly: GCA_027922465.2. Classification (NCBI taxonomy): domain Eukaryota; kingdom Metazoa; phylum Cnidaria; class Hydrozoa; order Anthoathecata; family Oceaniidae; genus Turritopsis; species Turritopsis dohrnii. The sequence continues at coordinate 652,192 of BQMF02000108.1, read as the reverse complement.
AACAGACAGACAGACAGAGAATCGGCTATTAATATATAGACTAGCCGCCAAGGCGGCGTCGCTCGCCGCCCATGTTTAGCCTGCGTTGAGTTCACGAAAAATAAAATTAAGGAATTTGCAATAATAAGTGTGCCCATGTTGTAGAGCTCGAAAAACTGATCAAAAAAATGTATGGGATCGTTTCGCTACGACCAACCGTTACGGAGATATCGTCGATCAAAAGTTTTGATGACGTCACGGACCCGTCCTCCCAAAAAATTAGACCCAAATTTTTCATCACCCCATCGCCTGTATCGCGGACCCCATAAAACGTCAGTTATCCCTATTGGTTACCGAGATAATTTTCCCTAAACGTCGCGTTCTATTTGGGTCTCAATGGAATGACTTCACACTGACTTCGCGTAAAAAATAAGAAATGATTTCTCTCGCAGCTCACCTACCATTTCATAAAATGTTGGGGCAGGTTTATTGAATCGCAGTTACGTACATGGTATTGATAGAATTCATTGAAAGAAAACTAACAAAAGTATCAGATATTATTTCCGCCTATCATGCATGCTCATTTACGTACTGTTTACGAATTCAACTCACTTTCGCTCGAATTTTGTCGAGTGAAAATCTGGATTTCACTCATCCATTTCGCAACCCTTATTTAGCAAACTTAACAATTGTTATTGTGTTGTCCTCTCTGGCTCCCACTGCGTTCTTGTAGTAAGAAACAGTTCTGAAAAAAGTCTCAAAGTCGTAGTAACGTGCTTTCCTAGAACCTTTCAAGAGCGTAATTTCAGTTCGGGTGTTCTCACCAATCCCCAACACCCCCACCTGACATTATAAGTTTCTTGGGTCGCTCCGCTCCGCAACAAATTTTTCATATCGCGATATACCTCTTTTAAATCCTGTATCCGCCCCTGAGTGTGATAGGAATACTGGTACGTATATACAAAGTCATGGAACTAGGGGTCGATGAAAGAGAAAGAAAACCCATTATATTCTTCATCAGATTTATAAAAATAACCCGATTCTCAAAACAAAATACATATTATTACTTTACAATATCATAACATCTTTATATATACAAGTCTTAATCTTGGTCTTGTATAAACTATACACTTCGTTATATATATAAACTTAAGTTTACAAGGTAGAAAAAAAAATATTACGAAAGTTCTATAGTAGCATTATAGCTCTGTTGTTCTATAGTTTTATAGTAGCAGATAATAGGAAACACTCAACCTAATAACGATTTATAATGAAAATCAGTTTCCTTTAATCATTTCAGTTTAGACTAATACAAAATCCTATTGCAAACTTTTTATAAAGTCACCTGATACACACAAAACGTCCACTAATATCTGATAGCCATGCGAACATGCTATTTCTCTACATTACGCTTGCCAGTTAACTCAATTCTTGTGGCATGAATACCATCTGATATGACACTTTCAGCAATATGCAATCTAGAAGAATTTTTGTTATAACAAAATACATTCACAAACGGCAAATGTGTCGGTTCAGCATGTATAATGATTATAGATCAAGTGTATCTGTCAGTTAGGATTCTATTTCAATTTGACTCTTTATACATGATACATAGCTAGCTACAGCAGTAAAATTATACACTGCACCACTGTAAGTTTAAAAAGTAATGCTTAAAATGTATGTCTGCAAAATTGAGATAATCAAAACAAGTCTGCAAAGAACAGAGATTCCGTTAAGGGGTCTCAAATTCATAGAAATGTATAGTACCTACAGATTTTTTGCTAAGAAGATGAGTATCCTTAATTATGCCGATCCTTGAAAGTCTTGGATAAGGCAAAGGACTTAAAAGAGAATAACCATCATCATACCTTCAACTTCCTTTACTTTTTTCTAATACTCCTATTGCACCATATTTAATTCTTGATAACTTGTATCTCCTTGGTCAATGTCGTTTAAGTTCAAAGTTTGGTAAGTCTAAAAACAACGCTTACACAACATTATAACTTCATATTTAGATGCCTAGCATTTTCAAAAACATTTTCAAAGAGCACGGAGCTAATTTCGAATATGTAAGGAGACTTTCATAATCCTCAAAAAAAAAACACATGCAATTTTAATTTTAGGGTAATTAGGGAAGATTAAATTGTTTCTAATTGGCTTTTCTTATTGCTACATAGTTTCTAGAAACAAATATTATTGAATTCCCCTAACCCGAATCTTCTAATACCAAGAGTTTTTCCTTAGTTACTACACCTTCACAGAGAAAATCACCATTTATGTCAAATGGAAAAAAAATGTTCTGAGGCCCGTTTTCCAAAGAAAATTCATGTTTTTCATGCCAACCATTATTGTGAACTTCGGATATCATATGAGATGCGTGTCAATAAAGTTACAAATTCACCCGTCCGAAGTTCTTACATTGTCATCATTATTCTCATGTGACATACACTGATTGGGTTTCCGTTTTCCCTAATGAGTAAATGAAAACATTGATGTTATTCAGTTAGTTAATACCAATGAGTTTCATATTAGTTTTTTTTTATTTGGTATCATGTACAAGAAGGTAAACTTGCTAAAAAGCAAGTGAAATGTAAACTTAAATAGACAATACATTTCCGTGCTATATCACATTACAAAAATTTTTTTAATTGAAAGCTAGATCGTTTCATACAGTGGCGGATCTAGAGGTATGTCGAAATTTGTGTAGGAGAGCATTAACATAATTTGTGAATTCAATTTATATTACCAATGGGATTATTTGAACACTTTTCTTTTATGGTTAGATTGCTAACACTCTTCTACACAAATTTCGACATACCTCTAGATCCGCCACTGTCATAAGTCTTCGAAAATGTACTGAAACTTTCCCCAATACCTGTATAAGCGCCGTGTTTATGCCTAATTATTAAGTTTTGCCCAATTTTTACGTATAGAATTGTTTCAATAATTACATATCTTTATTACTAAATATTATTCATTCATCCTTTCCATTTCACAATGGAGTAACTGAAATAAATTAAAATTTAATTAAGACCATAATATTTTTAGATTAGGCATAATGCTGTGTTAAAGAAATACTATGATAATTATGAGAAAACGTACAGAGGAGTAATTTCGGAAATGCCTGTCATAGAAAGAAAAAGAGATTAATTGATATTACTTACTATGTTCAATTCTTGATAATTTGTATCTTCTTGGTCAATGTCGTTTAAGTTCATAGTCTGGTAAGTCTAAAAACAACGCTTACACAACATTGTAACTTTATATTTAAATGCCTAGCATTTTCAAAATAATATTCAAAGGACAAGGAGCTAATTGCAAAACCGAAACTTTTAATACCAAGAGTTTTTCTTTAGTTACTGCACCTCTCCAAAGAAAATCATCATTTATGTTAAACGGGAAAAAAATTTTTCTGAGGCTCCGTTTTCCAAACAAAATTCATATGTTTCATACCAAGCATTACGTTGAATTTCACATGTCATATGAGATGTGTAAATAAATCACCGAAATCAATCTGAAGTTCTTACCTTGTCATCATTATTCTCATGTGACATACACTGGTTGGGTTTTCGATTTTCCTAATGAGTAAGTGACAGCATTGATGTTATTCGGTTCGGTTGGATACCAATGAGTTTCATATCAGTTTTTTATTTGGTATCACATACAATATGGTAAACTCGCTAAGAAGCAAGTGAAATGCAAACTTAGCTAAATAAATAATACATTTCCGTGCTATATACACTTTACAAAAGATTGTTTAATTGAAATCTAGATCATTTCATAAGTCTTTGAAAATGTATTACAACTTTTCCGATATCTGTATCAATGCCGTGTTTAGGCCTAGTTATTAAGCTTTGCCCCATTTTCACGTATACAATTGGTCCAATAATAGCATATCTTTATTACTAATTATCATTCATTCATCGTTTTCATTTCACAATGGAGTAATTGAAATTTAATTAAGGCCATAATAGTGGTAGTTTGTTGTAGAAATACTATCAAAATTATAAGAAATCTTACAGAACAGAAATTACGGAAATGCCTGTCATTGAAAGAAAGAGATTAATTGATTACTTACTTAATTGATTAATTACTTACTATGTTCAGTTCTTGATAATTTGTATCTTCTTGTTTAATGTTGTTTAAGCTCAAATTCTCGTAATTCTATAAACAAAGCTTACGCAAAATTATGATTTCCTATTGAAATGGGTAACATTTTAGAGCATCTATTGACTTAGTGACAACTATAATAGAGTAAAGTATTTCAAATACCCAGTATCTTCAAGCCCTATGCTACTCCAAGTGAATGAGGCATGAATCAAATTTACAAGCTTCTTTTATTCACAAAAAACATATTCAAAGAACAAGGAACTAATTCCGAATATGTCAGGAGACTTTCATAATCGTCTTAAACAGACCGTGCAAGTGAGATTTTAGGGCAAATAGGGTAACTTTAGTGCACAAAATATCAATTTGTTATTGCTACATAGTTTTCAGAAAATATTTATTATTGAATGTCCCTTCTCCAAAACTCTTAATACCAAGAGTGCATCCTTAATTTTTGCACGTTTCAAGAGAAAGTCAGACTCCGTTTTCTTTGTTGGAGATATTGCAGAATGAATTTTCTTCGGTTATAAAGTATTTAGACAACTACGTTTATTAATAAGTTGATTGGTTATTTTTGATTTAGAATTTTTTAATTACTTTTGCAATGGCAACAAAAGACACTTACATTCAACGTATTGGTCGCACAAAAACGGGGCAGTATGAAAATATGAGTTGTTACAGAGGCAATCACCACTCATGTTGAACGGAAGGAGCAAAACAGTTCTGATCCTCCATTTTCCAAACAAAATTCATTATGTTTCATACCAAGCATTTAAGTGAATTTCACATGTCATATGAGATGCGTCAATAAACTAACAAAATAACTCCCCGAAGTTCTTACCTGGTCATCATTATCCTCATGTGGCATACACTCGTTGGTTTTTCGTTTTTGCTAATGAGTAAGTAAAAGTATTGATTTTATTTGGTTTGCTGTTAACAATGAGTTTCACATTAGTTTTTTTACAAGGTCTTACCTTGTCTTCATTATCGACATGTGACATACACTCGTTGGTTTTTCGTTTTCGCTAATGAGTAAGTAAAAATATTGATGATGTTGGTTTTCTGATAACAATGAGTTTCATAATTTTCATCTCTTATGGTATCACATAAAGGAAGGTAATGCAAGTGTAAATAGACAGTGAATTTCCTTGCATATAACATTACAAAGAATTTTTAAATTGAAATCTAGATCATTTAATGAGTTTTAGAAAATGTATTAAAGTATTCCCCAATATCTATATCAACGCCGGGTTTATGCCTACTTAATAAGCTTTGTCCCATTTCCACGTATACAATTCTTTTAATAATTGCATATATTTATTACTTAGTCTTATTCCTTCATCGTTTCCTTTTCACAGTGTCATGATATTGTTGGTTTAGGCATAATGCTGTGTTATAGGAAAATTATTACAAAAACTTACAGAACTGATATTCAGGAAATGTTTGTCATAGAAGAAAAAAGAGATTATTTCATATTACTTACTCGCTGAATAAAACAACAACAGATGATCGTAACGGTAAGAAGCAACGCGATAAGAGCACCAAGCACTTTGATGACAGTAACATTATGTTCACATATTGTTTCTTCTTCCTTAACTGCCTCTTTCAAACAATTTTTTCCAGTGAAATCTTTTAAGCATTTGCAATGAAATCCTTTCGAGTCATCAATACATGTTCCACCATTTCCACATGGTTTCAAAGAACAATCGATCTCTGTTTCACATTTCAATCCAATATGATCTTCGTCACAATTACAATAAAAACCAACATCTGTCTTATTTGTGATGACGCAAGCAGACCTTTTCATGCAAGGGTTGGGTTGGCACGGCGTTACGTCTTTCCCACAATATTTTCCGTAATGATCTTTGGAACATTTACATTTATCTAGCTGTTTACTACATCTCCCATTATTCAAACATGGTTTAATATTATTGTTCCATAAGAAATCGTATACGGAGACGTTTCTCAGTTGAGTTGGCTCATAACAGGATCCTCCTGCATAATACTCGATAATGTTGTCATAAGACCTTAGACTGCATGTGCATTGAATTGGATTATTTTTCAGATTAAGCTTTAGATGGGAATGTCTTCCATGTGCATTGATACAAAAAGATTGAATCATGTTGTTTTCTGCTGCAATTAACTGAGAGTGGAAGAGACGCGTCTTACGTACCGTAATATTCAGAAATAGCAATAAGTTGTTTCTGACGTACAATTTATCTACATTTAAGGATGTAGGTAGATATTTTAGAGAGTTGCTGTCCAGATTTAAAGCATAAATTTCTGACATGTTAGTAAGACTTTCCAAACCAGTTTTGTCACTAACTGTTGAATTAATGAAAGTGTTTGCAAGTTTATTGAAGGACAAATCCAACCAACGTAATTTCAAATTGCTGAACTTGTGAGTGATGTTATGCAATTTGTTACCACGCAAATATATATTTTGCAGCGAAGATACTTCCGAAAAGTTTGGAACCTCATTGAGATTCATGTATTCCCCTTTGAACGACGAAAGATTTGGAAGATGTTTCAGTAAAATCGATTCAGCATTCATATCAATATTTCCTGACAAGTCCACGCCAGTTAAGTCTGGTATGTTTTTCAATAAAATTGATTTCATGTTGCAGTATCTCAGGTATAAAACACGTAAGTTTTTCATTTGATTAAACTCTTCTCCTGTAAGAAATGATAAATTGTTATTACTGAGATAGAGATGCTCTAATCTTGTCATATTGGTGACTTTCAATATTGTTGACAATGATAGACTGGTATTTCTAAGGTCAATCCAGTCAGTTGTAATTGGTAATTGAAAATGCTTTACGGAAGACAAATCCAAATTTTTAAAAATATACTTCGTTATGGTATTATTTAAGCAGTTGATTGAAAATGTAGAGCAGCTGCATGATTCTGGACAATCACAAGCAATCTGCTTCCCAACCAACAGGATTAGAAATAGGTAGTACATCTTTTCCAGATAAGAATGTTCACTGAAAAGAAGTAACACAAACAGTAAGAAAGATACTGGAGACGTAGCTCATAAACTCTAAACGTTTTTCCTAGTGAATTTTCTAAATCACAAGCACGAAAGGAACACATAAATTTTGGTAATGCAAAATATCAACATGCAACATATAACTGAAATCAAAAATTTATTGTTCAGTCTCATCAATAGCATTCACCCACAAAAATTATTCATCTGAGTTGCTATTCATGATTTTTACATAACATTATAATAAGGTAAGAAAACAACACAGAGCTTATCAATATGACTAATCGCTTAGGCCATGGAATTATATGCAGTCTTATGAAATGACACGGCGCCAGAAAATGCATATCGTAAATGACCGATTTTTTGAAACTTTTATGGTGGGCGTTTAACGGATGGGGTGCTTGATTGAGCCCTGGGCGATTAATAAAAAAATCACTAAAATCACTATAACAGTCTAATTCCTCTTCTTCACCATCTTCATCTAAAAGTCTGGCGTTGCCAGGGCGATATCGTCTTCTTCGATTTGGTCACTCGTAAATGGATTTTCATCGAGTTCAAATGAAATAGAAAGCTCGATAAATACTCTCACTTTCAGATGAAAATAATTCATTCCCGCGCCATTAAGTTTCCTTCATTATGCTGAAATATAATTCAACTGAACACCATGTTTTTCTCAATATTATGTCTTTGTTGAATAAGCGCCTAGTTTCAGTTTTGGACCTGGGCGTTTAATCGGAGCCTGGGTATTTATTACAAATTTTTCCTCTAAACCTGACGGTTAATCGTACGGGGCGCTTAATTCAGTCCTGGTCGCTTAATCGGTCATTTACGGTATCAGTAGATGTGAACATATCCAAGAAATATGAGAAAGGCGTACTTGTTTCTGATAATAACGATCGAAATGAGGAAACATTTAGTGGTAAGTACATGTTAATGTATGATAAGCTAATTAATTATCTTTCAATTGAGATCGGCAATAATTTTTATTTTTGTTGTTGGTTGACATATTTCATATATTCACTAGAAATAATGTTACTTTGCAATTTTCTTTGCTGATAAAGGAAAAAGGAAAGCATTCGATGTGCTTAAAAAAGTGGAGCAGAAGCATTTAAAAATCTCGGTATACAATGGTTAACTAGCAATGAAACAAAAGAATGAATGAAAATGCTTTGTTGTTATTCTTTTTGTGTTTGAAATGAAAGTAGAACGAAAGATCAGCTACCTACGGCGCTGACCAATTAATCAGTTGAGGTTTAAGATCTGTTGTGCAAAAAGAGGAAAAGTGGAGTGTGAATAACTGCCTCCATGTAATCAGTCATATACATAAAACATATTGAGCATGGTAACTAGCATTTGAAGATTTGTGTTTCTTTAAGTGCTTTTCAAGACGTTGAGTCACCTGATGGCAAAGGCTGGAAATAATGTCAAGATGGTGACCAACAAGTGAACAGTGAGGAGGGAGAATGATGAAGTCATAAATTATTATTTACTTGGAACTTGTTTTTGCTTCGTTAGCTCAATTTTGTCAACAGTCTTTATTACTTAATGATCGTCTTGAAAATCTTGAGTTTCATTGGTTTTAATTGTGTGGCACTATCAATTTTTCAGTTCAAGCATTTGGATATATTTAAAAGTTTCTGGCACCCTGTAGCTACATAATGAGCATATTTTTTCTGTGTATTTTTTAATTCTTCAACTAATATTTTCATAATGCAATATGAAGCAAAATTACGATTATTTGAATGTTGTAAACATCATTTGAGGTTTATCATTAAACACCCCAAGTGCGTACTGATAAGTTTTCTGATCATTTCCCTTGTTTTTTCCAAGATTAAGATACCATGCCTTTCATCCTTAATCATTTTTTATTCATTTTTGGCGCTTCTTATCTAATCTAAGAGCTTTTAGTGCCTTATAAATTTTACATTTCTTGCTTATAGCTTCCGATACAACGTTGCTACCTGTTCAATTCCAAGTCTCTAGAGGTGAGATTAAAATCTGAAAAGATAGTGCCACGCTGTCTAACTTTGGCTAAAATGGAGGTTTATATTAATAAAACATTAAATAACTTTCATAATGAAATCTTTTCTATAGGAAAGCAAAAGCTAGAGAGAAAGTATTATTGAACAGCACGAAAGTATTTTACAGAATGATTATTATGATTATTGGCGCTCCATTGGGTTTATCAATGAAATTAAAAGTGGTTAACTAGTTGAAATGAAAGAGTTTTGTCTACCACAGAAAGTACATAAGTAGCCACCAACTTCTACTGTATGGCGCTACTTTAATGACTTTCACTAATGACTGTCACAGAAAACCAGTAAACACAAGACATCTCTAAGACATCTCAAACTGGTACGGACATCTTAGAGTCGACTGAAATCGTCTTTCACAGGTCTTTCAAAAGCATTTTTTACGAAACGTATCAAAGACTTGAAACCCATCTGAACGCAGTACAAACTTCAATGAAGTATTTTGGTATCTTGACTGAGAGGCCACTTAAAGATGTTTCTGTATCTGTTTAAAGCATTTCACACCAACATTTCTAATGAGTAGTAACTTGTTGGATACTTATGTCATGAAATCTTGTTATTTCTTGCGCATATGTAAATGCTGTTTTTTGCGATATTTAGCGTATTATATTCACCTTCTCAAAAAAATGAATAAAATGAATAAAAAATGATGTTCCTCGTACTGACCGTTATTTCAGATACATTTCCCGAGTTTATTTTTTATCAAGCTCCGCTTCGTTTTCGCAATGGTTAATATGGTAACGAAATGTCACGGGACTCATTTCAGTAATGTGCAATAAGTGTAATAATTGTGATAGTGTTAATGATTGAGCACAAGAGATTCGATTGTCATAGTAACGCAATTGAAAACGAGGCGGAGTGTGATAAAAAATAAACTCGGGAAAGGTCTATTAAGCAAATATCTTGTAAGAAAAGATACAGCTACTTGGGAAATTTAAAGTCAATTCTGCTGACTGATATACTCAAACAACTTACTCAATTATGGGAAAAAAAGACTTTCTTATCAACGATAACGGTTAGTACAGTGTGATATAGTTTTGGTGATCGGGTGAAAATAAAGAGAAAGACAAAGTGGTGAAGTGAGACCATCTTTATCACAATAAAATGTTTAAAACCTCATCTTTCAATTTGGGAAACTACTTTTAACTATTGCTTTCTTTTATAAACATAGTAACATACGGAACAGCCCTGTATTCACATTCATTCATTGACATGTGAACAATGCAAAACGAAAAAAAAAGTGATAATAATTATGTCTTGTTATTGGAAACATCTTCTTGGCATCGAGAATGTGACATAGAGATGCCTTAAATGATACTAAAGAAATGAAAGTTTGGGTAGATCAATAAGGGAAATAGAGAAAGCGTTCTTTACAACTATTACAATCAAAAAACCAAAACATTTTTTATTGTTTTTTAATATCGTAAAACCTCTATCCTTATTCATAATTTTTTCATTACAGCAACTTTGACTTCTTTTTCATTGTGAACACAAATGACGTTTGTACCATTAACAAAGGTGATGATAGCGTTAGTCTGACATAATTGTAATATCATCAAAATTCAAACTGAATGTGAAAAAAAAGTTATTAAAATAAAGTAATTATTTATTAGCAAAGTAAATAATATGTTATTAAAGCAACCATGTGGCTAAGACCTGAGAGAAAACACTGAAGAAAGCTCACGCCTACAAACAGAATGAAAAAACAAACATACCTGCTTTCCAGATATAATGAAAAAGTTATGAGTGGATTATAAAAATTCAAAACTGTTGAGTTCCTTTTCCTTTGATAATCTTTCGAAAACTGACACAAAAGTGAGATGAGCACTTATTAACTTCAATATAATGGAGATAATAAATATTAAGGAAATTGATATTGTTGAGATAACATACGCTTGCATAAATGTTATTATATAGATAAAATGAGCAACATTATGGAGATAATTGATTATGAAGTAGCCATTGAAGTATCCGCACTGATCCATTCCCAAGGATAATAATGCGACTACCACTTTTCCGACAGTCATTTGCCATCCTGGACATTTGCCGGACCAGAAATTTATCTGACGATCAATAATAGGAAGAGGGTTATGGTTTGGATTCAAGTTAGTGTCGGGGCAATGTCCGATCAAGCTATCGAGATGGCAAATATCCGTCGGGATGTATTTGCAATGAAATGTATTCTGTAAATTAAAGCTCTCAAAGTGAAAGCTCTAGAAATTCAAAGTTTGCAAATTTAAAAGTAGGAAAATTAAGTTGCATTTATGTGCGTTTAGAAGACCCATGGTGGAGTAAAGTATTCAAAATACCTGTGGTTTCTTCTTTTCCTCCTCTTCCTCCTACTATTCTGTATGAACGATTTCGTGCAATGTTTACATGATATTGTTGACAAATTCGTAATTTCGGGCAAGTTTGGACTAAAAATACTACCTGTCTTAATCTGACGAGGTTGCAAAAAGAATGACCATGCTTTCATGATTACCCAAAATGTATATGTTGTAAAAGTATATGTTGAAAACAGGGTTTCAAACAACCAAAATGAAATGACATCTCAACTTTTATATGACTGTCTAAAAAACATTAATCAAAGTAACAAAATGGTTACCGTTGTGACTTTATGAAGTATTACTGTCATATGTTAACAAATGTACTGTAACATACATACACTTGGAGTCCCCGAATGCAAACGTTATTCAAACTCGTACAGCGTCTATTCCCAGGTTTTTGGTAAGATCTTTCAAGATTTTAAAGAATCAAGACTCGAGGCAAGTTTCTACATGGAATATGCTTTGGAATTTAATCATTGATTAGTCTCTATTAAATTTGCGGACCATGGAAAGGGTAGATGGTCTTTATTTTATGCAAAGAAGCATCAGCATCAAGCAATTATGAATTAAATAAGAAATAACTTCCATTTTTATTGTGTCTGTTACAGTTTCGATTTTATTAATCTGCTAACGTTATTGTCAATGAAAAAGAGACAGTCAATTGAGAAAACATATACTAAGGAATTTTTTATGTAAGGCATAAGGCATCATTTTTCTTTGAGTGAGCATTGCCTGGTCTAATCTTCGTCACACTAATAAACGTCAAATCTCTTTCTATATAAGATTTAGTGGATTCTATTACAGGAGCATCTTTAATTAACGATCGAGTATCGAACATTGTTATGAGAGAGTCACTTTCTTCTGGCTTAGGATGGTATGAATATCATTAGCGTCAGTCTTAAATCTCATAATCTCCAGTGACAGCAGGATCCACTCTGATAGCTTTTCTTTCGCATTTACCATCTTGTCAAAAGCAAACCAATTAAGGAAGTAACCCTGCAAAGTGACACTTAAATAATTGAAATGTGGACAATTAATATTTCTTTGTTATACAAGATCAAAATTTAAAACAACATTTCCAATGCAAGTATGTTGAACTTTATAAAGGAAACACGTCATGAAATTGCGAAATTGCGTCCTTTTAACTAATATTGCATATCTAAATGATCACTGTGTTGCTAACTTCCTTTAAATCCCATGACCATCTTTCATTTACGAAAGTACATGAAACTGGCTATGACAGGGTCCTTAATCATTGGAGCTAGTGTTATTGCCCCCGCAGCGATCGCAAGTGGTTTCACGAGATAGGCGAATGTCAGTTTCCGATTTTGTTCATCATCATCTCCATTTTCATCATCCTCCAACATTTCGTATTGCTGTTACACGGTGGTATACAATTATTAGCTGACTTTGCTTTTTTCCCGTTTCAAAGCATGGTACTGTAAGTGGGAGACAGACAGAGTGTTTTCTCGTATTTCTTTCCTAATTTATTATTATATTATACTATGTTATTTAGGAAGTTCGTATGCTAAAATTGCTTAGACATTTTTCATGTTACTTTTCTGTCGTTTTAGTGAAGTGAACGACAAGGATTTTGAAGCACAGCTTGAAATCTGAAATTTTGCCAACCATACATTTTATTTTTGTATATGTTATAGCTCTAAATCTTTCATTCAATAATTTTATTAAATGCACTGATTTTTGGCGGATCTTGCCTTAAAAAGATTTTAATTGGATTTCTGTGTATACAAGAAAGCCATATTACAAATTGTCGTTCTTTGTGCTTTTCTTCTTTAACTGTGTCCTCCAAACCTAGTGTGATCATGATCAATAAAACTTTTTTATATTTTTTCTTTCTTTTTATGTAAACTTTGGCTATTTTTTGTTTCGAATCAAAGTTTTCAAAGCAGATTTCTGATGGATTTTTCGCTTTAATTTTTTTTTTTTTTTTTTTTTTCCTTTGGCTCTTACATAGTTTCTTTAACAAATCTTATTTTGATTATAAAACACGTGTCCATGGTTTCAGTTCACACATTTCTTTTGTTTGTAGCAAATACTTTCTGATATTACTTGTTAAGCCTATTTACACTGTTTGAAAGATATATTAGCATCAGTATGACTTAGGCCTAAGAGATAACAAAAAGTAACAAAGTGATATGTGCAAACTTTCATCTGTTTAAGTTTAGATCTATTTGGTTTGCATATTTCCAAGTTGGTTTTGAAATACCACCACCGCTGCACTATGCCACTTGGTTACACTACTCGTTAAACTATTTGTTGAATTGTAAAACTTTTTAACCATTGTTTCATGTGAACAATTTATTGTTCTTTTAATTTGAAAAATAATCCTAAGAAAGTTTAACTGAATTTTAATGTAAGTGAAAAACCGTGAAGACTCCGTCAAGGAGTTTTCAATTCTGATCTCCCATTCCAAAATGATAATGCTCAGAATTATTTTTGTTTTTATTGTGTTTATACAATGTTATCAAAAGTTTAAACTATCTATATATTAATAGCCGATTCTCCGTCTGTCTGTTTGTTTGTTTGTTTGTAAGTCACGCAAAATGGTAGATTGAGTTGTGAGCGAAATTATTTCTTTTTTTGTGCGCGACGTGAGTTCGAAACAAATACATTGCAACCCCAATCGAACGTGACTTTTTTTGGGCGATGAACTAATAGGAATAACGTTTTGTTTTTATCATTATTGTTAGTTTTATATTCCACGTTGACTTGGCTTTGAAAACAGTACATCAACTAAATACAAAGAAACTAACTGATTAAACATTTTGGACAAAAAGCAGCAGTGGCAGAACGTGGCAGCATGTGCGATTTGCCACTATCTCTTGCCTGACTGTCTGAGACGGGTGAACTTTTTTTTTGAGCAATCAAAATGTTTAAAAACCGATAGGTAAAAAAAGAGTATTATATCAAAACAAATTTTTTTTTGTTTTTTTTTTTTTTTTTGCTTTTCATTTAACAAATTAATTTCTTCTTTTAATTTTTAAGCGTTCTGATCGAACGTTTTTTATTCTATTTATTCATTTAGCACGTGCCTTTTTTCTCTCCTCCGTCGTGATGTTTTTAAGAAGAGGAACCATTTCCCCCTTACGTTTGATAGCACCCATGTTAGAGTGCGTAACTTTTTTAAAACAAAAGCTAATAAAAAGTTGAAGTTTTCTCTCTCTACATTTTGAGTGTATTGTTACACTGATAAAAGATTGGTTTTATCAGAGGTTGTGACTTCGAATATGCTTCTGGTTGAACACAAGTTGTACGAGCCGTTTATAAGGAAATTTGACGTTTATTGATACAGTGATACAGAGCAGGTGAACATCGGCGGCGAGCGACGCCGCCTTGGCGGCTAGTTATGTATATATTTGTTTTACAAAAAACATTCATCATTGATCTTCCTCACCCTTGTTCTCTTCAAAACAATAGAAATGACGTCATAAAACAGTGCTTGTTCTTTAAATGACCGTTGGCCGATTAAATAGTTTTTCAATTATTGGGTTTGTCCTGAAGTTCAATTGATGCCATCATGTCAACTATTTGAATGAAAAGGGGTTATTTTATGCCTGTTTCGATGCGTTTAAAGTTACAATTGTTATGACTAGAGCCTCATACTAGTCTCGTGATCATAATGCGAGACAGTTCTAATACGATTTTGAGTGAGTGTTGAAAATTTGGGTTTGTCGAAATATTTAAGCATATAAGTATACCACTTACCAGGCCCACAATAAACCAAAATATTTGTTTTCGGACAAAAATTTGTTTTTGTTTCCGTTGTGTAGCTTGCTATGTATATCTAGCTGTGTGTACAAATTGCAATGCGCAGGGACATTTTTAGCTAAAGCTACATGCTAGTAATATTCATTTCATAAACCGCACTTTTGAATCGGAGAAGCTACATGGTATTAAGTATTAGGGACCTTACGCAGTCACGACGGCGTGAGGCTACGACAGCAGATTTTGGCGTTCCCCTCGCCGTTGGAGTTCTGCTATTTTTACCCCCTACGCAATATCAGAATTAGCGCGGGAAAAGAAGCATAAACAAACAAAATGGCGGCATTGAGAGAAATCAGAGAGGCTCTTTTAGAAGCTCATTTCAATAGAGTACTTAGTGATGAATAATTTCTTCTACTTTATGATATAAACAAATCAAAAAACATAGACTATCCCCACCAGAATTATCAAAACTTCAATCTAGATACAATCAGCACTGAAGAATGCTGGACTGAGTTTCGCTTCAGAAAAAGAGACATATACGAGGTACGAGAAATCTTCGAGATTCCTGAGGAAATTATCACATACAATCGATTGAAAGTAGATGGGAACGAAGCATCATGTATATTTGTATTTGTATTTGTATATTTGTATTATGTATTTTGAAGAGATTTTCTTACCCCTGTCGATACTCGGATTTTATTTCAAAATTAGGAAGACCTGTTCCTCAGTATAGCATTATATCCAACCACGTCACAGGCCACATGTATGAAACACTTGGACACCTTTTAACTAACCTAAACCAGCAGTGGTCCAAGAGAACTAGAAACCTTTTGTGAAGTTGTACACTCTAAGAGGGTAGCTTTAGATCATTGTTGGGGGTTTATTGACGGAACTGATAGACCGATATGCAGACCACAGAGAATGCAAAGAGTTGTTTATAATAGTCATAAAGAGGTTCACGCGTTAAAATTTCAGTCCATAGGAACACCAAATGGGATGATAGGAAATTTGTATGGACCTGTTGAAGGAAAAAGACACGACAGTGCAATGCTAGCAATGTCTGGAATCTACCCACATTTACAACAACACAGTGTTGATAAAAACGGAAGAGAACTATGTATTAATGGTGACCTTGCATATCCTCTTAGACCACAACTTCAAGCACCCTTTAAAAATCCCTTTTTAACACCACAACAAGAACAGTTTAATAAATAAATGAGTGAAGTTCGAGTTGCAGTTGAATGGCTTTTTGGTGATTTGACAAATTGGTTTGTTTTTATGGATTTTAAGAAAAACTTAAAAATTGGTTTAAGTGCTGTTGGAAAAATGTATTCAATTTGTGCTCTTCTTAAAAATGCCAGAACTGGTCTATATGGAAGTATGACAAATAGTTATTTTGATCTTGATGCACCTGAAAGAGATTATTTTATTGCCACTTGATTAAAATACTCAATATTATTGTAAATAGTACTTTTTGTGTTGTCAAACATCAAAACGTTATTCATACCAAGTTATCTTAAAAAAATTCGTGTTTTTTTCAACAGAATATTTGTGTATTTATTAACTGACTATGTATTAAAATAAAAAAAAGTTATAAACTTTTATACCCAAAACCAAACAAAGCCAGAAGAAAAATGCTTGCTTGCTTAAAAAAAGTTCAAAAACCAAAAGATGTACAAACAACAATCTTTAAATTTCATTCTTTTGATTATAAGTTCTCAAAGTAATTCTCAAAAATTCCAAGAAATTGAGACCAAAACAAAAGTAGCTGAGTAAAAAATTCAAAAAAAGAAATTATAGATTTTTAGTATGAAAATTTCAACAAAAGAAAACGATTTTAAATATTTCATCATCATAGGTTTCATTTAAAAGAATTCTAGTTTGTAAAAGTTCAAGAAGACATAAAATCAGCAAGAATTCCAAATGCTTTTAACAAGCTCTCTTTTTTAAAAATTGATTAAAACAAAACTGGAAAGACATTGTATCGAAAATACAAATAAATGACAGAAATTTAGTCAAAAAATGTGAAACAGAAGATCAAAATGGCAACAACCCAAAATGTAAATGTACTGTTTTAATTTATTTTTTGGATCGAATTTCTCCAAGGAGGCCTTCTATTCTATCCAGTGTATTACCTTGATTGGTAATTTGTTGTTGCTGTTCTGCAGCTACATTTCTATTCCCATTATTCATCAACATATCTCGAAACATGTTCTGCTGTGCTGGTTGCACCTGGATTTCACGTTCTCGTAGTTCAAACTCTCGTTCAGATCGTTCCCTGAGGTAATCTATAGTTTCACTACTTGAACGCCCTGTCTTCTTTTTTTTTCCTTTTTTACGTTGTCTTGTTTCTCCTAAATTCTCTATGGCTCATTTCTTGGTTTCTTCTGCTTCACTCTTTTCCTTTACGACACCATTTTTCTTTGTTTGAGAAGCTTCGTCTAGGTCTTTCTGAGCTTCGTCAGCTCTTTCAAGTATATCGTCAAGGAGTTGATCCAACTCTGTAATTTCTACGTCAATTCCAGAAGCTCTCTCAATTTCACGTTTCTTTGTTTTATATTTTTCAACAAGTAAATTGTAGTGTTCACGGACTCCTCTTTTTGTCACATTAAATTTCAACTCGGTCATTCCATTGAGTTAGGTTGCAATCATATCCCATGCATTTCCTCTCTCTTTTGATCCAAATTTTGTTCTATATGGCTCTATCAGGATCACCTCTTTGCACAGTACGATGTCATGTTCTCGTTTCCAATCCATGGATATACTGAAAAAAGGCAGAAAGGAAAACATAAGTATGAAATAATAATAATGCTGTAGTTGTACCATCACCTTAAAAATGGTTAAAATTTCCCAACCAAAAATATGCATCATAATAATTACATACTGCAGCATAAAATCTAATGCTTACGGTGTTGTAATTGTGTAGTGTGTTCAGCAAAATTAAAAATTTATACAGCTTTGAACAAATTTTGTGTGTGTGTGTAAATAGCTTTCAGGTTGATAAACTCACCCTTTTTTCTTCTTTTCTCCGTCTGTATCAGCAAAAGTTTTTCCATTTCCATCAGGAGAAGCCATGATCTGGTTTTTGTGCTGGTGATATAGTTTATTATAAAAAGCCGTAACCTTTTGCCACTCAAAAACACAAAAAACTTTGAAGAGAGCTCACGTTCTCTCCACAACGTGAAAACAGCTTGAATGGCGTACTCGACGGAACGTCAACAAAACGATTTCGGGGTTTCCACTGAACTGCGCATGCGTAATTATTCAAAATGACCGTACTCTAGCCTGCCGTCGTGACTGCGTAAGGTCCCTATTGTAAGCCTAGCGTTTTTGCATAAACTTGTATTTTTTAACATACAAAGAGGGTGTTTTGTGATCATGAATCTTAAGTATTTCACCTGTTAATGCTAATTATAGCATCATTATAACATCAGTGGTGGACGCAAAACATCATCGTCGAAATTAATGACAAAAAGCATAATTGACATTTTCGAGTTTCGTGCAACTCATTTCGGAAAACAAGTTTCGCATTTCACGGGGAATTTTTCAGAACTTCCATGATGTCAGATTTTTTCAAAAAGGAGTTATCAGCTTTGAAATTAATGACCGCAAACATTTTTACACGGGATACCAGTGGCTTATTAATAGGGAGGATGCTGCAACATTGCGTTATGATGTAATATGAGTTTTATGGTGTTCACTTTATCAGAAAACTTAGAACGTGTGATATGGAAACTGTTCTGCATTTGTTAAGTATTATGGGATAACAGGTCAAATAAAGCAGTAATAAACCCTTAATATTCTTTATTGCATTCAGCGCCAGAATACAATTCTCTTCTCAAATGAAATATATAGTATAATACTACAATAATGTTACCATACTTTAATCTGGATAAATATAACACTCTACATTATATAGACTAAGGTAATCGTAATATATTAACTAAATTACAATCTTAAAGATTTTATGGCAGATAGACGATGAGGAGAAAGTAGCTGTGTATCTGGCATGAAAGAGAAGTCTAGTTAAATATGTGCTTCAATTACTTAAATCTATTAACTGTAATGTTCAATATATTTTTAAAATCCGAAGTCATTTACAAACTTAAAACGCTTTAAAGATAATTGTTTTCCAAACAAATTAGATATGTGTAGCTAATGTCTTTAAATTTACATTCTTGTAAACACCTTGACAAGGTGTTTTGCTAAAACACATGCTTCCATTGTTTTATTCTATCAAATGTGTAGTGAATTTTTCTTTAACAATTTCACTAATTGTCACGTTCCAGAGGATTTTGATAATAAACAATGAAACGTTAACGTTCACGTTATAACGTTAACAAAAACAAAATGATTAACACTAAAAATTGTTCATTCGCGTTATTAACACAAGATCAACGTTTTATATCTATGAACGTTTTATGGTCCCCTCTACCATTTATTTTCTTTAAAATTAGAATTTGAAATTCGTTAAGTATCCTTAAGTGAAATTATGGAAAGTTGAATTACTGTTTTTTGATTTGGCATAATTATATATATTCAAAAAGAACAACTCCATCTCAGCCGTAGGCTCATGACGTATGCTAGTTCCAGCAGTTTACTCGTCGTAAGATTCATTTCCTCCGTACTTTTACTTCATGGAATTCTCTTGTGCAAACTATTCTGTGTTTAACTCTTGGTAATTTGACTCTTCTTGGCCAATGTAGCTGGGGTTGACGATTGTCGATTGAGTCTAAATACCAGGTTTAAACAGCATTACATCTTTATACTTGAATTCAGCACATTTTATAGGTGTTTACTAGTTTATGGTACCCATATTTGAGAAAAACATTTCAAATACCCAGTCCTGTCATCTACGATACTCCAAGTTATGAATGATTTTCTTCAATGTTTGCATGAATAAACCACTTCCTTCACTTTCACAAACAAATTTCTACAGGTCCTAACTTTGAATATCGAGGTAGTTTTTCATACTCGCTTTTAACAGCCATTGTAAAATTGTAAAAGATGTAAGAGAAGTTAAATATTTTAAACATTTCAATGACATATACGTTTCGAAAAAGTCATTTTATTGAATCTTTCAATTACTCCTTATCTCTGTAGGTCAAGAGCACATTCTTAATTTTTGTACCTTGAATTACTTGTGGATTTTTGCTTCCTCAGGAAAAGGTCAGAATCTCAATTTCGTTGTTTTGGGAATTTGCATGATCAGTTTTGTTTGGTTCTAAAGTTCTTTTAAGTCAGGTGTCATATCCAACATCATTCAAGCTGATTGATTCGCTTTTGTTTTTGGTTGTAAAAATCAAAGCTCAGTACATTGAGCTCAGTATTGAGTATGTAAGAGCAAATGAATAGCTTCATTGATAATTACCTATATTAAATTTTCTTTAAAGAACTTAAATAAAAGTTCAAACCAAAACCTCCATTTCCTTAAGGAATTTTGTATATTTTTAATCAAAACATTGCAATTAATTTTGACTATGTCATCCAATGCGTTAATAAAGTTGCAAGATATCTAATCCGAAACTCTTACCTTATCATGATCATTCTCATCCAATACACTCTGTTTTTGCTCTCGCTAAATGAAAAAAAAGAAAACAATTTTTCTTTTTAGTTATTTGATAAGTGCACCATCTTACTAAAATATTTCATTTTATTCTCTAGTTTCATGTCAGTTCTGAAATATTTGGTCTTATGGCAAGTGCAATGTTTAAACGCTAAGAGTGAACTAAGATTAAATAGATAATTCACAAAACTACATGCTACATGCTATTTTTGAAAATCTAAGTAATATTTCATACTCGTCTTCAACCGTGTAAAGAAAAGTTTAAAGTAACTTAAATATAAGTACAAATTCGTATGAAGTTAATTTAACATAACATCTAAGATTTCAAATTACTTAGTTCGAAGCTCTTAACCTTTCGTAATTATTCTCTACACTCCGTTCCTCCTAACATACTGCCCTTTTGCTATATTTGGTAATATTCCATATTATCTAAAAGAGCGAATGGTGCGTTAGTCAGACTACTAAACGTGAAGCTGGAAGCTGGTCGAAAAGGTTTTTATTTTCAAGGAGGAAAACATTTCAACAATTTACCATGGAACTGATTGTAGAAGATTTAAAGAAAAAGTAGAAATTTATTTTAGACATTTTCAGAATTTTCTGAGCCCTCCTTCGCTACAACAATCAGGCTTCAATTTATCTAATTGATAATATGGTAGCATGGCCTACTCATTTGTACCTTTTATCATTTTATTTCTCATTTTTTTCTTTTTTCTTTTTTTCTTTTATCTTTATTTTTAAATGTAATATAAAAATTTATAAATATTTCATAGTTTTTTCTCAAACAGGACCTCCGGAATAACAGTGTAAATAATGTATATACTTGTATGTATATATTTTTATAACTGAGGAGTTTTATCCTGTATAAATATTAGTCAATAATAATAATAATAATTGCATTTTGCTTACACTATCGAGAAAACCAATGCAGAGATATTAGCGGTTTTATTACCTCCATAAGCATAGTAGTTTCATGAGATACGCCAAAATCAGTTTTATTGGCTGACTTTGCTTTTTTTCCCGTTTCAAAGCATGGTACTGCTGCAGGTCGGAGGTGTTTTTTTATATTACATATTTTCCTAAATTATTATTATATTATACTATGTTATTCAGGAAGTTCGTATATTAAAATTACACTTTTCATATTACTTTTCTGTTGTTTTAGTGAAGAGAACAACAAGGATTTTGAAGCACAGCTTAATATCTGAAATTTTTCCAACCTTGCATTTTACTTTTGTAGATGTTTTGTTTTAGCTTCATATCATTCATTTAATAAATTTTTTATCTTTCCTTAAAACGACTTTAACAGACATGTAATTGGGTTTCTGTGTATGCAAGAAAGCCACATTATAAATTGTTGTTCTTCATGTTTTTCTTCTTTAACTGTCCAAACATAGTCGGTGATCATAATAAATATATTTTATATTTTTATTGTGTTTTTATGTCAAAGTTTGAAAGGCAGATTTCTAATGCATTTTCACTTTTTTTTTGGAAATTTGGTTTGTCTTTTAGGCTCTTATATAATTTTTTTCAATAAATTTTTGATTATAAAATATGTATCCATGGTTGCAGGTCACGCATTTCTTTTTGTTTCTTACAAATACTTTCTGATATTACTTGTTAAGCCTTATTTACATTTTTTAAAAGGTACATCATCAGTGTGACTTAAAGACTAAGAGATAGCAAAAAGTAACAAGGTTTTGTGCAGATTTTGAGCTCTTTAGATTTAGATGTATTTGGTTTGCGTATTCCAAGTTAGTTTTGAAATTACTTTTGAAATACCGCCTTCTCTACGCTGTGTCACATGGTTGCACTACTCATTAAACTATTCATTGCGTAAAACTCGTCCAATCATGCTTATTCTCAGTCTATTGTTGGGGCATTCATAGTGGTGAGAACTACTGTCAAACTATTTCATTTTACACGCTAGCGCCATTTCCACCATAATAAACACGATAACACGCGTCGCTAGAACCGATTAAATAGAGAGCTTGCGTGCGTGTAACATCACATTTGAAAAGAATTTGTAAATTAAAATTCATTTAAAAACATTCAAGAGATATTAATATTACTTACTCGTTGAATAATGCAACAACAGACGGTCAAGATTGAAAGAATGATCAAGATTACAGCACTCAGCACCGCGATCACTGTAATGTTCTGCTCATGGACCATTTTTTCCTTCTCAACAATCTGTGTCAAACATTTTTGTCCAGTGAAATCATTTAAGCATTTGCAATAAAATTCGTTCGGGTCATCAATACAAGAACCACCATTTCCACATGGTTTTAAAGAACAATCGGTGACAGTAATATTCCGTACATCTTCTGTTTCTGGCTTAACTATCTCCGTCAGACATTTTTTTCCAGTAAAATTCTTTAAGCACTTCCAATAAACTCCTGAGTCATCAATACAAGTGCTACCGTTTAGACATGATTTTAAAGAACAATCGGTTACAGTAATGTTCTTTACATAACCTGTTTGTTTTGGCTCTACTATCGTCGTTGAAAAGTTTTTTCCAGCAAAATCTTTTAAACATTTGCGATAAAGTTCTTTCGAGTCTTCAATACAAGTGCCACCGTTTCCACATGATTTCAAAGAATAATCGATCTCCGTTGAACATTTTTTACCAGTGAAATTTCTTAAACATTTACAATGAAATCCTTTGGAGTCATCAATACAAGTGCCACCATTTCTACATGGCTTCAAAGAACAGTCAATCTGCACTTCACATTTAAATCCAATATGATGTTCATCGCAATTGCAATAGAAACCGGTACTCGTCTTCTTTGTGACGATGCAAGACGAATTTTTTAAACAAGGATTGGGTTGGCACGCGGCTGACTTTTTCTCACAATATTTTCCGTAATAGTAATCGCTCGTGCAATTACAATCATCAGATTGTTTAATACAGTCCCCATTATTTAAACATGGTGTAATTGTATTTTCTCGGAAGAACTCGCTTAACGATACGTTTCTCAGTATTACTGGTTCATAACATAATCCGGTTGCCTCAATATTTATATTCATGTAAGATTTTAGATGACATGTGCATTGTATTGGATTATTTTTCAGATTTATCTTGAGATGGTATCCACGATTACTTGCATGTGTATTGATAGTAAAAGATTGAATCATGTTGTTCTCTGCATTGATAGACAGTCGGCTGAAAGGACGTGCCGTTATGTTTAGAAACACTAATAAGTTATTGTTTACATACAATCTCTTTAGATTCAAAAATGTAGGTATATATTGTAGGAAGTTATTTTCCAAATATAAATATTGAAGTCTTTTCAAGCTTTTAAGATTTTCCAAACCAGTTTTATCAATAATTGTTGAATTAAAGAAAGTGTTCGTCAATTTGTTTCGGCACAAATCCAACGAACGTAAATTTTTTAGATATCTGAACTTCTGACCGATTTGTTGTAACTTGTTTCCACACAAACTTATGTATCTCAACGAAGGTACTTCCGAAAAGTTCGGAACTGCAGTGAGATTCATGAAATCTGCTCGGAATCTATCCAATATTGGAAGGTTCTTCAGCAAAATCGAATTGGCATCCATATTTATATTCCCTGACAGATCTGTCGTATATATCTTTGACATGTTTTGCAAGAAAATTGATTTCAAGCTACAGTATCTGAGAGATAACAAACGTAAGTTTTTCATTTGTATAAACTCTTCTCCTGTAAGAAATGATAAATTGTTATAATTGAGATAGAGGTTCCTCAAACTTCTGGTCTTGGCGACTTTGGATAGTATTGACATTGACAGACTGGTATTTGTAAGGTCAACCCAGTAAGTAGTATTTGGTAATTGAAAATGCTTTACGAGAGACAAATCCAAATTTTGAAAACTATACTTTGTTATGGTGTCATTTAAACAGTTGATCGAAAATTTGGAGCAGCTGCATGTTTCTGGACACTGACAAAATGTCTGTTTAACAACCAACAGGATTATAAACAGGCAACGCATCTTCTGCAAGTAATTATGCATACTGAAAAAGTAACATTACAAGGAGTTAAAAAGATACTGAAGGTGAAAATTATCTTTCTTTTTATTAAGGACCTAAATTAGAAAATTATAAAAAAATATAGATCACAAATAACGGCAAGCATTAACAGAGTTCAACAGGAACTTCCTATATAGTATCACGTGGTATCAAATATCAGATGTTCGCCACACCGTGTGTAGAAGCCTATCTGCATGTGTGCTTTAAAATAGCTTTTCTACTTATATAAATTTTTCCGCGGACGGGAACAGAAAGGAAAAATTCGAAAATCTGAGTGATGTTATTTCTTTTCCGTTCAGACCAAATATACTAAATATTTATTGAATCTGAAGTATATACTGCTTCAATAATGAAAAGTCCTTCCTGCGTCGTTTTCTATACCTCTTTCTCTCTAGCAAAAAGTAAAAAACTTCAAACCAGCGAAAACAGAGAGTTATTTTCAACAAAGGTTTAGAATAACAATCCAGTAATTTAAAGCCAAGTGTTTCATATAACTTTCTCTGAAAATGTGTTTACACATATTATATTTCGTTAATGAAAGTACCTCTTAACTAACGTCAATGTTACGAATAAAATACATATAATCATTAAACCATCGCCAAATATAGCTGAAATTAGAGGTTTGCGTTTTAGTCCGACAGTACATGATGCTCAGTGTTATTAATTGACAGACTGTTGCGCTAGAGTGCGTTTGGATGTCAATGCGTTTACAATAACGAAGTTTGTTCTTATAGAAAAATTGACAATATATTACTATTTACAAAATATAGATGAAAATAAAGCAAACCTTTTGTAAAAACATATTAATTTTTCCCAGAGATCTATAAATATATAAAATAGTTCTAATGCATCGTAATGAAATAAAAGTATAATATGTTTATGTAATTAGAAAAATTGACGTATATTTATATTTACAAAATATGAATAAAAACCGGCTTTGTGAAGCATATTGGTTTGTCCACAGGCCTATATATATGAAATTATATCTAATACATTCTAATGAAATTGGTACCAACATTTTTATTTTCATAGAAAATTGTGTTTGTTACAAAATATAAACAAGAACGACCACAAACGCTAAATCTGCGGCAAATCCGCTCAATGAAAGAAAGTAGTTCGTTTAGAAGTAACCTTAAAGGGACTTCAGTCACACCAAGTCATTGACTGATGACTGCATTAGAATACTCAATTAATGCTGATAACGAACTGCCGACAAAGCCAGTATCCGAAGAATCGTGATTGCCTGTGGCTGAATCTTTCACAACGAAAACAAAGAATAAGCGGATATTTTCATTCAATAAATTCATGCGAGCTAAAGAAGTATAAGCATTCATATAATACGGGGAAAAAGGATATTTTCACGTTTATTTTTCCTTGAAAACACAATGAATAAAACTTTAGTTCCCAGAGGAGGTACATTTTTTAAACATGTTTGCTGTTATGGGTTTATTCTATCTTTAACTTAAACAGTTACAGCTTATTCAGTTCAGGAGTTTTGGGAACGTGAGGTAGAGATGGATAAGGGAAGGAGTGAACAATAGAAAACAAACTGATTTGAGCAACAATAGCTTTTGAGTTCTATTATGCATAAGCACAGATTCGTAACTTCTGTACACTGTTCTGACTCTCATATATATGAAATGTATTCTCCATAAAAATGTATCCATAGACTGGAAAATTGTTGCATATCATAGTTGTTTTTTCAGAGTCAACAAATCTTTCGAGGTTTTCACAAGCATTGGGTCATATGTTCTTTCCAAATGACTTATTGTCTGAAGTTCTCTGAAAACCAATAATTTCTGAATATTGCATCATTTTAAGACCATATGTGGCTAGAAATGCCCTAAATGGTTGATATTGTATACTTCTTCTGTCTCTGACTCAAAAGTTCAATTATTTTGTTATAGCCATTAATATTTTTCTTCCTAAATCATACATTGATGTTCATACACTGAAAGCTCTTGTTTGGTGCTTTATATATACCTGAAAAAACAAAACCAAACAAATATAATTGATAAAATTATTATTGTGACATTTTTTCAAAACTTAAAAATGAGGAAAAATCAGTTTTAAATATACAAAACATATATAATATAAATGTATACTTTTCAAGATATATGATTATGCAATTTGTCTCACAGTTTATCTTTTAGCAAAAAGAATAAATTTAAACGGATTACTTCATCTCTCCCAGAGGCGTAGCTAGAGCTTAGTCAAAATTTGTGGAGGAGAATTTAGTCATTTATGTATAAAAGGAAAGCGTGCAAAAAACCTTATCGATATTTAAAACTGAAAAGAAATATTGTAATGTTGGACACCTCCACTTTTTGCAAATCACCTTGAATGCGTCTATGTCTCCATTGTTGTTCTTTTAACAAATAACTTTTTGGACTCTCATAGGAGAAAAACAATCTTTTTATTAAGAATATCAGGGGCGCATTGACAGATTTGAGTACCATTGTGAAACAGGTAAATATAGTGAAGCAAGAGACCCCATCAAGATCAGGACGGAGGTGCCAGAGAAAACTTTGAAATTTGACTCGACTTTCACTTTCAACACTCAAAAAACAGAAAAATAAAACATGATTTCTGTTCTCTGAAACTTTCTAATAATATGTTCATGCAAGGTCAAATTGCACTACTTTGCACACATTCTGCTCCGTTTAGCCATCGTTTCTTTCTGATCAAAATCACAGAATTTATACGTAAACATTTTCAATAAGCAAGACAGAGCAAGATGTGTGTTTTTAAGAATGTCTACTCGTGCCCCGATAAAAGTGATTTGTTTTCCAATACAAAACAATGATGATTATACCTATAATATGAATAACAGAGACTAAAGCACTGTGTGTGAATGAATATAAAAAAAATAATGCACTCCCATTGCATGTTATTCTTACAAGACACCGTGTAGGAGCACAAAATCATTGAAATTCAAATCTAAGGACAGCTTTATACAGCCGCATAATCGCCGCGTCGAATTAAACTCTTTATTAAATGCGACGTAAATTCGACTGTATAAAGTGAAAATTTAATTAAGTGCGACATAATGAATTAAGTTCAGCAGAGTTTGTCGAATAAAACGGCAATCTTCGACATAAATTCGGCACCACTTTATACAGCCGCATAATCGTCGAATTTAATAACAGCTTGATTGAACTTTGTGAAAAAAGTGCATGAAAGTAGTGGACAACGTGTAAGAAACACACGATGATAAATTTATTCGACATTTATGCGGCTGTCTAAAGTGATGTCGAATTTGATATGCGGCAACAAAACCTGTATAAAGTGACTGTCGCATTTTTGTCGAATTTTACCCGAATTAAAGTAATTTAATTCGACACGGCGATTATGCGGCTGTATAAAGCTGTCCTAAAAGCTTCATTTTTTCTTTTCAAAAGCAAAGATTACAAAAACATAATGAAAGTGATTAAGAGTTTACATAATAGGAGCTGTCGATAAACAACGCACTGAAAACTACAGTCACATGCTTTTGAAAATAATGACGAAAATTTTAACTTGAAAATTTAATTCACAACTACTTTCACAATGAATGGCTCAATACGCCCCCTGAATATTTTTGATCCCTAATTTCAATGCAAAAAGTTTTATCCAGAAACTTCAAGTACAGTATACATAATGTAGTATTAGAAAAGAAAATTAAAAGCTGATAAAACAATAAAAAAAACAGGTTGTTTAATTTGTAAGTAATTATAGATATCTCCATAGCATATGATGCCCGCCACACATGTGTCGCGTGTCATATCATATGTTTGTTGCTAATAAAAATGTAGCTCAAATAACAACATAAAGGGGAAACATGTGGGGCTTGAAGGTATTAGAACTAGAACTAGAACTAGAAAAATATATTTCATTAATAATGATGTGGGAGCCCCTTTTAACTAATTTATAATTTTGTTTCTTAAAGATTTGTGATTTATAAAATACGTTGCCTTGTGTGGTGAAGTCCCTCAAACTGGATACAAAGTCAAAAGTCCCACAATGATGAAGGTTGTGGTCTACAAACAAATCTGATAAATAGTCAACGCTTCGAGGTTGTGAGGACCATGTATGCATAGCCCCAATTTTAGTTATAAAGGAGGCAAAAACAGTCTTCGAGGCACAGCCAACGAAAAGACATTTGATTCAGGCAAGAAGGACATTATTAGTGAAAAAATTGGGTGTGCAAAAAGGAAATATAGTCCCTAGTGTGTTTTGCTGAGTGATGACTTCCTCTACCGAATTAATGGGAGCTAAAATTGGATGCTTGTCGCCAAGTTGTCTTGAGAAGAGATGTACCTCTCCACAAAAAAAACAATTGATGTAGAAAAACACACTACCGCAAATAAATCAATGCTTTATTGACGGGAATTCACGCTACTGAAATTTGATGTCGTGTGACCAGGGATAATAAGAGCCATGTAAACAGCACACAAAATGACGTCACTTTAGGCCGTTTTAGGATCATCACCATCATCATCATCATCCACGGGTAAACCATTATCGACTGTTGCTTCGCGCCGCAGATAATGAACATTAGATGGAACTTTTCATAAAACATATTGGTTTGGCCAAAACAGGTCAATAGATATAAAATATTTTGAATGCATTTTAGTTTTAATTTTACAGACTGTTGTGTTGGGATGTCAATGCATTCGTAGTCAGGAAAATTGACAGTAAATTAATATTTACAAAATTAAAATTAAAGCTACTATGTGAAGCTTCTTGAGAATTAAATTATTTTGCCCACAGGTCTATAAACATAAAATATATTTCTAATGCATTCTAATGAAACGGATAGTTTCATATTTTCATAGTAAATTATGTTTCTATAAGTAGAAAAATTGACAGTATATGGGTTATGTATCTCACCTCTCTTTGTTAAAAAATTACATGTACTTCTACATCATCTATATATGCTAATCTGCAATAATGTGTCACACTTTTATTTTGGAGAGTGATATATTTAGTTTTAATTTACGGTCAACCTCTTCTTAGTTGCGCGTAAAACCACGTAGAGTGAGAGCGTTTTTTTAAGATTATTATATACAGTGTGTTTCGTAATGTTGGAAATGGAAATTTAAAAGTTCTTTTTTTAAATGAATATGCCGAATTTCAAAATAATTTTTACACAGTTCCAAAGCCATTTTCAAGTTCTTTCGGATAGTATGTTTTTGTGAAAAATGAAAAAGGGGTTTTGAAAAAATAAGGAAAATGTCTTGGAAAAATGTAATTAAATTTTTAATGGTCGATTCACACCTTAAACAGCTTTAAAATTTCCATTTCCAACATTACGAAACACACTGTACAGTGTGTCCCAGAGAATTTTGGTCTGAGATTTTAACAAGCTATAACTTTTCACACATATATCAGATTTTAGAGATTTTTACATCATTCGATAGCATTTTTTTCAAGGATTTTAAAAACCTATATCTTAAATAATTAAGTCCAACATCTTTGTAGTTAAAAGGATTTCATTAAACTGTCACGGTCATTAACTCCTTAATGGTTAATAAAAGTAAGTTTTCACGTGCGATTATTCTTTTGTTTATTAAGAACATGTCGTGGTGTTATTGAACACACTAAAATTATAATCTCATCACAAAGTTAAAAATTGTGAGACGGGGGCTTCTACAAACTTTTTTGACGTCATATGAGCAATCTTTAGTTGCTACAAAAACTTTTCTCCACTGAAATTCAGAGTCTATCAGTGTTGAGAAGTAAAATTGTTGACTCAGCAAATAATCTTAGACAAAATCAAAATTTTATTCGCCACTCTTTATGACAGCAACAGCAAATCGCTGTGTCAAGAGAAACGGGGGACATGTTGAGACAGCTTAAAGTTTTGTTTTTAATGGCTCTTGTGTTTTACAGTCACTTGACTTTGATATTGTTTTTGATAATGACCTTTGATAGCTGTTATGGAAAGATGTGTTAATTGACCATTAAGAAGATAATTGGATTTTTTCATGGTAAAATCCTTAATTGTTTCCAAACTAAAAGGTTTTGGAGAACAAAATGTATATTTTTAAAATCTATGAATAAAATCCTATGGTGTAAAAATTGCTGAAATCAGATATATGTGTGAAAAGTTATGAGCTGTTAAAATCTCAGACCGAAATTCTGTGGGACACACTGTAGTAGCACGTGCACGTTTTTTTTTATCGTCACGGGGCAACCATTGCATTTAATCCCCAGGTGATTTAAATTTTCGTCGCGGCCTTTGCACACTTTGATTATATTTTTTGTCACCTTTTTTCGACACCGGATTTGCGTACATCATTTTCGAAGTTAGATGCGGTAAAAACTTTTACCCGGGTTACTAGTCTTATATATAATAGCGAGTGTTTATACCACTTTTATTTTAGAGAGTCATAAATTTTGTTGAGTTTTACGGTCAAAATCCTCTTAAAAATTTTACCCGGGTAACTAGTAGATTTATATTTGGTTCATCGAAACTTCTTGCACTATAACACTTTTTTATTTTCAGGTTTATGTGAAAGCACGTAACTGATTCTTATGATTCCACGTAAAAAGAGTTTCCTTCATGTAGCTACTACGGACTTTTCAGTTCGGCTTAAACTGCATTATTCGATGATGTAAAATAAAAAATGATTATTAGCCTTGCTGCAAATGATGGTGATCCTTCATCTTTGATCGCTTTATGATCTGATATACTGTTCAAATAGAATAAATTACCAACCATCATATAATCACTAGTAACAAACATCCAGCATGCATTACATAAAACCTTTTAAGAAAACATCGAACTAAGACCATTAATTTCTATCACTTAATGCTTTATCACTCCCGTCAACTTAAAATTTTGACGGCTGAATGAAAAAGCAACTTTCCACTGCATCCATTCTGACCTGAACAAAATTGGCGTAGCACCTTCGCCAAAGATAGGTACCCACAACCTTGGCTTAGCCAAACTTTGATTAGAAACTGTGGCTACGAAATTGAACGCAGAGAAGGGAGAAGAAAGAAGGAGAAGGCAAACTTTAATTAGGTTATGAATGATTAAATGTTTTAAAATATGTATACAGACAGTATGTTTACTTGCCATTGACATCATTATTGCGTTCTTAGAGTAGGAATCTTGAACTTCAATAAAGCAACAAAGCAATTTTATTTTGAAAAGATTAAAATAGACATGTTGCCACAAAGAAAAGCCTGCGCCATTTCCTAATTCCTATAGGTTCTGTTCAAAAAACAAAAAAAAGTTCTTTCAAATGGATTGCATATGTTAGACATATAGTATTCTATCCTAATATCGTCTCTATATTAAATCTCCTTGAGTTTCTTTTCTTCGAGGTACAAAACTTCTGATGTCTCCAGCTTGACATGGCCGTTGAACAATACCGTTGTCAGGGGCGGACGCAGGGTACACCTCATACAGCTCAAGCTGTAGTAAAATTTCGTCAAGAGAATCATTACTAACTGATTTACAACCGTTCTCCTTTACTCTCTTCGTCGATCTTTTACGGCATCATAATCACGCGACGCGATAATAATACCGTCACTCAAAAATCTGTCCAATACATTTATCTATGGATTAGCGCATTATTTGTTGGCGCCCCATTTGACTCGCCAAATTTAGGTAAGCTATAACTGCAAACCCAACAGCTTGATTGTTCTGCCTTACAGCTCACAAAATCGGCCCCTTCTGATCTATGACGATGCCAGTTATAACTAAAAGTTTTGAGCTGTATCGATACAGCTCAAAGATACAGCTCAAGTCCCGATTCTACGGGAGTGTGACACCCATAGCGCTAATCGTAGCTCAGTAGTAATTCTTTCGTTCTTCCGTCTGTTTGAAAAGTACAGCTTTCGTGCCAAAAGTACGTATAACGATAGTAGGTTTCAGTACAAAACGTGAGGCTTTAGATATTTCGGTCGTCGGTAGAGTGGTCAATTACAGCTCAAAGCTCATACACGTGTTTCCTAAGAACCTCTTTCTCGATTTTACCATGAAGCGACTACTCGTAATGATAAGTGGAAATGGAGTCTTAAAATTTACTTTTACAAAAGAAATAAGGTAAAGCCTGCTGGAAAAGGGACTTTACAGCTGAGAAATACATTGCAAATGAAAGAAAACATCGTGATGGATGCAAAGCAAGTTTGTGTTTTCCCATTTTATTTTCTTCAGTTTGTTTGTTTTGTTTTAATTATTAATTTGTTTAATTTAAATACAGAACAAATAAACAAAGATGAATGTGAGTTCAGATTCAATATATTTTATTCACACATACCTCTACTCTAAATATGTCTGTAAATTTGAGGAAAAAGAACATAATTTCATGATTTTTTTATTATCTTTTGCCTTGCTAAACTCTGAACTTTACTCAGAGTTGTTGCATTTTACAGTGATCACTCGCTGTTGTTAAAAGCGTTTGCTAAAGATCAAGGATAAATATTTAAAGAAAACATTTCCTTGTTGCAATTCTATGCATCCTCTGATGTTTCAGATGTAACTGGTAGGTTTATTTTAGTTAACGTGGAAGCAAACTGAAATAGTAAGAATAACAATTTTTTGTTCTTTCTTATCTTTGTTGGGGCTTTCATCAATCATTAGACAGACTTCCTATCTGTTCACAATCTTCATCATTTAAATCAGTGCAAAATTAAATCAGTGCTTGATCAGTTAATGTAGCCTTGTAACCTGAAGGAATTACCCACCAATCTCACAATCTATGTTTTGTTTTCAGGAGACCTCAAGCATTTCCCCATAGTCGCTATGTTCCATTGGTTCTTAGTTTTCTTTGTAACAGTCCTAAAACATATGGACGGTCATTTCTGTTGAAAGGGCTAGATGCTTATTCTTTGTCGTGATATTCCCTAAGTACAAGTTTATATACAGCTCAATAATTGCTTGTATTTATAATAAAAAGACATAAAACAGTTAAGATAAAAAGAAATGAAAATTGGCAACAAATACCCAGGAAATCAAGTGATAAGAACATAAAAAATAGAAACTGCATAAATGTAATAAACTATTTGTATTGTGTGCTTTTTGGTAGGAAAGGTAATAGGTTTTGATCAACGTCATGAGAAATGTACACTGAACATGTTGCATGGCTTCAGCTGTCCTGTTTATAGTCATCTCCATTATAGCTTGAAATAGGAAGTATTTTGTTGTGTTTACAGTTCTGTTTTAGTATGTATGGACTGTATATGTATAACAATAGATAGAAATACTTCCGATTGCTAGTTTGAACATTGACTAGACTTTGTCATATGATTTTGTTTTGTCATGATTATTATCTATCTCCAAAAATGATATGATTGTTTTGCATTTACTTTCATTTGCATTTCTCCTTTTTCCTGTTACTTTAACCATGGAATTTAATTAAGATTTCATGATCTGAATTTTATTTAGAGATTGAAAACTCAGTTAATTGAATGGTTAAAGGAATGATTTACTATATATCATACTAATTTACTTTAATGTAACATATCTTAATTTTTAATTGTTCATTTTCTGTCTTTTTAGAAACATCAACATTAACAGCATGAACACCTACATCTGCAGCAACAAACAGCAAATTAATTTAATTAAGTCTGGAACTGGAACTTTCTTGAAAGTGAACATGCTAGGAAGTTTTTCGTACAATCGTACAGTCGTAATGTAATCGTACATTTTATTGGATATAGAACACTATTTTTATGACTTTGTACATAAAAGACGTTGACATTTTATATTATGTTGTATTTATTTCTTTGTGCTAATATCGAATAAAGTCTTAAATTTTTGCGTCCATCCTTATGGCTCTGTGGTTTCAATGAATGAAAGGTAATTTTGGTATCTGGGGTTCACCGTGACTAACTGCGACAAAACTCGTCTGCTAAAATGATGGCACATTTTCGGACAGCATTTTTTCGGTAATCGGGTTGTCCCAAATAAAAATCGGGAATCGGAATACTAATTGGAATCCAAAAAGTTGAGCTGTATCTACAAAATATTTCTGCGTCCGCCCCTGCGTTGTATCTAAAAATGCACAAATTTCAAATCATGGTATCCTTCACGTTGATTTTAAGTTGAACAAAAACTCTGCAACGAAAAAAGTCAGCCTAATAAAATAAAGTAGTTGATTGAAGATTAGCTGAGAGGGACAGGTCTTTGAGTCCCAGATTTGATGCATCTTTTTCTCTCCAGTCACTTGAGAGTCACCGTCTGATGACTGCATATTACCTTCTAAACATTAATGCTGATAAAAAATTAATAAATTAACATCAGCTCAAAAAATATACACATGCAGATTCACCTTAAAAAATAACATCTTTGTATTTATTCAACTTTTAAGCATTTTTTCTATTGTGGGTTTCTTCTATCCTTAAGTTAAACTGGTTAAGGTCAATTCATTTCTATAGGTTGGGTACTTGAAGTAGGGATTGAGGATGGAAGCAGTAAGAAGAGAGAGCAAATTGCTAACATTTTACTAATCGATTATACGTAAGCGCAGATCCATAAGTTTTCCACACTGTGCTGACAGACATATCTAGAAAAGTATTTTCTATAAAAATTGTCAAATGCATGAAAATCATGGCATTTCATGATTGCTTTTTCAGAGTCTATAGTCTATAAGTGTTGCAAATTTTCACAAACACCGTTACACCAGAAAATGAAAGCAACGCACCAATAATAACTATGCATCTTCTAAACTTAGTCAACAAAGTGAGTAATTAATTTAATTCGAAATATGCACATCAATTAATATGACATTTGCATGCATTAAAACATGCCCCCAATAGGTCACATGATCGTTCAGAATGAATTATTCTCTGACGTTGTGAAGCAATATTTCTGATATATTGCATCAGTTTATGATCGTATATGGCTGGAAAATCCCAAAATGGTTAATATTGTTTACTTCTTCTGTGTGTACCTCCGTTTAGTCATTATTAAGTACAAATCCGATATGTTATGATCAGGGATGTATATAATTACTTTTTTATTTTATTTGGTATTCTCTTCCTTAGTTAGCAACACTCAGTTTCTATAATATCTTCTTTCCAGAAGGGACCACGGCTCAAATTTGTCACTCTAATGAATGACTCAAATCCAATAAAGTTCAAACGCTCTCCTGAATGACTGCAACACCCGATATATCATCTGCCCAATTTCCCTCACAAGGCATGGGTTGACACGGTGCTGTGGTGCATTCTCTCGTGCATGATGAATCGCCGCCACGGGGATTGGATTCCGACCTCTC
This sequence comes from Turritopsis dohrnii, assembly GCA_027922465.2. NCBI lineage: Eukaryota > Metazoa > Cnidaria > Hydrozoa > Anthoathecata > Oceaniidae > Turritopsis > Turritopsis dohrnii. The sequence continues at coordinate 616,240 of BQMF02000108.1, read as the reverse complement.
ACATGAATTACTAGAGTCATAACCACTACATTGCAGTGCTTCGTATTTCATCCACATAAAAAGTTGATCGATTTTTCTTAAGACCTACACTTCAAATTCTATTTGCCTTGATCAATCATATCTATTTCAAAACCAAAAGTAAGGGCGAAAACTAAAATATTTCGTATGTAGGAAATACTTATACTTAAAAGTCATGGTTACTTAGTGATAATTTTCTATGTCTATGTGTTCAAGGATATAATCTGCAGTTAAAATTTTATGTTTAAGCATAATATAAATTCCTTTGCAGTTGTTTAAATGATATGTTAAAACGTTGAAACAGGCATTTTAAAGGCAATGATAACTTTAGACAGAGACTCATTGTCTGGAAAGTCACACTGAAATAAATTGATTGCACTCATTAGCATGGAGTTTATTCCTTTTCTAAAAATACTAACTGTCTTAATCTTACGAAATCGCAAGGCAAATGACGATGCTTTCCATCATCAACATATGTTGAAAAAAAACTAAAATTAATCTCAAGTTTTATAAGACTGCCTAAACCATAATAATCAAATTAACAAAATGTTTGCTGCTGTGACTAGATTTATGACTTTATGAAATATTATTGTCAGATGTCAACAAATGAACTGTAACATACATTCACTTTGAGTTCCCAATGCAAACGTTATTCAAACTTGCATTGCGTCTTTTCCCACATTTTTGGTAAGATCTTTCAAAATTTTAAAGACGAGGCAGGTGGCCACATGGGATGCGCTTTAGAATTTATGCATTGACTTGACTCCATCTTTATCGAGCCTGTTACAGTTTTGATATTATTAATCTGCTAGCGTTATTGTCAATAAAAATGAGACAATCAATTCAGAAAACACATATTAAGGAATTTTGTATGTAGATATGATCCAGTAGAAGGCCATAAAGATGTGTTGATTGAATGCACAAGCAGCTGATAATGCCCTAACGTGGATTTGACAACTTCATTTTCTTTGAAATTGTTTATATTGAAACCTTTTTATTACAACAGTTGCAATTTCACTTTCGACTAATTAATTCAGCGTTTCTATGACTGCTCTCATTTTGGGGATTTTTTTCTCTCTATAAAAATATGGAATTTTTTACGTGAGAAAGATTCTTTCGTAACTGTGATAATTCATAAGTGACCCTGCTGAGTCCCATTTAAATAATTAAACCGTCAATAATTAAAATTTCAGGTCAAAATTTATAACAGTTTTTCCAATTTGAACTTTATAAATACACGTCGTGACATTACAAAATTGTGTCTTTCTAACTAATATAGCACTAGCCGCCAAGGCGGCGTCGCTCGCCGCCCATATCCACCTGCTCTGTATCACTCTATCAATAAACGTCAAATTTCCTTATAAACGGCTCGTACAACTTGTGCTCAACCAGAAGCAGATTCGAAGTCACAACCTCTGGTAAAACCAATCTTTTATCAGTGTAACAATACACTCAAAACGTAGAGAGAGAAAACTTCAACTTTTTATTAGCTTTTGTTTTAAAAAAGTTACGCGCTCTAACATAGGTGCTATCAAACAGGGGAAAAATGGTTTCTCTTCTTAAAAAGATCACACGGGAGGAGAGAAAAAAGGCACGTGCTAAATGAATAAATAGAATAAAAAAAACGTTCGATCAGAAGCGCTTTATAAAAAGAAATTAAATTATTAAAAGAAAAGCAAAAAAACATTTTGTTTCATGATACTCTTTTTTTACCAATCGGTTTTTAAACATTTTGATTGCTCGAAAAAAAAGTTTACCCGTCTCAGACAGTCAAGGATACGTTAGGATACACTGGCAAACCAAACATGCTGCCACGTTCTGCCACTGCTGCTTTTTGTCCAAAATGTTTAATCAGTTAGTTTCTTTGTATTTAGTTGATGTATTGTTTTCAAAGCCAACGTAGTCAACGTAGTCCTTGGAATATAAAACTAACAATAACAATAAAAACAAAACGTTGGTCCTATTAGTTCATCAGCCAAATTGCAATGTATTTGCTTCGAACTCACGTCGCACACAAAAAAAGAAATAATTTCGCTCACAACTCAATCTACCATTTTGCGTGACTTACAAACAAACAAACAAACAAACAGACAGACAGAGAATCGGCTATTAATATATAGACTAGCAGCCAAGGCGGCGTCACTCGCCGCCCATGTTCAACCTGCGTTGTATCACCACCTGCTCCAAATTATTGCACTTAAAACCAGCGATAAGACTTCCTTTGCTGCTGGCTTTGTCGTTTAATAAAGCTCGTTTGCACGTGAAGAGAAATACGTTCCTGGTGTTTCAAATCTTGCATGTTCTTAACTCAGCCGTTCATTGTCGCGGTCGCATTTAAAATGTCAGTAGACTTTCTTGCTTTACACAATGCATTCCGAACGTGAACTTCACGTGGTTTTTCTTTACGAATTTAAACCAATCAAATATCAGTTTAACAATACACTCAAAACGCAGAGAGAAAAACTTTTCAACTTATTATTAGCTTTTGTTTTACGCGCTCTAACATGGGTGCTGTCAGAAGTAGGTGAAAAAATGGTTTCTCAAATCACACAAATCAAATCAAACAAATCACACAGGAGGAGAAAAAAATGCACGTGCTAAATAAATGAAGTGAATAAAAAACGTTCGATCAGATTAAAATAGATTAAAAGAAATCGATTAAAAGAAATTAAGACAACTATTAAGACAAAAGCAAAAAAAATATATATATATTTTGTTTCATGATTCTCTTTTTTTTACCTATCGGTTTTTAAACATTTTGATTGGTTGAAAAAATGTTCGCCCATCCTTAGACAGTCAGGATACACTGGCAAACCGCACATGCTGCCACGTTCTGCCACTGCTGCTTTTTGTCCAAAATGTTTAATCAGTTGGTTTCTTTGTATTTAGTTGATGTATTGTTTTCAAAGCCAAGTCAACGTGGAATATAAAACTAACACAATAATAATAAAAACAAAACGTTATTCCTATTAGTTCATCAGCCAAAAAAAGTCACGTTCGATTGGGGTTGCAATGTATTTGCTTCGAACTCACGTCGCACACAAAAAAGAAATAATCTCGCTCACAACTCAATCTACCATTTTGCGTGACTTACAAACAAACAAACAAACAAACAGACAGAGAATCGGCTATTAATATATAGACTAGTAGATGTAGCATTAAGGACATATAGGGATGATATGATTATTAACCAAGATTCTCATGCACATCAGGAAAACGATGGACTTGTAGAGTTAGTTAATGACATGTTAGATATTAATGAAGATATCTAAATGATCACTGAACTGTTAACTTGTTGCTTTTAAATCCCATTATCCATCTTCCTTTACGCAAGTAATATCAAGCTGGCTATGACAGCCAACTCATATGTCAGAGCATGTGTTTTAACACTCATTTTATAAACCACACTCCTGAATCCTAGAAATGGGATGTCAAGTCAGAAGCTGCATGGTATTAAGTATTACAAGCCTAACGTTTCTCCATATACTCGTATTTTTAAACATAGAAACAGGGTGTTTTGAGATCATGAATCTTAAGTAATCTTAATGGTAATTATGGACGCTGCCATCAGTGGACGCCTTTACCGTATCCAGCAAAACAGAATGACAGAATGCATAATTAAGATTTTCATGAAATGGATAATCTTATTCATTTCGGCGGCGTATCTATTTCTCTATCTATCTATCCGGGTATTTCCACTGTGTGATATGTAAAATGTTGACAGGCTAAAGCTGAACCGAAAGCATGTAAAAACAACATGGTGGCGCGTGGAAGGTCGTGCTTGTGTTTTGTGCTTGGTACTTTTATCTGGAAATGTTGGAAAAGTTTACGTACAGATCGTTTCATAATTAAAGAACTGCATGTGACTTGTAAAGAGACAGGACTATCGTTTGTATAACAAAATATACGTGATTTACAGTCGAATTTTGAGAATTTTATATACAGTTTATACAGTTGTTGATAATAAGAAGGAATATCATAACATTGATATGAAGACTCATTTATCTGATGCCGAATCTCAAGATTTGTATTTAATCGATGATTATGAATTGTATACATTGACATATCAAACAAATAAATTGGGAAGACAAGATATTGAATGAAAATATCCATGGATTAAGATATTTTCACAAGAGAATTCCCATCCTAGTCTTCTTACATGCTGCATGTATTGCTTGGCTGACAACAAAATATCTGTCAAAAGCCTTCAATAGTGATTTTAATTATGTTGTGCAGTCTTTGAAAAAAGAAACAATGTAATCTTGAAGAGAGTTTGTGTCAGTATGATCCAGACATTATTTAAAAACAGTAAATTGATACACTTTGAAGCAGTTACGAGATGTCGATTGGTTTACAGTCTACAAAACAATAAACATTAACGAGACCATACCAAATTCATGAGATCATTTTTAATAACTATGCACTGGTAATAGAACAGAAAATTAAGTGACGTGCTTGCCCATGGCTGAATAAGTCATTTAAAAGCAAAATGAACAATCACGATGCAGTATATTAAGGAAAGCCAACAAGAGTAAAGGTCACACCTATCCTGCCTTATTCTGTTTCTTGCAAACAAAGCAAACCTCTGTGGCTGTGTGAAAAGTGCTCTGAGTATTTTAGACCACGGAAGAACATAAGGATCAAAAAGTTATTACGTAATTGCCCAGTGAATTTGAAATTTTACTTCTGTCGACTAATTGAATAGTTCTTGAAAACAAGTTTCGCATTTCATGGAAAATTTTCCGAACTTCATTAATACGTCAGACATTTTCGAAAAGGAGTTAATTAATTAATGACCGTAAACATTTCTTACACGGGATACTATTGGCTTATTAATAGGGAGGAACGCTGAAACTTGGACTCTAATTCAAAAGTTATGAAATTGTGATGCAAAAATACATTCAGTTTTGAGAAAGTTTGAGAAAAATGTGTACATACGCAAGAAAGCAATGTCAACATTGCGTTATGATGTAATATGAGTTTTATGGTGTTCACTTTATCAGAAAACTTAGAACGTGTGATATGGAAACTGTTCTGCATTTGTTAAGTATTATGGGATAACAGGTCAAATAAAGCAGTAATAAACCCTTAATATTCTTTATTATATTCAGTGCAACAATACAATTCTCTTCTCAAGTGAAATATATATTATTATACTACAATAATGTTACCATACTTTAATCTGGATAAACTCAACACTCCACATTATATAGACTAAAATACTCGTAATATATAAACTAAAATTTACAATGTAAAAAATGAAGATACGAAATTATAGAAAGTATATGGCAGATACACTGTGAGGAGAAAGTAGCTGTGTATCCGGCATCAAATGGAAATCTATTTAAATATGTGCTTCAATTGCTTAATACAATAAACTTTATAATTTTCATTATGTCCTTAAAATCCGAAGGCATTTACAAACTAATGACGCATCAAAGATAGTTGTTTTCCATAAAAGCAGATACAGTGTGTTTTAAAATCTTGGAAACATAAACTTCAAAATTGTTTTTTAAATGAATATACCGAATTTCAAATAATTTTTACATCAATGGAACAAGTTCTTTCGACTAGTATGTTTTTGTGATAGATGAAAAAGCGGTTTTTGAAAAAAACAATTTGGAGAACAATAAACAAATTTAAGCTGTGTATTTGTAGCTGATGTCTTTAAAGTTACATTTCTTTGAATAACTTGACAAGGGGTTTTGTTAAAACACGTGCTTTCATTGTTTTGTTCTAAAGTGTAGCGAATTCGTCTTTTTTAATTTCACTTATTTGTGACGCAGCAGGGGATTTTGATAATAAAAAATGAAATGTTATATGAATAAAGGCCCGTTTCCACTTAAAAAAAACTTCAGCGAAATGCGAAAAATTTCGATCGAAAAATTTCGCTCATTTAAACCTTTTCCACTTAAATTAAAAAAATCATAACAAATCTTAAATTTTAAATCAAATGTCAATCAAATCAAATGATTTTTTATTTGTGGCGAAGAGCGGGAAAAATAAACAACAAAGCTGCAATCTGATTGGTCAGAATTTTATTCGAAATATTTCGATAGAAAAAAAAAAAAGTTTTTCAAGTTTTGTCGAAGAGAAGTATTTCGCAGGAAAAATCAATTTGTACCTTTTGCGCATGTTCACTTCACATTTTGATCGAAATATTTCGCATTTCGCTCATTTTATTTGAAGTGGGAACGGGCCTTAACGTTATAACATTAAGAAAAATAACAGAAATAACAATAAAAAATGTTCATTTACATTATCAACAAAAAAGTAACGGTATATAGGAATAAACATTTTGTAGTTCCCTCCACCGTTCATTTTCTTTAAAATTAGAATTTGAAAGTCGTTATCCTTAAGTGAAGTTTTGGAAAGTTGAATTACCGTTTATATTTTTTTAAATAATTATAACATTCAAAACGAGCAATTCCAGCTCAGCTTGTATTGATAATTGATGAGGTACGCTGGTTTACTCATCATATGATTATTTACATTGCAGTTTTACTTCTTGATATTCTCTTTTGCAATTTTGTCTGTGTCTAATACTTGATAATGTGAGCCTTCTTGGCCAATGTAGCTGGGGTTCAATGACGCATGAATCTAAATACATGATTTGAACAACATTTCATCTTTATATTTTTCTCCCACACATTATATAGGTATTTATTGACTTTATGGTACCCATATTAGAGTAAAGTATTTGAAATACCCAGTTTTGCCAACTACGCTACTCCAAGTTGTGAATGATTTTCTTCAATGCTTATATGAAAAAACACTTCTTCCACTTTCACAAAAGGTTTTCACAGGTGTTAACCTTGAATATTCAGGTAGGTTTTCATATTCCTTTTCAACAGGCATTATAAAAATTGAAAATAAAAATTAGAAATTTCATTGGTATATACGTTTCGAAAAATTTCATTGAATCTTTCAATTACTCCTTATCTTTTTTTCTCAAGAACACATTCTAAATTTGTATTCTTTGAATTACTGGTGGATTTTCTGCTTCCTCAGAAGAAAGTCAGGATCTCAGTTTCGTAGCTGGAGGAAATTTCATAATCACTTTTGCTTGGTTTGCTTGGTTCTAAATTTTTTAAGTCAGGTGTTAAATCTAACTTTATTCAAGCTGATTGATTCGACGTCGTGGTTTGATGTAAACTTTTGTAAACTTCATACAAGACAAATCAGAGTTCAGAACATTGATCCCAGTATGTAAGAACAAATAAATAGTCACAGTGATAATTACCTATATTAAAATTTCCATAAACAACTAAAAAAAGTTCACTAAAACCTCCGTTACCTTAATAAAGTTTCAAAATATCTCATCTGAAACTCTTACCTTATCATGAATATTATCATTCAACGCACACTGCTTTTGCTCACGCTAAATGAGAAAAAGAAAATAACATTTCTTTTGGTTATTTGACAGGAGGACCGTTTTACTTAAGTATTTTATTTATTCTATAGTTTCATGTAAGTTCCGAAATGTTTTTCCTTTTGCGACCGGACTATTCTTATCAAGATAAACCAGCGCTTAACGTTAGAGTGAACTAAGATTAGATAGATAATTCGCAAAGAACTACATGCTATATTTGAAAATCTGAGTAACATTTCATGCTCGTGTTAAAAAGTTTAAGGTAACTTAAATACAAGTGCAAATTTGTAGAAACTTCAATTAACATATCAGATAAGACTTAAAGTTAAACTTAAGTTTTCGTAATTATTCTCATGCGCTCCACTTGTACCTTCTTTCATTTTTACTATTACAACGATATTAGCTGCTAGTTGGTAACAGAATGATTTTACTAAAACGTTTTACATTTTAATACTCTACTTTCAAAATGGTTATTTCATCCGCCCGCACCATTTGCACCAAGATAAAAATGATCAAGCGATTCGTCAGAACCGAAATTAAATAAACAGCTTCCGTGCGTGTAACATCACATGTGTAAACAAATATTAAATTAAAATTGATATAAAAAACATTCAATAAATATTAACATTACTTACTCGTTGAATAATGTAACAATAAACCGTCATGATGGCAACAAGGATCAAGATTAAAGCGCTCAGCACCACTATGACAGTAATGTTCTGTTCATACACCGTTTTTCCTTTCTTAACAATCTGCGTCAAACACTTTCTTCCAGTGAAATCTGTTAAGCAATTGCAATAAAATCCTTTCGAGTTATCAATGCAAGTACCACCGTTTGCACATGGTTTTGAAGAACACTCAGTGACAGTACTATTCTGTACATATCCTGATTTGTCTGGCGTAACTATCTCCGTCAAACAATCTTTTCCAGTGAAACCTTTTAAGCATTTGCAATAAAATCCTTTAGACTCACCAATACAAGTGCCTCCATTTCCACATGGTCTTAAGGAACAATACCCAGCAATTTTCGGCAGAACTATGGCCGTTGAAATGTTTTTTTCGGCAAAATCTTCTAAACATTTGCGATAAAGTCCTTTCGAGTCATCAATACAAGTGCCACCTTTTCCGCATGATTTTAAAGAATAATCGATCTCCGTTGAACATTTTTTACCAGTGAAATTTCTTAAACATTTACAATGAAATCCTTTGGAGTCATCAATACAAGTGCCACCATTTCTACATGGTTTCAAAGAACAGTCAATCTGCACTTCACATTTCAATCCAACATGATGTTCATTGCAATTGCAGTAAAAGCCTGTATTCGTCTTATTCGTGATGATGCAAGGAGAATCGTTTAAACAAGGGTTAGGTTGGCATGGCGCTGATTTCTTTTCACAATATTTTCCGTAATGATAATTGTTCGTACATTTACAATCACCAGACTGTTTAGTACAGCCCCCATTATTCAAACATGGTGTAATTGTATTTTCTCGGAAGAACTCGCTTAACGATACGTTTCTCAGTATTACTGGTTCATAACATGATCCTGTTGCCGCAATACTTATATCCATGTAAGATTTTAGATGACATGTGCACTCTATTGGATTATTTTTCAGATTTATCTTGAGATGGTATCCACGATTACTTGCATGTGTATTGATAGTAAAAGATTGAATCATGTTGTTTGCTGCATTGATAGACTGTCGGCTGAAAGGACGTGCCGTTATGTTTAGAAACACTAATAAGTTATTGTTCACATGCAATCTCTTTAGATTTAAAAATGTAGGTATATATTGTAGGAGATTATTTTCCAAATATAAATATTGAAGTCTTTTCAAGCTTTTAAGATTTTCCAAACCAGTTTTATCAATAATTGTTGAATTAAAGAAAGTGTTCGTCAATTTGTTTCGGCACAAATCCAACGAACGTAAATTTTTTAGATAACTGAACTTCTGACCGATTTGTTGTAACTTGTTTCCACACAAACTTATGTATCTCAACGAAGGGACTTCCGAAAAGTTCGGAACTGCGGTGAGATTCATGAAATCTGCTCGGAATCTATCCAATATTGGAAGGTTCTTCAGCAAAATCGAATTGGCATCCATATTTATATTCCCTGATATATCTGTCGTATATATCTTTGACATGTTTTGCAAGAAAATTGATTTCAAGCTACAGTATCTGAGGGATAACAAACGTAAGTTTTTCATTTGTATAAACTCTTCTCCGGTAAGAAATGATAAATTGTTGTTACTGAGAAAGAGGTTCCTCAAACTCGTGATCTTGGTGACTTTCAATATTATTGACAATGATAGACTGGTATTTGTAAGGTCAAGCCAGTAAGTTGTATTTGGTAATTGAAAATGTTTTACGGAAGACAAATCCACATTTTTAAAACCATACTTTGTTATTTTACCATTCAAACAAGTGACCGAAAATTTGGAGCAGCTGCATGTTTCTGGACACTGGCAAAAGATCTGTTTAATAACGAACAGGACTAGAAACAGGTACTGCATCTTCTCCAAATAAGTATCTAAACTGAAAAGTTAACATTAAGGTGGATTCATCCTAACTCAAATCACATTTTAAGTTAAAATTTTAAAAAATGTGATTTTTTCTCAATGTGCTTCCTAATACATCTATTTTAATCAAAATTTATCGCAGAATCAGAATATCGCATTCATTTTGGCTCAATATTGACAGTCAAACTAATAAATGGATTTTATTGAAGGTCGTTAAAAAAATTAAGCAAAAAAAAAATTGAAAAAATTGTTTAGGGTAAGATTTATAGAGTGTGTTTCCTGCAGTTTGAGACTTTCTCCGTTCGGTTTTCTGTCCATCCGTAAAATGAATAAGTCTACTTTGCTCTGATGACATTGTATTCATGTAAAAAGCACGAATATATCAGGAAAAGAGACTGATATTCTGACCACAAGAAGCTGGAAGCACAGTTTGTGAACATCCTGCATTTGCATTTTTACTCTTTGTTCTCTGTTTTGAACGGATAAAGATACCCCAAATCAAATGAGAAGAAGTACTGGAAATACTGGCAGTTGTTCAAAGGCAAGCAGTAAGAATTATTATTCGAAAAAGCAAAAGTATCATGGGGAAGAAGTCCAGCAATGATGTGCTGATGTAAAAACTGTTTTTGGCAAATAGATAATCATGATGGAACTACTAAATCATCTGAAGCCATAACTATATCAGCTTCTGCTTCAAAGATCATTGGCATTGAAATACAAAGTGCTTCTGTATCATCATTATTATCAAAATTGCCAATCAATTTCGGGATATTGTGGTGTCCATTTTTAGCAAATGTTTTTAGTTCGCTTTGCTGTCCTGAATAAAAAGATGTAAAATCCCTTGAACTCAGTGACATTGATGTAAAAAAGAAGGTTTTAGCAAGTTTCTTACAACTGAAATGTAGAACTTGTGCATACACAAAATCATTTTTCACTTCAAAGCAACTTGGATTATCAGAAAACAAACACAAAGATGGTCGAAAGTTTTATGACGTAAACATCAGAACAGTTTATGCACGTAGACAAGTTGGAGTTGGACATGAACATTGAAGCTTTGTTGCTTCTTAAATATGCCATCACTCATACTCCCTAACAGTTATGAAAAGATTTCTAATAGATTCAAGGAATCTGCCAAAATGGTACCAGAAAGTATGTCCACAACAGCTTCATCTATACGTGGAGACGCTTTGACTGATGTGGGTGTGTCAGTAGAAGTTTCACCTCTATGAATGGCGTTATTACTGCTGCTTCCATTGATAGTGACAAGGTTCTAGATACAGCAATTAATGATGGAGCAATAGCAGAATACAATATTTTGAAGGGAATAGCGATTGAGCCTGGTGAACACATGACGAAAGGTTTACATTTTCAAAATAATCTAAGATAGCGACACTCAGCTTACCGTATGTCTGCAACGCAGCTGAAAAAGCGAAAGATTTTAAGAAATTTAAGAAAGACAGCTCAAGATAAAAACATTGATATGGAAAGATCTACATATGAAGCTGGAGGATTCTAGTTGAAGTCTTATTGATAGTTTTTAATATTTTTCATATATTTAGATCTTATATTGATTTTTACGGGGTTTTTTTGTGTTTTTCACATTTCATCTGAGCAGGTCGGCTCATAATTTTTGAACGGCTGGTCCAATTTGCTTCATTTTTTCTGGAAATGTTCTTAAAACACAAAAGTATGTTCTAAAACTTAAGTTAAGTAATAATCTTAATTTACTTCTGCTCTGTAACACATTTTGTTCATCGTTTTCGTCCAAAAATTTAAGTTAACCGAGAGACAGCCATTTAACCGCTACATTTCAAATATCTCAACTGTTTGAAGTTTTAGAACATTGTTCCACCCTTACATAATCATTCTTAAAAGTTTGAAATCAGAGCCATTTATACTTTTGAAAATATGAGCCGACCGGCTATAGTTGTATTTTATTATTTATCAGGTCGCATGAATTTTAAGAAATTTTTACATTTTTTGCTTTAATTTTCATAGTATCTTGAAAAAACATTAAAACTGACTTGAAATCATTTTGTTTCTTAAAAAATGTCCAGGTTAGGATGAATCTAAAAGGAGATCCTGGAGACGAAGAAACTGTTTCCTTTTCTTAAGGGCCTTAATTTGGAAATCTTAAAATACTATAGATCATGAATAATGACAAGGCTCAACTGAGGTTTCCTATATGATATCAATCACCTCGTGGTATCAAATATCAGACCAGTAACACCACTTGTAGAAACCTATCTGTACGTGTGCTTTAGTAAAGACGACTTTCCACATATAGAAAATTTCTTGCGGACTGGAACTGAAAGGAATGAATATGAAAATGTGTTTCCTTTATTTTCTTTTCCTTCCTTTCTGTTCAGAACAAATAAACTAAATATTTATTGAATCTGACGTATATACTACTTCAATACTGAAACGTCCTTACGGCTTTCTTTTCAACTCCTGTTTATCTCTACTGGCAAGTGGAAAATTTCAAATGAGAGAGAGCGATTTTTAACAAAGTGAAGGGTTTAGAATAAAAATCTTTTAATTTAAAGCCAAATATTTGAAATTAACTTCTCAGTTTCCAAAACCTGTGTTTCTACAATTTATATTTCTTCAACGAAAATATCTGCAAACTAATTTCAATGTTAAGAAATCACCACACCTACCTGAAATCAGAAGTCTGTGTTTAAGCTCGACAGTACAGGATGTTCAGTGTGTTTAATTGACAGACTGTTGTGTTGGAATGTCAATGCGTTCGTAATTTGGTTGTTCTTATGGGAAAATTGACAATATATTAATATTTACAAAATCTAAATGAAAATTAAGCAAACCTTTTGGTGAAACATATTAATTTGCCCCAAGATCTATGAATATATAAAATCCTTTTAACACATCCTAATAAAATGAATATCTATAAGTATAATATGATTCTTAGAAAAAATGACATATATATATATATCTTTACAAAATATAAATGAAAACTAAGCGAACTGTTTTGTGAAAAATATTGATTAGCCTATATATCTATCTACATGAAATTATATATTTAATACATCTAATGAAATTTGAACTTACATTTTTATTGTCATAGTAAATTATGTTAATTTAATTAGAACAAGTTACAGTATATTCTTATTTACAAAATATAAATGAAAATTAAGTGGAACTTTTCATAAAACGTATTAGTTTGGCCACAGTTCCATAGATATGAAAGTATTTCGAATGCATCTTAGTTTTTCCTTTATAGACTGTTTTGTTAGAATATGCGTTGGAATATTAATGCATTCGTAATCAGGAAAATTGACAGTAAATTAATGTTTACAAAATTGAAATTTAAGCTACTACGTGAAGCTTTTAGTAAAATAAATTATTTTGCCCACAAGTCTATATATATCAAGATATTTCTAATGCATTCTAAGGAAATGTGTAGCTACATTTCTATTTTCACAGTAAATTATGTTTCTGTAAAGGCGGCCGCAAATCGAGACAACATTTAGGACAACATTTTCACCAACATTTTGGGCAACATGTTGGTACGATTTGCTACCCCTATAAAATTTCTGCCAACATTTAAACCAACATTTTATTAGTTTCATTCATTCTCTTTCTCGTCACAATTTTTCAAAATGGCTGAAAGGGAAGCCGCAGCATTTATTATGTTGACTTTGGCTATAGATGAAGATGATGAGAAAAAGAGTCGGGGTCCTACGAGAAAATGCGGAGGAATCAGGATGGCATGTATAATAATCTTGTTCAGGAGCTCTTAATCGAAGATACAAAATCTTATAAGGAAATGATGAGAATGGATTATAGTTGTTTCAAGGTAATCCTACAGTTGATTGAGCCCTATATTGCTCCAAAAAGTTCGGGAGTTTCAGGACAGCGTGTTGTCTCACCTGCTGAAAGGCTAGTTTTGACCATTCGGTTTCTTGCAACAGGTGAAAGCTTCAGATCATTATGTTATCAATTCCGTGTATCAGAAAGGGCAATATCATATATAGTTGATACAACAGCAAAAGCAATTGTAGCATACATTGGTAAAGATTATATAAAACTTCCTTCTTCTTCTGAATGGATGAACATTTCTGAAACGTTTGAATCGCGGTGGAACTTTCCTAATTGTCTTGGGGCAATCGATGGCAAACATATACAAATAAGACCACCTCCTGGTACTGGGTCAGAATACTACAATTACAAGAAAACATTTTCTATAATTCTATTAGCCATTGCTGGGCCAAATTACGAATGTATCTATGCAGATATAGGTAGCAATGGGCGTATGAATGATTCAGGCGTTTGGAATGCATCTGATCTGCAGAAAAAAATTGAAGACGGTGATTTAGGAATTCCTGAAGCAAAAGTGTTGCCTTTTGGGTGGACGAAAGTACCTCATGTTTTTGTTGGAGACGATGCATTTGCGTTGAAACCATATATGATGAAACCTTATCCACAGAAAGAGCTGACAGAAGATAAACGCATCTACAATTATCGCCATAGCCGAGCTCGTAGAATCTCAGAAAACCTTTTTGGTATTATGGCTAATAAATGGCGTATTTTTCAACAACCTTTAAATTTATCGCCAGAAAAAGCTCGTACAATAACATCATGTGCTTTGGTGCTGCATAACTTTCTCCGGATAAATAGTAAATCTGTGTACACACCACCTGGTTTAATTGATTATGTTGATAGAAATGGTCAATTAGTTCCAGGATCCTGGCGATCTGAGCAAGTAAATCCGCTTGGGGTATTTTCTACATCTTTTCCAAAACAGACAGGAAAAAATGCATCAAGAAATGCTAAGGTGATCAGAGAAATTTTTACAGAATATTTCATGAGCGAAGGAGGAAGTGTCAATTGGCAATGGGAACGGTCATGAAAAACACTATAAACTAAAAGTTAACTACATTTTATTCTTTGAAAAGTTTAATAACAAAAACATAAAATGTAAACAATATTATGTAAAATATACTATAAACTATATTATAAGTTACATAATAAAAACGTGTCAATTATTATAATCTTGAAGCATTGAAGTATATTGACCCTGGGTTACATCATAAGGGTTAATTGGGGCTGGGGACAGAGCGTGTCGAGAATGTACAAATTGGTTGTTTTTTGAATAGTGAGCAGCACCAGAACCAAACTCTTGCATTTTTATTTCAAATATGATATCGTTGATTCTTTTTTCTGCAATACAACGACTCTTGTTGTCCAAGGTTTTCAGTTGCTCTGACACGTATAGAGCGAATGGATCCTCAAGTAATGGGCGTTTTGGGCTTTGGGGCTTATCCAACACATCAATACACTTTGCAATTAACTTTTGCTTTTGTTTCTGTCTTTCTTCAGCAGGAGTGATACATCTTTTCCTGCTGACTTGTTTTTGTGAATTAGCCTCCATTTCGATAGAGTCATCCATCAGATCTTCAGTATCACTTTCGTCGTTGACCATCATCGACTGTGATTCAAAGTTTATTGTTGATAAACTCTTGGCTGTTTCCTTTACTTGATCCACGAACTTCATTTTTTGCATGAATTGCCAGGAACTCTCGAATAATTCGTCAGTACTTTGGCCACTCTTTGTTTTGTTTTCCTTAGAAAGCTCTCTACGCTCGTAATGATTTCCACTTAGCTTGTATGGTTTTTAGATCCATATCCATAGCTTCTTTAATTTCAGACAAAGCCTTCTCTTTTTTATCTCTTTTTGAATAGCTTTTGTCGGAAATGTCCCATAGACAAGGTCTTTCCTCATACAAGTCAATGAGTTTTTCCATTGACTCATCGTCCCACTTAAATTTATTACGTTGCGAAGCTTCATCCATTTTAATGAAATTATTGAACTTTCTTGTTTGGATTTTCTTTTGATATTTTTTTCATACAGGTCCGATGGGATTAAAAACATTCGAAAAGTATAAAAAACATTCGAAAAGACATCATAATATCAAAATGTTGTCCAAAATGTTGGGCCAACATGTTGAAAAGTATAGCAAATCGCAAGCAACATAGAGCAACATGAAATATCATCAAAAATGTTGGCCAACATTTTTAAAAAAGTTTAAAAATGTTGGCCAACATTTTTGACGATTTTTTTCCTTCTCCAACATGTTGCTCGCTATAGCAAATCGAGGCAACATGTTGGCCAACAAATGTTGTCAATGCATGTTGTCACAAATGTTGTCTCGATTTGCGGCCGCCTTAAGTAGGAAAATTGACAGCATATGGATTATGAATGTCAACTTCCTTTGTTAAATAAACAAAGTCATATTTCCCAGTTGATTTCATCTCTAATCGTTCATGTCATAAATTTGTCAAAATTTTTGAATGCCTACAAATTGTT